>CM029021.1:16216965-16786187 GCA_016801055.1 Panax notoginseng
AATAAAAGACATGTGATGCAGAAAAGAGACCTGTCATTTAATAATCACTGCTGCCCTTTTATTGTTATCAAACAAATCTGCCTACAAAGAAAAAATACTATTGATTCATAATCACTTCTAGCCATAATTTAACAGTCACATGGCTGGAAATCTTACGATATAAGCAACTGAAATACAGATTGTCTAGAAACAGCTATGTAACGCAATATGTTAGATAACAGAAATAGAAAGGGAGGTCACATGTAATATGTATTACTTTTTATATTGTCTAGAAACAGCTATGTAACGCAATATGTTAGATCACGCAACGAGACCAAGCAATTTTGTTCTCAAATTCTGATCCAAGCAAGAGACCAAGCACTTATTCAAGACACAAAAACGAAGACATAAAATAGACAATATTCATTGATATGAATCTAACGCGGTTTAAACAACAATTATATATAAACTGTTGTTCAAACTATGTTTGGGCAGCATATTTTGAATTGAACAACGATTGCATCTGTTAACAATATTCATTTTGCAAGTGTCCAAGATAAGATGAAAGTTTTAAAATTAGATATTATGTCAAAGGATACCCTTAGCTTCAATAGAAAAAGCCTTACCATCTTGGTCCAACTTATTCTGAATTACTCCAGGGGTTATCTCAATATCTAAACTAAAACTCCTGCCAAAGATGACATTTTTGAATGCACTTCTGAAAGGGAGAGCCTCAGAACCAGCCTGCACTTAAGTAAGACAATAGTTTTTCAGGTTAAGTTGTAAATGACGATAATCAAATTGGTTATGCAAACCATTTGGAGATTGAGCAGGTGGGGGCGGGTAAACTACCTGAAGTCAACTAGCTCAAGCAAATCACTTATTTCATTTGAGCCATACTTGATCTATTACTCAGTTTCTTTTTTAATGCCGGGACTTACAACTAGTAATTAAAGCATAGTTATAATAACAGTTCCACTCAGTATGCATCAGTATAATAACTTGGAACCTATTACATGAAAGTAGGACAGTTGTTCACAAATACTTATATCCTTTTATATATTTGTTAACAAGAATTTGAGCAATGACTAAATCAAAAGTAAAGTACCTTCTAGTTTAATACACGTAAGGCATGAAAAGGGAAGTCAAGAACATGGATAAATTTTACAAAAGGATGTCAAGTTATTTGGAGTCAGGATGTCAATCAAATGTTTGTCAAAACAAAAGGTTAAACTCTAAGATGTCTAAGACACTTTTAAAATGAATGTCCTATAATCATATAATTTTGATTCACACCATGCATGACTTCAAGCAAATAATAAATGGTGCCTTATATGTAACACAACCAGAGATCTCCTCATAATTGGAAGAATAATTTATAAAATTCAAGAGAGAGAGGGAGAGAATGCACCTGCCAAAGATCATGGAACTCCACCACATCTCCATCTTGAACCTCATCAGGTAGCATTAGGTTCCTTTTATTTCAGCTTCCACCTCAGTACATTTCTTTCGTCATCAGGTAGCATTAGTTTCCTTTGATTTAATACAGTGAAGCTGGAAAAAAATAACAAAAAACATGTAATTGTTCTCAAGAGTTATTCTCTAAGATACTATGTCGTGCTTGTGTATTAATACCATTAAACGTACACTTGACTAGAGTTTCATAAACAAAACTATGAATGTATACATTCATGTCAAAATAACTTTTAAGGAAATGCCATCTGAACATCATATGATAAAATAAATGCATATAACAAAAGTATTAAGCAGGATGTAACCAGAAAAAGACAAGCCAAACTAAACAAATAAAACATTCCAATAAAAGACTCAAAACTCCAAGATATGCGGCCAGACAGAGCTCATTGGTACTTGAATGGTTAGTTCCAAGTTCTAAGATTGAAATCATCTCACAGATGCATCCAGTTCAGCAAGATTTGAAATCACTGTCCAAACCAAGTATAAGGCCGGTATAAGATGGAAATCAGTCTGCAAAATAGGACAAAGACATAATCTGAGAAGGAAAGTATATAAATACATAATCTGCATGTCTAGAGTAATTCAAAACGGAGTAAGCCTAAAGTTTGTAATCCATAATCCAAAATCTCGATTCACCTGCAACTCCTCTTCGCATTCCCCAACATCTTTGGCCCACGCAGCAAATACTACTCTATTCGACTGTGTATTGCTCCCCTGTAGTTCTCTCTCTTCCCATAATTCTGCCCTCCTTTACCAATAAGTCCCACCAATTTAATCCAAATCACACAATTTGGATACTAACCTTTCAATTTCTCACCTGAAATTAATAAATATCAACACATAAATCTCATGATATGATTATGCAAATTTCATAAACCTAAGATCTAAAATTACCAGTAAAATCTAAATTCTAAAGTAATAACATTAACATAACAATTCATATACACTATTATACATATACATGAAAATTGTAAGTACTAGGGTTTGGATTTAGATTACCTGAAAGTGTTGGTAGAACAAATATATAGATAGACACTTAAGAGTATGATTAGACTAGCTAATGTGCAGGAAGCACACCAGCTCGGTATAGTTCATATCAGAATGCGTGAACTGCTCAAAACAGAGCTTAGCCTTTGCTGCAAAATCCAAGCGGGGAAAAACCAGGAACCGCGGTCTCAAGGCTGCTAATACAGGAATCCATCCATTCTCTCCGTAATCTCAAAGCTAAAGCTGATAAAAATGCAGTAATGGGACATTTAGAGGCTTCACCGGGGATGGAACGGATTCTACAGAAGTTGTTGAAGTAGACGGTGGAGGCGGCGGAGGAGATAGAGAAGATAAATGGTCGGAGACATCGATGAATTTGTCGTCTGAGATATCTAGGGGGACAGGTTCAGAAGAGTTGGGGATAGGGTTAGAAGAATTTGGGGGAAACTGGGAGGGGTTTTCTTAAAAAAAACCTCTATACCGACGATTCCGTGCCGACCGTCGCTATAGATACCCTATAGCGATGGTTCCATGCCGACCGTCGCTATAGCTCGTCGTATATGTCGAATTTCTAGTAGTGAAGTGCTACTCCAATTGGCAAGGGCAAAGTCCTGGTGGATGCATTGATGGAGGGCTGTCCTCGTTCTCTTTCTCCCAATGATGACCATTATGTCTGGGCAATCATCATCTGGGGTGTATCTGTTTGTGTGTTCATCATGGACAATGATGCGTATGCCTGAATCATCGAACGATGTCCTGTTTAATTCTCCATTCCTCTTCTTCCACCTTGGGCTCTGGAACAAAGACTTCCTCTCCTTTACCGGTATCGGTTGGAAAATAACATAGCCATTACGTTGGCTGGCACCTTTACCGGAGATTGTGCAGACTCTAGATTTACAGGTGGAGATAATCATCGTGTGGCTGAAAATGTAGGAATCTGCTTATGCTTATCGGATTCTATAATTGGAACTGGCAGAATGCTAGTCCGGCTATCCCAATTTGACTGGACACTCGAATCGAATGCTTAATACCCTGATGACTTTTACAGCCCTTGTCCAGTGGTGTCCCTATGACATCATTTCTTGAGTATCTGCCATCACTTCAGCAGAAATCTTGGGTACGGAAATGGCGTTCACTGGAATGGTAATAGTGTTGCTCACTTCAGTAGGGGTGTAAGTCGAACCAAGTAGTTCGGTATCGATTCGAGATCGGCTCGAAAATATGATCCAAAGCTCGAATTCGAAGTTGATCCAGTCGAATCTGATCCATACTGTTTTCTATTTAATGATACACGAGTCGAATTCGAGCATACTAGTGTTCGCTCATATTAGGTTCGAGTATTTCATTTTTTCTCGAACCAGAATCGATACCTGCTCGATGGATCATATTCGAGTATTGGTTTGATCCATTCTATTAAGCTAAATATGTGATATTTGTATCAATCTTTATAATTTATAAGTGTAGTATAAAATTGTGTAAACTTGTTACTGAAAAATCAATGAATTGAATGTCAATTTTTATTATTTCTTTATAATTTCAATCATAAATAAAAGTGAAAATTTTTATATATAAATATTAGTTAAGTAACCAATTTAGTTGCAGTGGTTCAGTTTTAAGTGAAATGGTTCATATTCAAAATTCGATTTGAAGGCTCATGAGTAACTCGCTTTGTAACGGTCGAGTACTTACGAGCGAGTAGCCGAGTAATGGATCCGAATCGAATCTGGCGCAAAAATATAAATCTCTTATCGAATCCGGTCGAATTCGAGCTCAATTTTTTCGAGTCGAGCCGAATCTGTGCATGAAGGTGTTCGCTGAGATTCGACTCGTTTTGCCCACTTCCAGGGCATGAAAACTGACCGGCTCAACATCTGAATTAACATTGATGAGTGGTATGTCGCCATGTTGAGGACATTTCGGTTCAACATTGATTGTGACTAGGCTATTGTTGATAATGTATTTAAGTTGCTGATGAAGAGTGGAAGGGACTGCCCCGGCCATGTGAATCCACGGTCTCCCCAGAAGCAAGTTGTATCCTGTATCTATTTTGAGCACGTGAAAAGATACACAGAATGTATGGGGACCAATCTCAATTGGCATCTCAATCTCTCCGACTGAATTTCGACGGGATCCATCAAAAGCTTTGATAATCGTATGGCTGCTTAGGATCCGTTTAAAATTGACGTTCATCTTCACCAACGTAGCGTAAGGACAGATATTCAGAGACGAATATCCGGAGGACAAAACCGTAATATGTAACGACTTACAATGACTGGTCCCTTCGAGCGATATGTCATCATCAGTGAAAGATATCACATTGTTGTTAAAAATGTGATCTACCAGATGTTGAAATTTTTTTACATCCACTGATTTCGGCAAGTCTGCTTCTTGCAAAACTTTCAATAGATTCTTCTAGTGATCCTCGAAAGTTAAAACCAAAACTAGTATTAAAATTTTATGTGGAGCTTCTCTTAAGCTTAAAACCACCTTGGCTTCATTATGACCCATAGTACGGAGGAATTTTTCAATCTTCTCCATGGGAATTTTCCCTTTGATTTGATGGTAGGCTTCATCACCCGTTGGGGAAGACACAGTGGATTTTTCTTTGACACTACATCAATTGTATAAGAGGTGGATCCTTCAACTTCTCCATAATTCCATGGGACTTTTTGTAAGCTGATAACAGGATATTGTGGTCTGAATGGTAAGTTGATTGGCTCGGGTGCAGCCACTTTCAAAGGATTGTCAATTCTTTTGAGTTGAATTGCTTGTATTGTGAATAGTTTAATAGTCCCATCAGCCTCAGCGGATATAACTGCTACCAGTCCCTTCCATTTAGTAGGACAAGCATTTTTACTCTCAAATAGCACAGTATCATTGTCTGCCAGTTGCAACACACCGCTATCAATTAGATTCTGAATGAGGTGGCGGAGTGCCCAGTATTCTTCCGTGCTGTGACCGCGAAAATGGGAGTGATACTGACATACTCCATCAGAATTAAAACGTCCTGAACGGGGATTGATTGGAGGTAGAAGGGAAGTGATCCTTCCTTCATTGATTAGCATCTGAAGTATCTTCTCCATAGGTTGACCCAGGTATGTAAATTCCCTTCTATTGGCAAAATCCTGACGGGCTTTGGTAGTTGCTCTCTTCGTCACTTTATCCTCCAATGTTTCATTTCTTGAAGGTGACGAGGGAGTATTCATAACCAAGGGAAGGAGACTAGCATGCTCCTGGCTGAATAATTGGCATGTGACTTGATGCTGATAGGTCACCAGTTCTGCCAATTGCTCAATCTGCTTACACAGAGCTTTCATCTTTTGTTCCATCATAAATTAGAACTTTGCATAATCCCATTTGTCAACACCGTCTTTGATGGCCTGAGATGATTCACAATTAAAATTGGAACTCTGTCAACTGCTCCAATTAATCATGTTGACCTTTTCCTCTTTGTGTTGAGGAAGAGGGTTGTCTTGTACATGAGGTTGATCTGGTTTGGTGACCATGATCTCACCGTTGTCTATCAAATCTTGGATCTTGTGTTTCAAGGCCTAACAATCTTGAGTATCATGTCCAGGTGGCCCGACATGATAAGCACATTTCAGAGCAGCATTGAAACCCTTCCTATTAGGGTTGGCTGGTAGAAGAAGATGTGTAATTTTCTTTTGAGTGGTCAGAAGATTGAGAATGTTCTCGAGTGAGTCCCCTAGGGGTTTGAACACTCGATGGCATTTAACTTCTCCACCCTTAGGCAATGGAGGGTTTGAAGATTGTGCTTGAATGGGAGTATAATTTCTCCTCTGCATAGGTATATTCTGATTGCCCTTTTGACCTTGTAGTATCAAGGAAACATCCTCCTCTATCTTTTTATGGACCCTTCGTGAGTTGTTTCCATAAGTTTCGGACTGGATGTGTTCACCAACTGCTTTAAGAGCGACTAGGTCTTGAATCTTTCCTGACTTCAACCCCATTTCAGCCATCTCTCCATGTTTAATCATTTCAAAAAATGGTTTATCAATGCCAGCTAAAACTCTTTCATAGAAAGGAGCTTCTTGTATGTCGATAAAGGTCATGACCATTTCTGATTCTGTCATAGAAGGAATCACTTGAGCAGTAAGGCGCCTCCACCTTTGAGCATACTCTCTGAAAGACTCATTGGACTGTTTCTTAACCTTGGTAATCTGGTACTGGTCAAGACCCATCTGAGACTGGAAGATGTATTGAGTAAGGAAGGCATAAGCTAGTTCTTCCCAGCTATGGATCTTTTAATTGTCTAATCTGGTATACCACGAACGGGCTTCTCCAGTCAGACTCTTTTGGAACAGCTGCATTCTCAGCTTCTCGTCCTCTGCATAAGATCCAAGTTCTCCAATGAATACCTTCAAATGTGTGTAAGGATCTCCTAACCCATCATACTTTTCGAAGTAAAGAGTTTTGAACTTCTCTGGATAATGAACACCAGGGAATATACAAAGGTCAGCATGTGAGACACTCCCGTGTGCTCCAATTCCTTTGATAGAACGAAGGGTTTCTTCCATTTGAAAGACCTTTTTCCTGATATCACCGGTGTCTAGATCTCCTTTGAGATGGGTGTTTTTAGGATTTTTGTCTGTGGTAAGCAATTGTAGTTTCGGATTTGTTTTCTCTGAACCTTTAGCTCCTCCCTGTGTAGAGGATTCAACATATATGGGTATCTTCGTACCCTAAGTAGACTGATGTAGTTCTTTAAGCAGATCAGCCAAATCTGTGATTTGTTTACTTAATCCGTCAAATTCTTCGCGAGAAACTGGATTAGACTTGTTAGATGAAGACATGATTGGCTGTAGGCTCGTGGCCTTTTTGGACTTTGACCGGGTAATAGGTTCGATTGCTTCCCTGCGACAAAACTTGTATAGTTTAGTCTTAGGGATTGTATAAATATTTACATGCTATGTGATGTGTCCGTTTTAGGATATTTATCCTGCAAAACGGATGTTAGCTGTTTGTAATACAGGATAACATGTTAATTTAAATATGCATATGCACATATTTCTTCATATTTCTCATTACACGGAGATCAATATGGAATGAAATTACAAGTAATTGAATTTACAAGTAATTTTGACATGAGAAAGTATGAAGAGACTTTCCTCCGCGTTTGGTTTATCAGAGGCTGACCTATCTTAGGTTACTCTCGCTGCTTTTTGGCTTGAAGGTTCCCAAATCATCGTAATTTACTTAACGGGAAATTAATCTGGTCTTTCAACTAGAGCGAATTTGGGTGGTGCCTTTCTTGAGCCTCATTGGAATTAGTCTTCCTACAAGTCCAGTAATCAAACACCGACAGGATAGCCTCCTGGTGGAGGAACTACACAGCATACATTCACATACAACGTGTCTCACCGTTTATGAAAATGATGACATGTGCGAAGCACTAATATCACAGACAGATATATTGCAGTGTAGTAAAAAATGCATTCGTACACATTCATCATAAATGTAAATGCAACATCCACACACAAGTATATAACAATTTTGAAAAGATTGCAATAACGGCTTAAGTCCTCTTACTGTTTATCCCCAGCAGAGTCGCCACCTGTCGATGTCGGGATTTTTATTTGTCCCTTTTCTGTTCTTGTTCTTTGGTGTTCTCATGTTAGGTGAGATTTGTTTGTAAAAATAAGTTGTGAAAAGGTCCGACATGTATATGTCGACGATTGGACTATAAGAGTCGCCAGTTGGTTTTATAACTTTTTATACTAACACAACCGAGAAAAGGTTTGCACATTGACCCAGTGATATGACACTGCTAAACGGGTCTGTGAAATCGAGATTCATTAGGGTCCGGGGACTTGCTTATGCTGAGGGAATGTGTTAGGCACCCTTCGACATCCGTGTTACCACGGTGACCGCCACTTTTCAAGAAACTGTTATATGAATATGTGTGTGTGTGGGTCAATGTGCTGTTATTTGGAAGTAGTGCGAGGCCTCGTTCGCACCTATATACACAAGGTTTGAATTTATGTAAAAATTCAATTTTAAACAAGATATAGCAGTGAAATTTTATAAAAGAGGTTTTTCAAACCCTGATGCTCAATAGTAATTGAGACCTTTTACACTTCCATTTTATTAAATGTTCGGTTTGATTGCTTTTATTTTTGAGATACGAAGCATCTTCGAGAAAATAATATACAAAGCAGTGTCGAACTCCTCGTGCGCATGAAAACCATCTGAGGAAATCCAAACACCGTAAATAAATTTATAAGCTGGTTACAACTGAAACTGTCCATCATGGGAACCGAATCTAGATTCAGTAAACTGAATCTGTGATCACATGATTCCTAGGCTCACATGGTACCGTAGTTTATATGAAAGCTGTAAGCAGTTATATATATAAAAGTTGTAAATATATATATACAGACATGATCACCAACCACGAAGTACCTCCATGGGGGATCGAAAATATAAATATATAAAAGCGGTAATATATATATATATATATATATATATATATATATATATATATATATATATATATATTGACATGGCCAACCACCACGAAGCACCTCCATGAGGGATCAGAAATATAAATAAAGCTGTAAAAGCGATCAAATGTCACGAAGTAAACTTCAGGAGGGACGAAACGTATATAAAGCTGTAAAAGTAATCAACCGCCCCGAAGTAAATTTCAGGCGGAACGAAAAGTAAATAAAGCAGTAAAAACTGTCAAACCGCCACGAAGTAATCTCCAGACGGAACGAAATGTATATATATATATATATATATATATAAAAGCAGGTAAACACACCGGATATAAAATTCAGGCTCATCGAACAAAGTCCGACAATAAATAATATATATAAGTATATATATTAAATCAGTAAATGCACCAGATGTAAAATCTAAGCTCATCGAACATAGTTCGACACACAGTTCATATATATATATATATATATATATATATATATACAAAAGTAATTAAACGCTCCAGACATAAGTCTAGGCTCAATCGAGGCATAACTCGATAATTTTAGTCCATATATAAAAAAAAATATATATATGTGTGTGTATATATATATATATATATATATATATATATATATATATATATATACAAACTGAAATGAAACCACGGACCGAAGTCCGGGCATACACACGCAACACGACTCTCAACGTGAAGAATAGTGTGTGCAAAAATGAAGAGAAATGCTTTAAAATATGTAAGAAGGCTTACAGTGGGCTGCCAAAGAAGACTTCTATATCTTTAAGTGGATGAACACTCGGCTCCCGCCGGTAAAAAGTAGCTATATATGAGCTTACAAGTGTTTAAAATAAGAAAGCACTCAGTTTAGGGTGTGTACAGAGTAAATTAGACAGGGCTTCCTCGCCTTTTTCTCTTTCAAAATGGTCACCCCAAGCCCTCTATTTATAGAGGGGGGAGCCGCAGGTGTACCTGCGGCTGCCCGGGGTGCCCCGGGCTTCGCGGTCCCATCGTCTCGAAGTACGTTCACGCATGCAACGTGATATCCGCTAGAACTTTCAGAACTTCAATCCGGGCATCCGACTGAGGTGTATAGGACCCATTTCAAACCGTTGTTGTCGAGAGTTACACAATGACATGAGATTAGAGGTTGTACGAAGTCAGGAAGATGGGACCATTGTAAGACCCCGAATTTTATGAAATAAAAGTATTCAATTTTTTCTTATAATTATTATTCAGTAAATGGTTAAATTGATAAAAGTTAAAGTTAAGGGTGATATATAAATTTTTTTTCAAAATACGCAAGTGGTTAATTATAAAATATTCATTGTTGTCGGGGAATATTCGTTTGGTCGTGGAATATTCTTTCTGTCGGGGAATATTCGTACGACGGCGCAGCCATTTGTGGGCCCCATAACAGAATAACTGTCGGGTGAAAAAAACGACAAATTTGAGTTTTTACAAATAACGGCGTAGTAGTTGTTACCGTTAACACTGTTGGAATACCCGGTGGTTAAAATACTGTAATACGCGTTATTGCACAGTAGCACACGGTATTGCACAGTATTTTTGAAATTATTGATTCTTACGTAAGAAGGCACTACTCAATAATTGTTACAGTAATTACTGTTTAATATTTTATTTTATTGATTTAATATTTGCTACGTTAAAATTTTATATTATTGTTGTTCAATAATTCTCACTGCACAGTATTTCCCATTATCAGATCAATAATTCATATTATTTGAATAAAATTATTAGATAACACTATTGACAATGTCAAGAAAGTTCTGTCTAAAGAGAGGTTTGGTCACCTAATTGCGCGCCAGTAAGGAGAAATTCTTATCGGAAAGCCCCCTCTTTCCTGGGAACGGCCTGGTTGTCATAAATATGATTCTGTAATATTATTTGTGAATAATTAATTATTGATTCATATGATAAGGAAATATTTATTTTATGTGGATATAAATGAGGGATATATTTTTGTGGTTAAAAATGAAGGAATTAATGTTGAGATTTTTATCAGTATTTTTGTCAGAATAGAGGTATTAAAAATTAGAATTTTTGAGATATTTTGCGGGGGTTATAATTTTTAATCCGATCGTTGGATCGTGGTAATTTTTGGATATGTTATACATATATAAGTTGAGTATATGTCCATAAATTTTGAACCGTTAAAAATGAACGTATGATTTATTATGAATTTTACGAGATGACTGGTTCAGAAATTGTTGAATTTTCGGAGTTTATCATTTTGGTGAAAAATTCTAAAATTGGTGGGCTCCACTCTTGGTTGGTATAGAAATGTGCTGAGATTTTTATTCAAATGTGGTGGGTGGGAATAGTAGCAAGTAAAGCCATCAGGTTGCAGGTTAAGTCTGCTTCGGCGTGCTAACATTTTCCTATAAATAGAGGGCTAAGTTAGAATTGAAAATCACACCAGAAACATAAGCTTTCTCTCTTTCTCTCTCTATATTATGAAGCATATTTTGTGAGTATTTAGATACTTTGAGAGTTGCTATTCAGTGCAAGTTTCCTTCGGCTTTGCATTCCAGTCAGAAATACTGCACTTTTGAGGTAAGGGATAGTAAGGGATTTTAAGGGTTGTTATGTTTTTCAGTTTCGTAATTTTTCTGACCTTCAAAAATTCTGGAAAAATTTGAAATGATATTTTGATGAGTTTTATTGATTGTGTCCAAAAATGGTGATTTTTGAGGTATAGATTAAGAGTTATGAATTTTATAAGAAAAGACTATTTTAAAAGTAACCGCTTATAACTTCTTGTGGTTAACTCCAAAATTGATGAAATATTTATTGGGAGTACATGTATATGATAGGAGTATACTCTGTGAATTTCGAATTTTTGGACAAAAGTATAATTTTTGATAAATGTCTAAATATTCGGCTGTTTTGGCCATATAAAAATAGTAAATGACTTTTAAAAATTTTGAGAAAAATATATGTTCACTATGGGACTATATTATGCTAAATCTCAGAAAGTAAATATTTTTAAAACTGATTTGGTATTTTTCATGAAAATGGTCTAGTTATGAGTAAATGAATTAAATATGTTTTGTGAAGTAAGAAAATTGAAAAATAGGATTTTATGACTTGAGAATCCTATATGAGATATATGCAAATTTTTGATGAGAGTTTTGGTTATTGGTGATGAAATCTTATGAGTGTGGTATTTTAGAATGATTAAATGCATTATTTAGTAAAGTGTAAACAATTAAAATAAATTGTTTATAAGCTTAAGAAATATTATTCTTTTAATATCATTATACCGAAATATTGGTATGTATTTTATTGTAAAATTTTTATCTTTTTGTGTCGGGGTTACTATTCACGAGTTACTATTCATGAGTTACTATTCACGAGTTACTATTCATGATAAAATTGGTTTCTTTTTCTAACTAAATTATAGTTGATTTATGAATATTACTCTTGAGATTAAATCTATATGTTGATCATATTGTTTTTATTATCATATATAACATTTTTATAACCCTGATGTTGAAATTCTCTTTCACTTGAGTGTAAAGATGGGTAGATTATTGGTCTGATCATGACTTTGGGTTTTCTTTGGCCAGTAGTGCAAAGTTGAATTATTGACTAGTATGATCATGATCATTGAATTTATAATTGAATATCTTCAGCTTAAGTGCAAAGGTGAAATGATCAACATGGTTATAATTATTGTTTATATAAATGATTATATATTTCTTTGAGATATTAATATATTTGGCCTGTAGTGCAAATATGAACTGTTGATGAATATATTTGACCGTAGTGCAAATATGAACTGTTGAGGAATATCTTTGGCCTGTAGTGCAAAGATGAATTGTTGATGAATATCTTTGGCCCGTAGTGCAAAGATTGATGTTGTTGAATATCTTTGGCCAGTAGTGCAAAGATGAACAGATGTTGAGATAAACATGACCAACTGGTGATACAAATGAATATCTTTGGCCGTAGTGCAAATATGAAGTTATTAGTATGATTATGAACAAGAAATGTGATTAGGTGTAACCATGATCTTTGATGTTTCAGGTAAATATAGGTGATGAAAATTATCTTCGTCCTGGATGAGAAGAGGAATTTAGAACTACAGTTATGATTATGAGTTATTCATATGATTGTGGACCAGAATTGTTGATTGATGTTACAGGGATAAAACATTGTTGATGAATTTTTAACATGGAGAAGATAATAGACTTTATAGTCTATTTGACTCTTCTAATGGATTGCTCGTTCCGCTGCAACTATGGTTGAAATTTTTATCATTTACCATATGTTCTAAATCTCTGATTTATTATTGATGAAGGCTATTGATAATTTAATTATCTTTAGTCATGATATTCTTTACTGAGCTAGTTGTGCTCACCCTTTTGCTTCACAATTCCTTTCAGGTAATAAGAGTGTAGCTGGGTCGAGCGAGGGTAACGGGGAAATAGAACGGTGGTCTCTAGCTGTGGATGTTCTCCCGAAGCAGTATAGAAAAGTTCATTTAGTAGTTTTATTTGGTGAATCCAATAGGGTAAGGTGTACCCAACGTTGGAAGGGTGGTTTGCCACTATCATACAAGATGTCTAACGACATACAACCTCGTGTCATCATAAGACAGGGATGTGTTCATCCACTTGCTGAGTATATATACGAGCACTACCTATATAATCTTGGTGTTTGTTTGAAATATAATTCTCAATTAGAGACAGTAGAGATAATGATATGTCAAGAGAAGACTCGCCATTGGAAAGAATATGATAGTAATCTTCTCGTTTTTCTTTGGGGTCTATTGGGTCAACCAAGGATAATTCTGTGGCCATATGATATCTATCATAACCTAGACGCGTGGCCTCCCATGTACGAAGGTTTCCTTGAGCACTTTCCAAAGATTCTAATTTCTAAAACAGTTTTTGACTATACCTTTATGTAAGGTGTCATTGTGAGGTGATGTCCACGGTTAGAACATGAGTCACATTTGGTATATATTTGTATCCAAACTCACAGCATATGTATTGTTGTATTTTGCACGACAATTGTTGTAATAAAGTTGTAGTTGTTTTCTATACCATATATTTGGCGACTCAGAATAGGTTGGATGGAATGGACCTGTTTTGGGGTCGTTACAACCATGCCCTCTGGTCTTCAAGCTTCAAATTCTATCCGTTGCCCTGCGCAATAGTCACTCGGGATTGAACTTCCTTGGTTCTTGTTGGACATTTCTGTGTAGAAATGTATGTATGAAGTGTTGAGACGGTGCGATGTGGCGTCAAGGTGGCAAGATGATGACTTAGCCCCTCACTGGAGTTATCTCCAGTGTGGGCTGATAAAGCAGACGTTGCTCAAGGTTATCTTTGAGATTGGACTGCTGCAAGTGTTGAAGATCCTCAGTGTCATCTCTGAGGTGTGCCTGTCTTCTCGGTGTTATCTCCAGGTCTTGTACTGAGTGCCTCAGTGTGAGTGTCGAGATTGAAGCTGATCGCATGCATTTAAAACAACATTTTCGTGGTTATCTCCGGAACTGCAATTACCCTCCTTGGGGTTATCTCCAAGGTTGGTGATGCTATTCCGGTGTCGGGACTAAGACTGAATATCTCGGGGTTATCTCCGGGATGAATCGGCCTTCTCCGGTGGAATTTTCAGTATTTGCACTGCATGCCTCGGGGTTATTTCTGAGGTTAGAACTGATACTCTTGGTGTGTGTTATGGAGTTGAGACTGAACTTCCGGTAGTATCCGGACTGGATATGAGCTGTCTTCCAGGGTTATCTCTGAAAGACGAATCTGCCCTCCTGCAATGTCAGTGACAGGTGTGCAAAAAATTTCGAGTGTCTACAGACCCACAAGTCATTATCATACGTGGGCCCCACCATATTATACAGAATAACTTTTTACCGATTATTTTAAAAAATGGGTAAATGGGGGTTCAAATAATAATCAAAATTTACAACAAATACTTCATAAAAAATTCCCTCGATATTTTTAACAATATTTATTCATCATTATTATAACCCGCAATATTAACAACCATATCGTTCCCTGGAAAGAAGGAGTTTTCCGATAAGGATTTCTCCCTATTGGCGCGCAATTAGGTGACCAAATCTCTTTCCTCGACAGAACTTTCTAGACATTGTTAATTATACAAATAATAATATGAATTAACTTGTCATCTCAATTATTGATTTAATAACATAAAATATTGACAATAATTGAATCAAATAACGTGAGATACTATACAGTAATTACTGTAGCAATAATTAAATAATTAAATATTTTTTAGTGTTTCTGTACCTTTTACCCAAATTGACTGTAGCCTGACCCATTTATCTTTTACCCGATTCGACTTTATTTGCAGTTCTGTCACTCTAAGTTATCAGATTTTATTTTTTTTTATTTTCAGAAAAAAGTCATTTTAAAAAAAAATAGAAAAATTTATTTTTGTAAAAAAATGAGTAAAGCTTCATAAAATATATATTAGAAAAACTTTATTTTTAGAAAAAAAATAGATTTTTTTTTAAAAAAATGAGTAAAGTTTAATAAAATATAGATTCAAAAAAGTAAAACACTAATTTTAAAAAAATATATATATAATTTTTTTAAATGAATAAAGTTTCATAAAATATAGATTAAAAAAATAAAAATTTATTTTCTGAAAAAAAGTAAAAATTTAAAATTTTAAAAATGAGTAAAGTTTCATAAAATATAAATTCAAAATAATAAAATAAAACTATATTTTCAAAAAAAATTAAAATGAATAAAGTTTAATAAAATATAGATTCAAAAAAAACTTTATTTTCAGAAAAAATAGAATTTTTTTTAAAAAATGAGTAAAGTTTCAAAAAATATCGATTAAAAAAAAGTAGAACTAAAAAATAAATTTTTTTTAGAAAAAAAAAAAATTTTTTATTTTTAAAAAAACATATAAAGTTTCATAAAATATAGATTAAAAAATAATATTTTCAAAAAAAATAGAAAATTTTATTTTTGTAAAAATGAGTAAAGTTTAATAAAATATAGATTCAAAGAAATAAAAATTTTTTTTAAAAAAAATGAGTAAAGTTTCATAAAATATAGATTAAAAAAAAGTAAAACAAAAAAATTAAAACTTTATTTTTTTTAAAAAATGAGTAAAGTTTTAAAAAAATATATAAAAAACTATATTTTTAAAAAAATTGAAATATTTATTTATGTAAAAATGAGTAAAGTTTAATAAAACTTAGATTTAAAGAAATAAAAAATTATTTTCAGAAAAAATTTAAAAATTATTTTTTTGAAAAAAAATGAGTAAAGTTTTATTTAATATAGATTCAAAAAAAGTAAAACAAAAAAACACACATTTATTTTCAAAAAAAAAAGCAAAAAAATTATTTTTAAAAAATGAGTAAATTTTTAAAAATTATAAAATAAAAAATAAAAAAATTATTTTTAGGAAAAATAGAAAATTTATTTTTTTAAAAATGATCAAAGTTTCATAAAATATAAATTCAAAAAAAGTAAATAGAATTTTTTTAAATTTTTAAATAGATGTGTAGATTTATTTTTTTAAACTTTACTCATTTACTTTATTTTCTTTTTTTAACTCATTTACTTTAAATTTATTTTACTTTTATATTTTAAACTTTTTTTTGAATCTACATTTTATGAAATTTTGCTACCTTTTTTTAAAAAAATATAAAATTTCTATGGTGTATGAAAAATTAATTTTTTTTGTTTATTTTTTTGAATCTATATTTTATGAAACTTTACACATTTAAAAAAAAAAATAAAAACTACAATTTTTTTGAAAATATTGTTTTATTTCCTTGTATTCTTTTTTTGAATATTTTATGAAACTTTACTCACTTTTTAAAAAATAAAAAAATCTATTTTTCCTGAAAATAAATTTTATATTTTTGTTTAATTTTTTGAATCTATATTTCATGAAAATTTACTTGGTTTAAAAAAAATTAATTTTTTTTTGCAAAATAAAGTTTAATTTTTAATTTATTTTATTTTGAATCTATATTTTATGAAATTTTACTCATTTTTTTAAAAAAACTCTATTTTTTTCTGTAAATAGATATTTATTTTTTTAAATATATTTTTAAAACTTTACTCATTTTTTTTATATTTTATTTTTTTTATTTTTTTTCTTAAAATTAGAAAAATAAAATCGGGTAACTTAGAGGGACAAAAGTGCAAAAAAAATCGAATTGGGTTAATGATAAATGGGTCGGGTTACGGTCAGATCGGGTAAAATAGACATAATTGTCAAAAAAATGTTATTTTAAGGACTTAATTGACGAAAAATGAACTTTAGGAACAATTTTAAAAGTGAGTAGCAACTTGAAAGGACTGAAGTGCCATTCAGCATGATTTGACATGCAAATTTATGTAGATTAAAACTGCTTAAAACTGCATCATTTGACCATTCCCCTTCCCTCGTAATTAATCCTTGAACTAAAACTAGCAAAAACATATCATTACAGTTCAGGTCTGGATGTAGACCATCATTTTAGAACAAGTCAATTTCTAAGAGATGTGTTGAAATTGTCAAACATTTTATATATATAAAAAGGATTCTTATTACTAATATATATTACATATAGCATCACAATGCATACCCTATCCGAACTCAACTTATCCCTCCACATTTTTGAAGGGCTTGTATGTCTTGAGATCCGAGGCCAGGCCTTGTATGGAGCCAGCAGCAGCCACAAGTGAGACAACCAAGCAAACCCAGCTCAATATTTTCAGCCACACCCATGTAAAAGAGAACTTGGGTATTTTTGTTCTTGCAATGTACATCTCTATGGGGAAATACACAGTCAAGGGATAAAAGGAAGCTGCACCAATCAACCCTAAGAAGTCGTTAAAGAATGGTAGAATCATGGCGACAACGGCTGTCACAATTACGTACGCTGTTCGCCACACCATCCTCAAGAAGTTAACGTTGAACTGGCCGCAAAATGGGATGGGAACCGGGTGTTCCGCGCTTATGAATTTACTCTCCGGCCACCGCTTGCTGCAGCGAGCCTCCACGAATCCAAATATGGGTTGACAAAACACCTGAATATATTTTCATGTTTTTTGGTTGTTTATTTTCCTATAATTAATGGAATACAAATAGATACTTTTATTTAAAATTTTACCTGGTAAGCGCCAATGAGGTGGACTGCTATGCAGACATTGGCGAAGTCGATTAACCAAAAGGGTTCATAGAAACCGAAACCAGTGAGGAAGTTGCCCGGTGCGTCATTTCCAAATGCCGCGTAGCCAATGCAACCGCATAGCATGTAGAACAGAGTGGTGGTCGAGACTCCAGCCAACGATGCCTTCTTCATCACTTTGTTCTCTGCAGGGTCAGATTTCAGTGTGTCCTGTTCTTTACACAAGGGTATAGTTCAAATCAGAGTTGTGCTATTGATATTGACTGATTGATTACTTGTAGCAAATTATGCCATGAAACTTAGATTAGTCAATAATTGGCAATCACTTGGGCATATGCGCATAAAAAAAACATCTAGTAGAGTTGGTTAGGGGAGTTCTTATTTCGGAAAAGAAGGTGAAGCGAATTGTGACAAATATCACTCACAAAAAAGGAAGTAAATTATATGTTGGCCCACATTTATTTAACCATCATATTTACAGTGTTTAATTTTATATAACATTTTGAATTTAAATTTTGTACTCTAAACATCATTTATAAAACAAATATTTATGTACTTTAGTAATCTCTTGTGGGACAGGATAGTCGAACAGGAAATTAATTATAATAGGATAAAATTAATATTGTACAGTACAAATGAGTGGGCCAGATAATGGAAATGTACGACTCCCACTCTGAATTTAGAGACATACCCAATTAATCATACAGTACTAAGTACCAACCTTATGTTTCTACCATTCAAATTGGCCCCCCCACAAACATCAATTTGATCCTCTAAATGAGATGACACCTATAAAGTGTTATATACAAAGGAAAGAAATAATTTTAAATATGACACCAAGATTATCAGGTAATGATTCTCATAACAAAAAGGATGGTTATTAGAAAAAGACAGTTTAAATGAAAAGGCCTAGAAAAGATGGGGATTTTTCATCCACTTCTTGAAAAAGAAATGACACTCAATGGCCCATAAATCAGAAAATTCAAATTTGATCATGCACTTGTCCTTCACTCTTCATGTTCCTAACTGGGTCCCAAATCAAGATATTATTTATAGTGATACAAATAAAATAAAAATCAAGGGGAGTGTAACAAGTTTTACACTTTATAAAATATTTTTCACAAATTCTCAACTTACATAAATAATCATTTATAATAAATATATTTAAAATAAGTTGTCTTAATTATAATTTGATTAGTATCACTAGCTAATGCCTAATTAAGAGGTCAAATGAAACTTGCCTAACTAATAAAAAATGCAGTGTTTTAGTAATATCTATATTAATAAAATAAAACTCATTTTGAATTTGAGCGGGAAAATATAAAGACGGTTCAGATTCATTCTAATTAATTTGAGCGAGAAAGTGTGGTGGGAGAGAAAGGATGAGAGAGAGAAAATAAAAATAAAATTGTTAAAACAGAGAAAGAGGGAGAATTTTGTTATGCCGTACTTTCAGACACGGTCAATCTGCATTAATTGAGTTTGTCACTTTGCAATCAATCACCAAAGAAATAATAATGGAAACCATTGTTAAGTCAAATAAGGTCGAATTCAGCAAAAATACTCTTCTATTCTTTTTTATATATTTATCGTTTATAGATTTTTAGTATTAATTTTTTATATTATCTTTTATAATTAAAGATTAATTTTTTATTTCTCAAACAACTTTCGAATAAATTTTAAAAAATTAATATTAAAATCTTATACTTAATTTAATCAATCATTCAAAATATTTTTTATATATATATTTTTTTAATTTATGCGTATAATAACACAGTAGTATGAAGGACTCTACAAACATCCCACGTTACTACACCATGATTGATTAATTAAGATTTAAGAATAAAAGGACAAGGATTGTGGTTAATTAATGTAGACACCTAAGCTACTTGTAACGTGGATAGTGGATACATATGTTACGTTATTAGTATATGTATTTGTTCCTGCATGCATGCATGCATACCGACTCTTTTTCATCGTATTCTAGTGATATGTATGTGTCATTAAGTAAGTAAATCACCTCTAAATCCAATTTTATATATATATATATATATATATATATATATATATATATATATATATATATATATATATATATATATCCAAAACTCCAAATAGATACTACAAACGTTTACACAACTATTTAACTTTTTTGTAAATGTGATTTAATTTTCGTTTGACAAAATAGGGTATTTCGTTTTCTATACAGTATGTATGTATGTATGCATGTATGTATGTATCATGTATGTATGTATGTTCCCATGTGTACAGTACAGTACATATATATATGCTTCATTTAACAAGGCAGGCACACATTTTAAGAGAAATTAGACCTTTCCAAAAAATATTGTTTTACCTTATGCATGCATATATGCGTATGTAATCATATTACTAAAATTAGAGGAATTGAATGAGATAGGATATATATATATATATATATATATATATATATATATATATATATATTATAGTATGAAATATTAATATTAAAAATTACTGATGAGAGAGAGAGAATAGGATAGGAGAGGGGAGGGGTGGGGCCCATGCCTGAATCTCAATGAGGACGGTGGAATAAGCATAAGCGAAGGCAATGTCACCAATGGCTTGAAAGGTTTTCCAAATCTTTTCTGAGCCTGATACGTCCACACCTATTGTCGTCCCCGTCAAAGATGTCCTTGCGTGTGCACCACCTTCGTTTCATTCATATTATATATATATATATATATATATATATATATATATATATATATATATATATATATATATATATATATATCACATTATTAAAAGAATTATTCTCTAAAAAATGTCTTAAATACATACGTAGTTTAAATATAAAATGTTAAGAGTCTCGATCATTTACATATATAATATCCAAATATTATGTTAAAAATAATAAATTATATATGATGATGTTTGAGGACATTGTGTCATTAATGGAAGGGTTATATAAAATAGGTTTAACCACAAAATGTACGAAATTTAATTTATTTTTTTCGTTCTCTTAATTATTATTTTAATTTTCTTAATTCGTATGAAAATTAAGTATATATTATTATTATCGTATATATGGACTTTATATCAAACCAAAATTAGGTACCTGCAACTTTGGCAATGGAGAGTCCAAGGCCTACAGAAGAGTAAGCAAAAGACATAACAGCTGCTAGAATGGACAGCCATGATAGCTTATGGAAATTTGGTATTTGGCTCAGAATTATCTGAATTATTGCAAATATTATCATCATTGGGTAATTTGATATGGAGCAAAGCTTATGGTCTTCACTATCATGTTTATGGAAACAGTTTGACCTCTTCACAGCCCTGTTCATCATAGTCAAAAGAGAGAGAAAATAAAGTACTGTATTCATTAATTAATAATCTCACAACTCAATTTTACTTTTTGCATTCCCTAGAATTTTGTTTTTGCCCATAATAAGTACTCCACTAGTAGGATTTTTATTTTTTTTAAATTCTAGAGTTACACTTGTAATTACTTCAACACAATTTATGGCATTAATTACAGGGCACAAGCTATATATATATTACACCCTCCGTTCCTTTTTATCCTCTTTTTACATAAATTTTTTTGCTCTTTTTTATCCCTTGTTTATAAATTTTAAAGAAGAATTAATTTCTTAATTTGTCATATTAGGATCTTTATATATAGCTAAACAATAATTTATTTATCTCACATTTTTCAATTATAAATTTTGAAAAGTTAATAAATTTTATATTCAATTTAATTAATCAGACAAAATATTAATTATAATTTTTAATTTATATATGATTAACATAAAATGTCAATTAAAAAATAGAGAGAGAATATACTAGCAATATTTTATTATATATATATATATATATATGAAGCCTCCAACTTTTGTAATCATTTTTAGGTGATTTTGGGTCATAACTTGTGGTTAAAAAAGGTCTTTGTCAAAAAAACAAACCTCAAAACTTTTTAACAAAATATTATTAAACTTCCAATTATAATAACCGTAAAATATTAAAATCCAACCGTTAATTATACACACGCATCGTGTGAGCGTAAGGTACCATTATATTATAAAGTCTCTACGGGAGTTTGATGATTTTTTATTACACAATTTTTTTTTCTTTTGTCTTTACAATTTTAATTATATTATTATTTTATTTTTTAATATTATTTTTTTTATCTTTTTAATCAATGGTTAAAGGAGAAGATAATGAATTACTTACACCATACTGATAGATGCAGTAATTGTGTACCCAACTGTAACCCCTACGAGATTTGCATACTGAGCTAGTCCACATAGCTGAACCTTGTAGCCTCCTGCGGTAAAAAGGAAAAAGACAAAAAGAAAGAGCCAAAAATCAGTAATTAATACGACTTAATTGAGAGTATTTAGCCTAATTACTGTCATAATTAATACTAAAAAGAAGCACAAATCATAATTAATTATTAAGTAAGGGAAATGATATTCTTATATTTATTTTTAATATTTTTTCAATGCGTTCATCTTAAATGAAAATGAGAGAGGAGAAGATCATGTGAAAATACCAAATATATATGTAATTTTTTTTATTAATTATCATAATTTTAATATTACTCGCGTATACATTGTTAGTATATTAAATTTAAACTGATATTCAATTAGTTAAATATCTAAATTAAGTACCAATCCATTATTCTTAATGCAATAAATGTGGATAGAGACCACACTAAATCCATTATTCTCTTCTGTAGTATAGTTTAAAAGTAAAAAATAATTACCTAAATGTGAGCGGACAACATCCATATAAGTGTAGTTTCTGTCGCCGGTAACCGGGTCAGGGGACCGGTAGCTATCGGCAAGTAAGGTGGAAGTGAAGTAGGTAATGAAAGAGAAAATGATGAGAGCTGCTGGGCCAGCGACCCATCCTAACTGGGCTATTGCCCATGCAAGTGAAAGGACTCCAGACCCAATCACAGCTGTTATGATATGTGCACTTGCTGTAAGCAAAGTTCCTGCAGTTTCAAAACCAAAAACAATTCACGTTGAGAGTGTATAAAAATGAGTTATATTTATTTGTAAAGCAGACAGTTACATTTTAGATAACAGTTCACTTTATGTCCAATATAATGTTGACATGCAAACAGAAAGATCACACTTTCATTTGTGTGTGCTAGTACTGTATTAGACATGAGCATAAAATTTACTTCATGCTAACCGAATCAAAATAAAACTCATATCTACAGAAATATCGCTTGCTCCTCAATTTAAACCGGAATCAAAATAAAAAGAAAGGAATAACATTACAATTTAAGGTTTTACATACCGGTTCGTTTGGAACGGCCATCATCGTCGAAATTTTTCCCAATGTCACCATTCTCAAGTGTTTCTGTGTAGAAACTGCCTCCTTTCTGCAAATCTTTGGCCATCTCTCTCCTATTCTTTTCTCTCTCTGTCCGATCTCTTGTTATAAGAGTATGGAGGAGTTATGGTGTGCACAAGTGAAGAATGGAGGTGGACGGGGAGAGGCGGGGGGATTATTATCATATTTAAAGGTGTGAAAAGGAAAGGACATTCAATAAGGGGGAGAAAAGTTAAAAGATGATGGTGGGATGAATTCAAAGATACTGAGAAATAAGTAGAGAAATGGGAAATAAACTCCATAAAGATAAAAGGGTAGGCAACCATTTCCAAATCTAGAATATTAAAGATGAGAAGGAATCTTTATTAAAATAATTTTGGTAGCCAGAATTATTAGCATTGTATAAGTATATAGGTGTTAAATTTAGGTTTGGTTTGAATGATTATGAGGTGGTTTGGACCTCTGATTGTGGTTATGGTCAAATCTTTTTCAACCCCATGTGGGTCCCCCATTTAATTGTCTTTTAGATTTGGACCATCCATATGTCCACAAAAAAGTTAAAAAAATATTTGGTCCATCCACTTAAAATCAAAGGATTAGTATTATATTACTAGTACATTATAGTCTTCCACTTCCACACAACTTTCTCAAGTCAAGTCAGCTCTAATTCTTTAATAATTCTTAGGTTTGCTTGAAAATCCTTCATTTTTCCTACTTCAGACATTATCAAATAGGTCTAATTAATTAATTATACATAATATTTCTCCATTATTAATTTGACCCAAAATGCCTCCCCACAGTTGGGCATTATTTGCTTGCCTAATTTTCATTTTATGTACTTCAAAGTTTATAAAAAACATCGAACAAAATTTGAAACTACCCCTTTAAGGTTTTTGTATAAATTATTGGCTAATGCATCTCACATACGTACATTTTATCTTTTTAAATTAGTCATATGATACTTTAAATACGTCATTTCAACATCAAATTTTCTAAAAATGCTTCCTCCATATATTCATAATATATTAAATTACCATCCTCAGATTCTATTAAAATAATTATTTTCTTTTAAAATATTTTTAAAATTGGGGTTGAGTCAAATTGGGTTCGAGTCAAAATAGGTCGGATCTAGGTCAAATCGGGTAGAAGGAACGAAAGCGCCAAAAAAATACTACTTTAAAGACTTATTTGACGAAATATAAATTTTAGGAACGACTTTAAAAGTGAGTGACAAATTGAAATGACAGAAATGTCATTCAATATTTTTTAAAATATAAAAAAAAAAAAATTTAAAAAAAGGTGAATTGTAAAGAGGAAATGAAGCATTAATCACTACGGATGCAACAATTAAAGATCCAGAGATGTTATTTAAAGACATATATTCAGGCGTAAGCAAGTAATAGCATTTATGATGTTTGTTAGAGCAACTTCAGCAGCACAATTTTAGATTATATTTAGTCTAATATTTATCTTCTAGCTCCGATAGATAGATTAAATATAATCTGTAATTATATTTGAAGTACCAACAAGACTAAATATAGGAACTTGATAGTACATGGACTATAATTTTAATTATATTTAAATAGGAGAGTGGAAGGAGATTGGAGTTTTCTTGAATTCATAGATTATTTTAATCTTTTTATATTATAGTCCACGGGATAGTCCATCTGCTAGAAAGATAGAAGACTAAAGGACATTTACTGATATCATATGGACTAAATATAGTCCATCAGATAGTCTAGTTATTGGAGATGCTACTACTGAGTTCGTCTTAAAATAGCAACATAATCTGATAAGGAAAATGATACTCCCTTCGTCCCTATTTAAAATGACGTTTTAAAGATGGGCACAAGAATTAAGATAATGATTGAAAAGCATTAAATATAGTACTCAATTGTCTATCATACCCTTAAATCATTAATTTATCATAGCACAAGAGTTTAAAGTACTAAAAAATAGGTAGAGTAATGAGGGGTAATTTTGGAAAAATTATCATTAATTCTCCTAGATTTAAACAAACGTCAATTAATTAGGGACAAATAAAAAACTCTAAAACGTCATTTAAATAGGGACGGAGGGAGTATATATTATGAATATTTATATTAATTTTTAATTGTTATTTATGTAGATAACTATTATTGTTAATTTTTTGGATAAATATAAGTCCTAAATATAGATTAATATCTTAAAATTTTAAATTTTTTTCTCTTTGAAAATTATCTTTAATTAAAAAATTAAATTTTTAAATTTTTTCCACTTTAAAAATTGTTTTAATTAGGATGATGGAGCACTAGAGCAGGACTATGCGAGCTCGTGTATCAGAGTGAAGAAGAAGATTGGTTATGACTAAATATGACTTAAACTTGGTATTAAAACTAAGAATATAGTTGATTATTTATTAGGTCAACTTATATTAATTAAAATTAAATGATTTGGTTAATTATTTTTATTTATTTAAGTTGAGTATGGTTTGGAATCATATTTTAAAAAAAAATATAAGTCCAAACCGGTTATGTGAAACCCCAGATTTTATGAATAAATATTTAATTTTTCTCGAAATAATTTTTTTTATATTATGGTGTGGATTTGATATAATAGTTATGGGTAGTATTTATAAATTTTGCAAAGTATGCAAGTTGTCATATTATATTCGATTGGTCGGAGAATATTCTTTTTGTCGGGGAATATCCGTACGACGGTACAATTATTGGTGGACCCCACAACGGAATTATTGTTGGATTGAGAAAACGACAAAAATACTTTATGAAAATAACGGCGGAAGTTTTACCGTTGATACTGTTGAAATACTCGGTAGTAAAAGTACAGTAATACGCGTGGTTGCATAGTAGCATACGGTATTGATTATTGATGCTTATGTGATAAGTCACTCAGTTTGATTCAATTATTGCCAGTTAATAATATGAATTATTTAGCGATAATGACGTTTTGTTTTATTCGTATTATTAACGTAATAAAACAGAAACATCTTTTTATATAAAATAGAATACTTTATTAAAGTTATTCTATAAATAGAATATATTATATTTTATTTAAAAGATTTTTCTTTAAATATGGACCGTCAGATTAAAGTAATCAATCTGGACCGTTCATGGATTAGTTACTATGCATTCTATTTTTCTATAAATAGCAGCTCATTTCTTCATTATTTCTTACGAATTCACTGAACTCTAGAGAGAGAAACTATAGAGAGAAACTAAAGAGAGAGAGAAGAAGAGTATTCTACTACTTAACTACTTCCTTATTTCAGCTTTTCTTTAAAACGGTAAGGGGTGTTATTCTTTCTTATTCATGAAGAGAACTGTTGTTATTCTATTTCTTATTATTCTGTTGGAATAACCTGTATACACGGTCTACCCTATACTTGGTGACATTCTTCTATTATTCTGTTGGAACATCCTGTCTGTGTATTTTACACCGGACCTGGTTCTGTTTTTATTATTATTCTGTTGGAACATCTTGTCTGTGTGTTTTACACCGGACCTGGTTCCGTCTTGTTATTATTCTGTTGGAACATCCTGTCTGTGTGTTTTACACCGGACCTGGTTCCATTATTTATTATTCTGTCGGAATATCCTGTCTGTGCGTTTACGCCGGACCTGGTTCTATTATTTATTATTCTGTCGGAATATCCTGTCTGTGTCGGAATATCCTGTCTGTGCGTTTACGCCGGACCTGGTTCTGTAAGACCCCGAATTTTATAAAATAAAAGTATTCAATTTTTCTTATAATTACTATTCAGTAAATGGTTAAATTGATAAAAATTTAAAGTTATGAGTGAAATATGATTTTTTCTTTCAAAATAAGCAAGTGGTTATAAAATAATCATTGTTGTCGGGGAATATTCGTTTGGTCGTGGAATATTCTTTCTGTCGGGGAATATTCGTACGACGGCGCAGCCATTTGTGGGCCCCATAACAGAATAACTGTCGGGTGAAGAAAACGACAAATTTGAGTTTTTACAAATAACGGCGTAGTTGTTACCGTTAACACTGTTGGAATACCCGGTGGTTAAAATACAGTAATACGCGTTATTGCACAGTAGCACACGGTATTGCATAGTATTTTTGAAATTATTGATTCTTACGTAAGAAGGCACTACTCAATAATTGTTACAGTAATTACTGTTCAATATTTTATTTTATTGATTCAATAATTGCTACGTTGAAATTTTATATTATTGTTGTTCAATAATTGTCACTGCACAGTATTTCCCATTATCAGATCAATAATTCATATTATTTGAATAATATTATTAGATAACATTATTGGCAATGTCTAGAAAGTTCTGTCTAAGGAGAGGTTTGGTCATCTAATTGCGCGCCAGTAAGGAGAAATCCTTATTGGAAAGCCCCCTCTTTCCTGGGAACGGCCTGGTTGTCATAAATGTGATTCTGTAATATTATTTGTGAATAATTAATTATTGATTCATATGATAAGGAAATATTTATTTTATGTGGATATAAATGAGGGATATATTTTTGTGGTTAAAAATGAAGGAGTTAATGTTGAGGTTTTTATCAGTATTTTTGTCGGAATGGAGGTATTAAAAATCAGGGTTTTTGAGATATTTTGCGGGGGTTATAATTTTTAATCCGACCGTTGGATCGTGGTAATTTTTGGATATGTTATACATATATAAGTTGAGTATATGCCCACAAATTTTGAACCGTTAAAAATGAACGTATGATTTATTATGAATTTTACGAGATGACTGGTTCAGAAATTGTTGAATTTTCGGAGTTTATCATTTTGGTGGAAAATTCTAGAATTGGTGGGCCCCACTTGTGGTTGGTGAAGAAATGTGCTGAATTATATTTCAAATGTGGTGGGTGGGAATAGTAGCAGGTAAAGCCATCAGGTTGCAGGTCAAACCTACCAAAATTTTCCTATAAATAGAGGGCTAAGTTAGAATTGAAAATCACACCAGAAACATAAGCTTTCTCTCTTTCTCTCTCTATATTATTGAGTGTATTTTGTGAGTATTTAGATACTTGTGAGTTTCTATTCATCAGTGCAAGTTTCCTTCAGCCTTATACCGATCAGAAGTACTGCTCTTTTGAGGTAAGGGATAGTAAGGGATAGTAAGGGATTTTAAGGGTTGTTATGTTTTTCAGTTTCGTAATTTTTCTGAACTTCAAAAATTCTGGAAAAATTTGAAATGATATTTTGATGAGTTTTATTGATTGTGTCCAAAAATGGTGATTTTTGGATGTATAGATTGAGAGTTATGAATTTTATGAGAAAAGACTATTTTAAAAGTAACCGCTTATAATTCCTTGTGGTTAACTCCAAAATTGATGAAATTTTTATTGGGAGTACATGTATATGATAGAAGTATACTCTGTAAATTTCAGAATTTTTGGACAAAAGTACAATTTTTGATAAATGTCTAAATATTCGGCTATTTTGGCCATATGAAAAATAGTAAATGACTTTTAAAAATTCTGAGAAAAATATATGTTCACTATGGGACTATATTATGCTAAATCCCAGAAAAGAAATATTTTTGGAACTGATTTGGTATTTTTCATGAAAATGGTCTAGTTATGAGTAAATGAATTAAATATGTTTTGTGAAGTAAGAAAATTGGAAAATAGGATTTTATGGCTTGAGAATCCTATATATGAGGTATATGCAGATTTTTGATGAGGGTTTTGGTTATTGATGATGAAATCTTAAGAGTTGGCATTTTATGATGATTAAATGCATTAATTAGTAAAGTGTAAACAATTTAAATAAATTGTTTATAAGCTTAAGAAATGTTATTCTTTCAATATCATTATACCGAAATATTGGTATGAATTTTATTGTGGAATTTCTACCTTTTTGAGTCGGTGTTACTATTCACGAGTTACTATTCACGAGTTACTATTCACGACAAAATTGGTTTCTTTTACTAACCAAATTATAGTTGATTTATGAATATTACTCTTGAGATTAAATCTATATGTTGATTATATTGATTTTATTATCATATATAACATTTTTATAACCCTGATGTTGAATTTCTCTTTCACTGGAGTGTAAAGATGGGTAGATTATTGGTATGATCATGACTAGGGTTCTCTTTGGCCTGTAGTGCAAAGTTGAATTGTGACTGGTATGATCATGACCATTGAATTTATAATTGAATATCTTTAGCTTAAGTGCAAAGATGAATTGATTAACATGGTTATAATTATTGTTTATATAAATTCTGAAATGATTATATATTTCTTTGAGATATGAATATATTTGGCCTGTAGTGCAAATATGAATTGTTGATGAATATCTTTGGCATGTAGTGCAAAGATGACCTGTTGATGAATATCTTTGGCCTGTAGTGCAAAGATGAACTGTTGATGAATATCTTTGGCCCGTAGTGCAAAGATGGTTTGTTGATGAATATCTTTGGCCCGTAGTGCAAAGATGGATTTGTTAGTATGATTATAAACAGGAACTGTGATTTGGTATAACCATGATCTTTGATGTTTCAGGTAAAGACAGGTGATGAAAATATTCTTCGTCCTGGGTGCGAAGAAAAATTTATAGTCACAATTATGATTATGAGTTATTCATATGATTGTGGAAAGGAACTGTTGAGTGATGTTACATGGATAAAATATTGTTGGTGGATTTTTAACATGGAGAAGATAATAGACTTTATAGTCTATTTGACTCTTCTAATGGATTGCTCGTTCCGCTGCAACTATGGTTGAAATTTTTATCATTTACCATATGTTCTAAATCTCTGATTTATTATTGATGAAGGCTATTGATAATTTAATTATCTTTAGTCATGATATTCTTTACTGAGCTAGTTGTGCTCACCCTTTTGCTTCACAATTCCTTTCAGGTAATAAGAGTGTAGCTGGGTCGAGCGAGGGTAACGGGGAAATAGAACGGTGGTCTCTAGCTGTGGATGTTCTCCCGAAGCAGTATAGAAAAGTTCATTTAGTAGTTATATTTGGTGAATCCAATAGGGTAAGGTGTACCCAACGTTGGAAGGGTGGTTTGCCACTATCATACAAGATGTCTAACGACATACAACCTCGTGTCATCATAAGACAGGGATGTGCTCATCCACTTGCTGAGTATATCTATGGGCACTACCTATATAATCTTGGTGTTTGTTTGAAGTATAATTCTCAATTAGAGACAGTGGAGATAATGATAAGTCAAGAGAAGACTCACCATTGGGAAGAATATGATAGTAATCTTCTCGTTTTTCTTTGGGGTCTATTGGGTCAACCAAGGATAATTCTGTGGCCATATGATATCTATCATAACCTAGACGCGTGGCCTCCCATGTACGAAGGTTTCCTTGAGCACTTCCCAAAGATTCTAATTTCTAAAAACAGTTTTTGACTATACCTTTATGTAAGGTGTTATTGTGAGGTGATGTCCACGGTTGGAACATGAGTCACATTTGGTATATATTTGTATCCAAACTCACAGCATATGTGTTGTTGTATTTTGCACGACAATTGTTGTAATAAAGTTGTAGTTATTTTCTGTACCATGTATTTGACGACTCAGAATGGGTTGGGTGGAATGGACCTATTTTGGGGTTGTCACAGGTGGTATCAGAGCTATAAGTAAAGAGCCCCGAGCCTCTCGCTGGTGACTTCCTGTTGATGGGGGATGCACCGAAGCCAGACTCTCCGTAGGGGACGCCGTTATGCGGTGGCAAGCTGATAGGTATCAATGTAAGGTGCTGACATAGGTTGGTGTCCAGAGTTACAGGTGGTATCAGAGCTTAGGGATATGATCTTTGGCGGAGATCGGGGAATATAACTAGGAGGGGAGAGATGAGTAAATCCTTCGCTAGTGTGTCCTACCTAAGCTTATTTGTTGGTCAGTCATAATATCGGGATATTATGTGATATGTTAATTTGTTAAATTAACCCTTGTTTTGAAGCTGTATTCTAGAATGATATCTGAAATACAGGAGATGAGCAATGGAGAAATCATGATGATAGGGAAGATGGAATCTGAAATGAAAGCAAGGTATTCTCAACTCTTTGAAATACCAGGTACGTAAATTTCGGGGACGAAATTTCATAAGGAGGGGAGATTGTAAGACCCCGAATTTTATGAAATAAAAGTATTCAATTTTTCTTATAATTACTATTCAGTAAATGGTTAAATTGATAAAATTTAAAGTTATGAGTGAAATATGATTTTTTTTTCAAAATAAGCAAGTGGTTATAAAATAATCATTGTTGTCGGGGAATATTCGTTTGGTCGTGGAATATTCTTTCTGTCGGGGAATATTCGTACGACGGCGCAGCTATTTGTGGGCCCCATAACAGAATAACTGTCGGGTGAAGAAAACGACAAATTTGAGTTTTTACAAATAACGGCGTAGTTGTTACCGTTAACACTGTTGGAATACCCGGTGGTTAAAATACAGTAATACGCGTTATTGCACAGTAGCACACGGTATTGCATAGTATTTTTGAAATTATTGATTCTTACGTAAGAAGGCACTACTCAATAATTGTTACAGTAATTACTGTTCAATATTTTATTTTATTGATTCAATAATTGCTACGTTGAAATTTTATATTATTGTTGTTCAATAATTGTTGCTGCACAGTATTTCCCATTATCAGATCAATAATTCATATTATTTGAATAATATTATTAGATAACATTATTGGCAATGTCTAGAAAGTTCTGTCTAAGGAGAGGTTTGGTCATCTAATTGCGCGCCAGTAAGGAGAAATCCTTATTGGAAAGCCCCCTCTTTCCTGGGAACGGCCTGGTTGTCATAAATGTGATTCTGTAATATTATTTGTGAATAATTAATTATTGATTCATATGATAAGGAAATATTTATTTTATGTGGATATAAATGAGGGATATATTTTTGTGGTTAAAAATGAAGGAGTTAATGTTGAGGTTTTTATCAGTATTTTTGTCGGAATGGAGGTATTAAAAATCAGGGTTTTTGAGATATTTTGCGGGGGTTATAATTTTTAATCCGACCGTTGGATCGTGGTAATTTTTGGATATGTTATACATATATAAGTTGAGTATATGCCCACAAATTTTGAACCGTTAAAAATGAACGTATGATTTATTATGAATTTTACGAGATGACTGGTTCAGAAATTGTTGAATTTTCGGAGTTTATCATTTTGGTGGAAAATTCTAGAATTGGTGGGCCCCACTTGTGGTTGGTGAAGAAATGTGCTGAATTATATTTCAAATGTGGTGGGTGGGAATAGTAGCAGGTAAAGCCATCAGGTTGCAGGTCAAACCTACCAAAATTTTCCTATAAATAGAGGGCTAAGTTAGAATTGAAAATCACACCAGAAACATAAGCTTTCTCTCTTTCTCTCTCTATATTATGAGTGTATTTTGTGAGTATTTAGATACTTGTGAGTTTCTATTCATCAGTGCAAGTTTCCTTCAGCCTTATACCGATCAGAAGTACTGCTCTTTTGAGGTAAGGGATAGTAAGGGATAGTAAGGGATTTTAAGGGTTGTTATGTTTTTCAGTTTCGTAATTTTTCTGAACTTCAAAAATTCTGGAAAAATTTGAAATGATATTTTGATGAGTTTTATTGATTGTGTCCAAAAATGGTGATTTTTGGATGTATAGATTGAGAGTTATGAATTTTATGAGAAAAGACTATTTTAAAAGTAACCGCTTATAATTCCTTGTGGTTAACTCCAAAATTGATGAAATTTTTATTGGGAGTACATGTATATGATAGAAGTATACTCTGTAAATTTCAGAATTTTTGGACAAAAGTATAATTTTTGATAAATGTCTAAATATTCGGCTATTTTGGCCATATGAAAAATAGTAAATGACTTTTAAAAATTCTGAGAAAAATATATGTTCACTATGGGACTATATTATGCTAAATCCCAGAAAAGAAATATTTTTGGAACTGATTTGGTATTTTTCATGAAAATGGTCTAGTTATGAGAAAATGAATTAAATATGTTATGTGAAGTAAGAAAATTGGAAAATAGGATTTTATGGCTTGAGAATCCTATATATGAGGTATATGCAGATTTTTGATGAGGGTTTTGGTTATTGATGATGAAATCTTAAGAGTTGGCATTTTATGATGATTAAATGCATTAATTAGTAAAGTGTAAACAATTTAAATAAATTGTTTATAAGCTTAAGAAATGTTATTCTTTCAATATCATTATACCGAAGTATTGGTATGAATTTTATTGTGGAATTTCTACCTTTTTGAGTCGGTGTTACTATTCACGAGTTACTATTCACGAGTTACTATTCACGAGTTACTATTCACGATAAAATTGGTTTCTTTTACTAACCAAATTATAGTTGATTTATGAATATTACTCTTGAGATTAAATCTATATGTTGATTATATTGATTTTATTATCATATATAACATTTTTATAACCCTGATGTTGAATTTCTCTTTCACTGGAGTGTAAAGATGGGTAGATTATTGGTATGATCATGACTAGGGTTCTCTTTGGCCTGTAGTGCAAAGTTGAATTGTGACTGGTATGATCATGACCATTGAATTTATAATTGAATATCTTTAGCTTAAGTGTAAAGGTGAATTGATCAACATGGTTATAATTATGGTGTATATAAATTCTGAAATGATTATATATTTCTTTGAGATATGAATATATTTGGCCTGTAGTACAAATATGAATTGTTGATGAATATCTTTGGCATGTAGTGCAAAGATGACCTGTTGATGAATATCTTTGGCCTGTAGTGCAAAGATGAACTGTTGATGAATATCTTTGGCCCGTAGTGCAAAGATGGTTTGTTGATGAATATCTTTGGCCCGTAGTGCAAAGATGGATTTGTTAGTATGATTATAAACAGGAACTGTGATTTGGTATAACCATGATCTTTGATGTTTCAGGTAAAGACAGGTGATGAAAATATTCTTCGTCCTGGGTGCGAAGAAAAATTTATAGTCACAATTATGATTATGAGTTATTCATATGATTGTGGAAAGGAACTGTTGAGTGATGTTACATGGATAAAATATTGTTGGTGGATTTTTAACATGGAGAAGATAATAGACTTTATAGTTTATTTGACTCTTCTAATGGATTGCTCGTTCCGCTGCAACTATGGTTGAAATTTTTATCATTTACCATATGTTCTAAATCTCTGATTTATTATTGATGAAGGCTATTGATAATTTAATTATCTTTAGTCATGATATTCTTTACTGAGCTAGTTGTGCTCACCCTTTTGCTTCACAATTCCTTTCAGGTAATAAGAGTGTAGCTGGGTCGAGCGAGGGTAACGGGGAAATAGAACGGTGGTCTCTAGCTGTGGATGTTCTCCCGAAGCAGTATAGAAAAGTTCATTTAGTAGTTATATTTGGTGAATCCAATAGGGTAAGGTGTACCCAACGTTGGAAGGGTGGTTTGCCACTATCATACAAGATGTCTAACGACATACAACCTCGTGTCATCATAAGACATGGATGTGCTCATCCACTTGCTGAGTATATCTATGGGCACTACCTATATAATCTTGGTGTTTGTTTGAAGTATAATTCTCAATTAGAGACAGTGGAGATAATGATAAGTCAAGAGAAGACTCACCATTGGAAAGAATATGATAGTAATCTTCTCGTTTTTCTTTGGGGTCTATTGGGTCAACCAAGGATAATTCTGTGGCCATATGATATCTATCATAACCTAGACGCGTGGCCTCCCATGTACGAAGGTTTCCTTGAGCACTTCCCAAAGATTCTAATTTCTAAAAACAGTTTTTGACTATACCTTTATGTAAGGTGTTATTGTGAGGTGATGTCCACGGTTGGAACATGAGTCACATTTGGTATATATTTGTATCCAAACTCACAGCATATGTGTTGTTGTATTTTGCACGATAATTGTTGTAATAAAGTTGTAGTTATTTTCTGTACCATGTATTTGACGACTCAAAATGGGTTGGGTGGAATGGACCTATTTTGGGGTTGTCACAGGTTCCATTATTTATTATTCTGTTGGAATAACCTGTCTGTGCGGTCTATCGCATGCATGGTGATTTCTTTTGTTATTCTATTCTTTATTGTACTCAGTTGGTTAAGTTTTGACTTCTATACTCCATGAAATTTGTGAAATATCCTTGATAATTGCGGTTCATCCATTATCTTTTCATGAAAATATTCTTTTAAGCATTCTTGAATTTTACTCCACAAAGCAATATCATGTTGACAATTTGGACGTTGTTAATTCTTGGATAAATTAATTCTTGAACTTGTTTTATTGAATTCTTATATCATTGTCATCATCCTCATGTTTATAAAATGTTGAAAGTCATCTGTGGCCTGTAGTGCATAGATGGACTCGGTATAATTATGACCAGGGATTATTCGGTATAATCATGACCGTAATGTTACAAATGATGTGGTAAAAGTCCTCATTGGCCCGTAGTGCATTGATGGACAGTTGTTGGCATGATCATGACCATTAATGAATACACGAATATCCTTGGCCGTAGTGCAGGGGTGATTCGATGATGTGAATTATTTTATTAAGCTGAGTCACAGCGAACACAGTGTTGAAAAACCTTTTAAATCATAAAAGATAGTAGAGTTTATTTTCTACTTGACTCTTTTAATGGATTGCTTGTTCCGCTACAGTTAAACTTGATGTCTATTATATTTTATCAGTTTAACGTTGTTGAAGGCTAATGATAATTTATTCTACATTATCTTAGTCATAATATTTCTTATTGGGCTAGTTGAGCTCACCCTTTCTTTCACTGTTCTCTTCAGGAAATGAGAACGTAGCTGGGACAAGTCGGGGAACGGAGTGATGGTCCGAATGATAGTATTAGTTAGTAGTCCTCACTATTCTATGTAATAGTGTATTAATAAATGTAATGAGGACTCCTTTTGAGTATGAATACTCTCTAGAAGATAATATTTGTATTCAAACTCGCAGTTTATGTTTTGTCGTATTGTACACGACAGTTGTATTAGTAAGTTGTATTTGTATTCTGTACTTTGTATCTGACGACCCAAGATGGGTGATGTATACCTAATTTTGGGGGCGTCACAGTTGGTATCAGAGCTTAGGGATATGATCCCTGGCTAAGATGTGAGACTAGAACTAGGAGGGGAGAGACGGGAAATTCCTTCACTAGTATGACCTACCTAAGTTTATTTGATATTTAATTGGTCGGTCAAAGTATATGGATAATATGTTATATGTTAATTAACCCTTGTTTTGTTGCAGTATTTGTAAATGGCATCTGAAAATGTTGAGATAAGCAATGGAGCACAGGAGACCGTTGAGTCTCCACAGATCAATAACCAGGATAATGTGCAACAGGATGGCGATAATCCTCCTGTAAACAACAACACTGATCAATTGACGAACGACGGTACGTTTAAGAGCTTTTTAGAATTCATGCAATATCAGGCAAAGGCGGCTCCTGTTCATAATGCAGGAGGAAACAATGGCAACCCACGGTTGGTCACCGCTAAGCAATTCAAGGAGCTGGGACCACCGGAATTTTTGAGAAAGCCAGAACCACTTAAGGCGGAGACGTGGTTAAAACAGATCACCAAGATATTTGATGTCTTGGGATGCTCCAAGGGGCAAAAGGTTCCCTTTGCCACCTTTATGTTGCGTGAAGAGGCAGATTACTGGTGGGAATCTGTAAAACGTACCCAGCCTGACGCACTCAAGATGTCTTGGGAGAAGTTCCAAGAACTGTTCAATGACAAGTACTTTCCCGAAAGTATTCGTCACATGAAGGAGGTGGAATTTATCAACTTGGAGCAAAACAACATGACCGTGTCGCAGTACGAAGCCAAGTTTGCCGAGTTGTCCCGATTTACGTCCCACTTGGTGGATAATGAAGAGAGAATGACGCGGATGTTTTTAAGAGGTTTAAAACCGGAGATACGTCAATATCTTATTTCTCATAAACTGTGTCTGTATTCAGATGTTGTAAATAGGGCTCAATTAGTAGAGCGCGATAACGAGTCAACGCAACCAAAAGAGAGCAGCCGGAAAAATGATAATACTGGTGATAACAGTCATCAAAGCGGTGACAATAAGCATGGATGGAATCAACATGCCAGAAATGGTAACCACTTCAATGGTAATCATGGTCAAAACAATAAGAATAGACATTTCAAGAAGAGGAAATTCAAAAATGATGGAAAGACGTCAGCACCAGCACCCGTTGTTAAGGAAGGAGAACGACCACCTATCATATGTTTCAAATGCGGAGGGGAGGGACACATCAGTCCAAACTGCGCGATGCCATCCAAAGCATGCTATAATTGTGGAAGAGAAGGTCACTTAGCCCGATTTTGTCGTTCACCGAAGACAAGTTCAGATAGGATGGAGGCACCAAAGACCGTCCCAGAAAAGCCAAAGCCAGTAGTTTAAGAGAGAGTGTTTTTTTTCGTGACAAGGAACCTGAATAAAATTATCACGGGTATGTTAGTCATAAACTCTTGCGTAGTCTATACCGTGTTAGATACCGGTTCTACTCACTCTTTTATTTCACCTAGTTGTGTTAAATGTTTGAAGTTAACTCCGGAGAACTTAGACTAAGATATGTCTGTTTTAACTCAGTTGGGAGAAACCTTCGTTACCTCTACTATTTATAAATCTTGTTCAAATCAACACTTTCACGTTACTTGTCGATCTTATCTCTTTGAAAATACTTGCCTTTGATGTGATTTTTTTGAAACGATTGGTTCACTACTCATCATGCTTCTCGTAAGGTTGTTAGCTTTCATACTCCTAACCAACCTGTTATGCGGATTCAAAGTAACCAAACCACTAAAGTCAATCATTGTCATATCAACCATAAATAAAGATCCCCGATCCTTTCGTTGTTGACTTTCTTGTGTGGAATGCACCGAAGCCAGACTTTCGGTAGGGGACGTTGTGAATAACGGTGATAAGTTAATAGATATCAATGTGACATGTTATCCAAGTCTTGGACGAGAGTTACAGTTTTGAATGATATTTCTATTGTTAATAAAATTCCTGACGTATTCTTGAAGACTTCTTAGCTTACCCCTAGAGCGTGAAATCGAATTTTGTATTGACCCCAGTACAAAACCCATTTCTTAAACCCTCAAATATTTATTCAACTAAAGCGAACGTAGCATGCGCCAAAGACGTTGGCTCGAGCTGTTAAAGATTATGATCATACCATACCATCGTGGAAAAGCAAACGTTGTAGCTGATGCGTTGAGTAGAAGATCGTATGCGGTTACAAGTGCGAATATACGAACCCACGTGAAGATAACGAATATACGATTAGAATCAATTTTAATCGATAAAGTTAAAGCCGCTCAAGCTACATACTCAGAGCTGATAAATGTGAAGAAGAAGGTTCAAGAGGGCGTTATTCTAGAAGCAAGAATCGATGAAGAGAGGAAATCTCAACTCTCGATTTAATTGGCCCATTTGAAATCCTCGATGAAGTAGGAACTGTGGCCTATAGACTCATTTTACCGCCAAGTATGTTGCGTGTTCAGAATATTTTTTTTACGTATCGATGTTACGTAAATATGTGGACGACCCGAACCACATTATTAATTTAGAACCGGACGAGATAGTAAAAGATTTAACGTATGAGGAGATACGTGTTAACATCTTAGATAAGAAGGATCATATTCGATGCTTAAAGGTTATACCTCAAGAGTTAGAATTTGAAGTGAAGTCAAGGTATCCTCACATGTTCGGCATACCAAGTACGCACGTAAATTTCGAGGGCGAAATTCCATAAGGAGGGGAGATTGTGAAACCCCAGATTTTATGAATAAATATTTAATTTTTCTCGAAATAATTTTTTTTATATTATGGTGTGGATTTGATATAATAGTTATGGGTAGTGTTTATAAATTTTGCAAAGTATGCAAGTTGTCATATTATATTCGATTGGTCGGAGAATATTCTTTTTATCGGGAAATATCCGTACGACGGTACAATTATTGGTGGACCCCACAACGGAATTATTGTCGGATTGAGAAAACGACAAAAATATTTTATGAAAATAACGGCGGAAGTTTTACCGTTGATACTGTTGAACTACTCGGTAGTAAAAGTACAGTAATACGCGTGGTTGCATAGTAGCACACGATATTGATTATTGATGCTTATGTGATAAGTCACTCAGTTTGATTCAATTATTGCCAGTTAATAATATGAATTATTTAGCGATAATGACGTTTTGTTTTATTCGTATTATTAACGTAATAAAACAGAAACATCTTTTTATATAAAACAGAATACTTTATTAAAGTTATTCTATAAATAGAATATATTATATTTTATTTAAAAGATTTTTCTTTAAATATGGACCGTCAGATTAAAGTAATCAATCTGGACCGTTCATGGATTAGTTACTAAGCATTCTATTTTTCTATAAATAGCAGCTCATTCCTTCATTATTTCTTACGAATTCACTGAACTCTAGAGAGAGAAACAATAGAGAGAAACTATAGAGAGAGAGAAGAAGAGTATTCTACTACTTAACTACTTCCTTATTTCAGCTTTTCTTTAAAACAGTAAGGGGTGTTATTCTTTCTTATTCATGAAGAGAACTGTTGTTATTCCATTTCTTATTATTCTGTTAGAATAACCTGTATACGCGGTCTACCCTATACTTGGTGACATTCTTCTATTATTCTGTTGGAACATCCTGTCTGTGTGTTTTACACCGAACCTGGTTCCGTTTTTATTATTATTCTGTTGGAACATCCTGTCTGTGTGTTTTACACCGGACCTGGTTCCGTCTTGTTATTATTCTGTTGGAACATCCTGTCTGTGTGTTTTACACCGGACCTGGTTCCATTATTTATTATTCTGTCGGAATATCCTGTCTGTGCGTTTACGCCGGACCTGGTTCCATTATTTATTATTCTGTCGGAATATCCTGTCTGTGCGTTTATGCCGGACCTGGTTCCATTATTTATTATTCTGTTGGAATAACCTGTCTGTGCTGTCTATCGCATGCATGGTGATTTCTTTTGTTATTCCATTCTTTATTGTACTCAGTTGGTTAAGTTTTGACTTCTATACTCCATGAAATTTGTGAAATATCCTTGATAATTGCGGTTCATCCAGTATCTTTTCATAAAAATATTCTTTTAAGCATTCTTGAATTTTACTCCACAAAGCAGTATCATGTTGACAATTTGGACGTTGTTAATTCTTGGATAAATTAATTCTTGAACTTGTTTTATTGAATTCTTATATCATTGTCATCATCCTCATGTTTATAAAATGTTGAAAGTCATCTGTAGCCTGTAGTGCATAGATGGACTTGGTATGATTATGACCAGGGATTATTCGGTATAATCATGACCGTAATGTTACAAATGATGTGGTAAAAGTCCTCATTAGCCCGTAGTGCATTGATGGACAGTTGTTGGCATGATCATGACCATTAATGAATACACGAATATCCTTGGCCGTAGTATAGGGGTGATTCGATGATGTGGATTATTTTATTAAGCTGAGTCCCAGCGAATACAGTGTTGAAAAACCTTTTAAATCATAAAAGATAGTAGAGTTTATTTTCTACTTGAATCTTTTAATGGATTACTTGTTTCGCTACAGTTAAACTTGATGTCTATTATATTTTATCAGTTTAACATTGTTGAAGGCTAATGATAATTTATTCTGCATTATCTTAGTCATAATATTTCTTACTGGGCTAGTTGAGCTCACCCTTTCTTTCACTGTTCTCTTCAAGAAATGAGAACGTAGCTGGGGCAAGTCGGGGAACGGAGTGATGGTCCGAATGATAGTATTAGTTAGTAGTCTTCACTATTCTATGTAATAGTGTGTTAATAAATGTAATGAGGACTCCTTTTGAGTATGAATACTCTCTAGAAGATAATATTTGTATTCAAACTCGCAGTTTATGTTTTGTCGTATTGTACACGACAGTTGTATTAGTAAGTTGTATTTGTATTCTGTACTTTGTATCTGACGACCCAAGATGGGTGATGTATATCTAATTTTAGGGGCGTCACAGGTTAACCATTTTTCAACCCATCTTTCATTCTAAATTTAAATCAAAAGTTTTTTCCAGCCCAAATTCAAAAAAAAATTATTCAAAAAATAATATTAATTGATTATGTATACACCGCCACCGTCACCCTCACAAAAAAAATTCTAAATCTAAATCAAAAGTTTTTTCCACCCTAGATTCAAAATTTTTTTATTAAAAAAAAAATATTAAGTGATCATATATATACCGCCACCGTCACCCTCACAAAAAAAAATTCAATGATTATGTATACAACCCTCACCCCCTCTAAAAAGAATAATATTTACTGATTATGTATATACTCCCACCCCCACCCCCACCCCCACCCCTACCCCCACCCTATCCCTCTTTAAAAAAAAATATTTACTGATTATTTATATTCCCCCACCCTGTCTACCCACTCTCCCAAAAAAATTTATATTTACTGATTATATATATATCCCACCCTCACCCCCAAAAAAAATTATTGATTATGAATATACCCCCCACCCCGCCCACTCCCCCCCCCCCTCAAAAAAAATATTAATGATTATATATATACCCCCACTTCGCCACCCTCACTCAAAAAAAATATTATTTACAGACTATGTATACACTCTCACCCCCTACCCAAAAAAATAAAATAATATTTAGTAATTATTATACCCTCAAAACTTAAAAAAATTAGTATTTAGTATGTATACACGCCCACCCCCACTCCTACTCCTAAAAATAAATATTCAATGATTAAGTATACATGATTGTGTATACATTCTCCACCCCACGCCCCCCTCACCCCCACCCTCACACCCAAAAAAAAATATTCAGTGAATAATTTATTATGTATACACTCCCCCGCCTCCCCACCCTTCACCCCCACCCCCCCAAAAAAATAAAATACTTAGTGATTATGTAAGGCCCCAATTTATTAATGAATAAAATCAAATTTTTCTAAATATTATTGTGAATAATAAGGTGTTAATTTGATATAATACTTTAGTTATGGGTGAAATGTGCAAATTTTATAAAATAAACAAATGGTTATAAAATATTCATTTTGTCGGGGAATATTCGTTTGGTCGTGAAATATTCTTTCTGTCGGGGAATATTTGTACAACGGCGCAGCTATTTGTGGGCCCCATAACGGAAAACGATTAGATGAAGATAATGACAAAAATTGAGTTTTTATAAATAACGGCGTAGTTGTTACCGTTAACACTGTTGGAATACCCGGTAGTTAAAATACAGTAATACGTGTGGTTGCACAGTAGCACACGGATTGCACAGTATTTTTAAATTATTGATTTTTACGAAGGAAGGCACTACTCAATAATTGTTACAGTAGTTACTGTTCAATATTTTATTTTATTGATTCAATAATTGCTGCATTGATATTTTATATTATTATTGTTTCAATAATTGTCACTGCACAGTATTTCCCATTATCAGATCAATAATTCATATTATTTGAATAATATTATTAGATAACATTATTGGTAATATCTAGAAAGTTCTATCTAAGGAGAGGTTTGGTCATCTAATTGCGCGCCAGTAAGGATAAAAAATCTTATTGGAAAGCCCCCTCTTTCCTAGGAACGGCCTGGTTGTCATAAATGTGATTCTGTAATATTAATTGTGAATAATTAATTATTGATTCATATGATAAGGAAATATTTATTTTATGTGAATATAAATGTTGGATATATTTTGTGGTTAAAAATGAAGGAGTTAATGTTGAGGTGTTTTATTAGTATTTTTGTCGGAATGGAGGTATTAAAAATCAATCAGGATTTTTGAGATATATTGCGGGGGTTATAATTTTTAATCCGACCGTTGGATCGTTGTGATTTTTGAATATGTTATACATATATAAGTTGAGTATATGTCCACAAATTTTGAACCGTTAAAAATGAACGTATGATTTGTTATGAATTTTAAAAGATGACTGGTTCAGAAATTGTTGAAGTTTCAGAATTTATCATTTTGGTGGAAAATTCTAGAATTGGTGGGCCCCACTTTTGGTTGGTGAGAAATGTGCTAAAATTTTTATTCAAATATGGTGGGTGGGAATAGTAGCAGGTAAAGCCATCAGGTTGCAGGTCAAGTCTGCTTCGGCGTGCTAACATTTTTCTATAAATAGAGGGCTAAGTTAGAATTGAAAATCACACCAGAATTCATAAGTTTCCTCTCTTTCTCTCTCTATATTATTGAGTGTATTTTGTGAGTATTTTGATACTTTGAGAGTTGCTATTCAGCACAAGTTACATTCAGCCTCATATACGATATTCTGATCAGAAGTACTGTTCGTTTGAGGTAAGGGATGTTATTTTCTTCTTAAATGATATTATTTTCTTCAATTTCATTATGCCAAAATATTGGTTTGAACTTTTTATCAAATTTGGAAATTTTTGTGTCGGGATTACTATTCACGAATACAACACTATTCACCGAAAAATAAAATCTTCCCTTTTTGTCCAAGATATCTATTATGGTTACTATCTTTGATTGTATCCATGTTTTGATCTTTATTTTTGAATTCTGCTTCACAATTGATTATTATGAAGTATTATTGATCTTGGATAAACTGTTATACAAATCCCTACTATTTGTCCTCCTGTCTCACTGTATTCGTTTTCTTTAAGATATTTTTCATCATCCTCAGTCCTAAATGATGATATTACTGAATATCTTTGGTCTGTAGTGAAAAGATGTATGATTACTTGATGAATATCTTTGGCCTGTAGTGCAAAGATGAACAGGTGTTGAGATGAACATGACTGACAGGTGATACAAATGAATATCTTTGGCCTGTAGTGCAAAGATGAATATTTGATTAAAGATAATTATTGATTATTGTTACAGGGATAAAATATTGATGATGGACTTTTAAATATTAGAAGATAGTAGAACTCATTCTCTACTTGACTCTTCTAATGGTTTGTTGTTTCCGCTGCAGTTGTTGATCTAAAACTTGTTGTCTATTATATTTTATCAGATTTTTTTCTGTTGAAGACTAACGATAATTTGTTGTATATTATCTTAGTCATAATATTCTTACTGGGCTAGTTGAGCTCACCCTTTTCCTTTTTGTTCTATTTTTCTCAGGAGGCGAGAATATAGCGGGAACTAGTCGGGGTGTGGAGTGATGTTTCCAGTCAGTTGTGTTAGCAGTCCTCACTATTTTGTAAAATAGTATTTCAATAATTATAATGAGGACTTATTTGAGTGTGGATATTGTCTAGAAGACAATATTTGTATTTAAACTCACAGTATTTGTGTTGTCGTATTTTGCACGACAATTATTATAATGAAGTTGTATTTATTTCTGTACCATGTATTTGGCGACTCAGAATGAGTGATGTATACCTATTTTGGGGGCGTCACAATTGGTATTAGAGCTTAGGGATATGGTCTCTGGCGGAGATCGAGAAATAGAACTAGGAGGGGAGAGACGAGTAATTCCTTCGCTAGTGTGTCCTGCCTAAGCTTATTATTTGGTCGGTCATAATATAGGGATATTATATGATATGTTAATTTATTTAATTAACCCTTGTTTTATGGCAGTATTTGAGAATGGCAGCCGAGAACGTTAACAATGGAGTATATGATACTGTGGAACAACCTTTAGTCACAAACCAGGAGAACGTGCAACAGGAAGGTAATATTCTTCCTGTAAACAACGTTACCGGGTAAACGATGAATGATGGAATGTTTAGGAGCTTCTTGCAGTTCATGCAAAATCATACGAGGGAGACTCGTGTACAAAATACGGGTGAAAATGATGGCAACGCGCGGTTTGTCACAGCCAAGCAGTTCAAGGAGTTGGGACCACCAGAATTCTGGGGAAAGCCGGATCCGATTAAGGCGGAAACGTGGGTCAAACAAATTACTAAGATATTTGATGTCTTGGGATGCACGGAGGAACAGAAGGTTCTATTTGCCACATTTATGTTCCGTGTTGAGGCAGATTACTGGTGGAAATCTGTAAAGCGTACCCAGCCAGCCGCACTCAGCATGTCTTGGGAAACGTTTCAGAAGCTGTTCAATGATAAGTACTTTCCTGAAAGTATTCGTCATATGAAGGAGGTAGAATTTATCAGACTAGAACAAAACAACATGTCCGTGTCTCAGTACGAGGTGAAGTTCGCGGAGTTATCCAGGTTTGCACCTCATTTGGTGGAGAACGAGGAACGTATGACAAGGATATTTTTGAGAGGTCTAAAACCCGATATTCGGCAATATCTTATCTCTCATAAATTTTCTTTATATTCAGATGTTGTAAATAGGGCTCAATTATTAGAGCGAGATAATGAGTATATTCAACCGAGGGACCACAACTAGGGATATACCGGTGGTGGCAGTCATCGGAGCAATAAAAACCAGTAGGGAGAAAAACATTCGGACAAAAGCGGTAACCACTCTGGTGGTAATCGTGGCCGTGATAATAGAAGGAGCGAGTCTGGAGGAGATTTTAAGAAGAGAAGGTACAACAATGATAACGTGAAGACGTCAGCACAAACATCAACTGTTTCTAGGGGAGGAGAACGATCACCGGTCGTATGTTACAAATGTGGAAAAGAGGGACATATCAACCCAAACTGCCCACAACAATTCAAGGTATGTTATAACTGTGGAAAGGAGGGTCATATAGTTCGAGAGTGTTCTGTAGTAAAACCAAGTTCAGCGGGGATGGTGACTCCAAAAGTTATCCTGAATAAGTCGAAATCAGCGGTTCTTGGAAGGGCGTTTGTCGTGACTGGCCAAAACGCGAGAAACCCGAACGAGGTGATCACGGGTAAGCTAATCTTGAATTCTTGCGAAGTTTATACTTTACTAGATACCGGTTGTACCCATTCTTTTATCTCTCCTGCTTGTGCTCAACGTTTGAACTTGACTCCGGAGAAATTGACCTTTGACTTATCTGTTGAAACTCCGTTGGGTGAAACCTTTGTTACATCTACAGTTTATAAATCTTTCTTAATCCAAGTTGGTACCATCACATTACCTGTTGACCTTATTTCTTTAAAGATACTTGCATTTGATGTGATTTTGGGGATTGATTGGTTAACTACTCATCATGCCAAAATTGATTATTTTCGTAAGGTTGTTAGTTTTCATATTCTTAACCAACCTGTTATACGAATTCAAGCAACCAAACCATTAAAATCAATCGCTGTTATATCAAGCCATAAAGCCATTCGTTTATTGAAAAATGGATGTCAAGCTTTCTTAGCCCATGTTATGGACTTGAACAAAAACACGACAGATTTGAATAATATTTCTATTGTTAGTGAATTTTCTGACGTATTTTCTGAAGAACTTCCTGGTCTACCCCTAGAACTTGAAGTTGAATTCTTTATTGACCTTGAACCTGGTACAAAGCCCATTTCTAAAACCCCATATCGAATGGCTCCTATTGAACTTCAGGAGTTAAAAGTCCAATTACAGGAGTTATTAGACATCGATTTTATTCGACCTAGTATATCTCCTTGGGTTGCTCCTGTTTTATTCGTAAAGAAGAAAGACGGGAGTATGCGACTTTGTATCGACTATAGGGAATTGAACCATGTCACCATCAAAAATAGGTATCCGCTACCTCGCATTGATGACCTGTTCAACCAGTTACAAGGAGCACAATTTTTTTCAAAGATCGACCTTCGTTCTGGATATCATCAGCTGAAGATTAAAACTGAGGATATTCCAAAGACTGCCTTCAGAACTCGGTACGGGCATTATGAATTCTTAGTCATGTCTTTTGGATTGACTAATGCTCCTGCTGCTTTCATGGATATGATGAACCGTGTGTTCAAAGAATATTTGGATCAGTTCTGTGACGCCCCCAAAATAGGTATACAACACCCATTCTGAGTCGCCAAATACATGGTACAGAAAGCAAACTACAACTTCAATAATACAATTGTCGTGCAAAATACGACAACACATACTGTGAGTTTAAATACAAATATTGTCTTCTAGACAATATACACACTCAAATAAGTCCTCAATACAATTATTCAAATACTATTTTACAGAAATAGTGAGGACTGCTAAAATATCTTTCTAGAACCATCACTCCATACCCCGACTAGATCCTGCTATGTTCTCACCTCCTGAGAAGAAAAATGGAACAAAAAGGAAAAGGGTGAGCTCAACTAGCCCAGTAAAGAATACTATGACTAAGATAATATACAACAAATTATCATTAGTATTCAACAGGGAAAAATCCGATAAATATAATCGACAACAAGTTTTAGATCAACAACTGCAGCGGAAACAGCAAACCATTAGAAGAGTCAAGTAGAGAATGAATTCTACTATCTTCTAAGATTTAAAAGTCCATCATCAATATTTTATCTCTGTAACATCAATTAATAATCATCTTTATCCAAATATTCATCTTTGTATTACAGGCCAAAGATATTCATTTGTATCACCTGTCAGTCATGTTCATCTCAACACCTGTTCATCTTTGCACTACAAGCCAAAGATATTCATCAAGCAATCATACATCTTTGCACTACAGGCCAAAGATATTCAGTAATATCATCATTTAGGACTGAGGATGATGAAAAATATCTTAAAGAAAACGAATCCAGTGAGACAGGAGGACAAATAGTAGGGATTCGTATAACAGTTTATCCAAGATCAATAATACTTCATAATAATCAATTGTGAAGCAGAATTCAAAAATAAAGATCAAAACATGGATACAATCAAAGATAGTAACCATAATAGATATCTTGGACAAAAAGAGAAAATTTTATTTTTCGATGAATAGTACCGTATTCGTAAATAGTGTCGTATACGTAAATAGTAACGTATACGTGAATAGTAACCCCGACACAAAAAATTCTAAATTTGATAAAAATTAATGTTAATATTTCAGCATAATGATATTGAAAAAATAATATCATTAGGAAGAAAATAGCATCCCTTACCTCAAAATAGCAGTACTTTTGGTCGGAATACCGGTATAAGGATGAAAGAAACTTGCTCTGATGAATAGAAACTCTCAAAGTATCTAAATACTCACAAAATACACTCAATAATATAGAGAGAGAAAGAGAGAAAACTTGTTTCTAGTGTGATTTTCAATTCTAACTTAGCCCTCTATTTATAGGAAAGTGTTAGCACGTCGAAGCAGACTTAACCTGCAACCTGATGGCTTTACCTGTTACTATTCCCACCCACCACATTTGAATAAAAATCTCAGCACATTTCTTTACCAACCAAGAGTGGGGCCCACCAATTCTAGAATTTTCCACCAAAATGATTAACTCCGAAAATTCAATAATTTCTGAACCAGTCATCTCGTAAAATTCATAATAAATCATATATTCATTTTTAACGGTTCAAAATTTGTGGACATATACTCAACTTATATATGTATAACATATCCAAAAATTACCACGATCCAACGGTCGGATTAAAAATTATAACCCCCGTAAAATATCTCAAAAACCCTGATTTTTAATATCTCCATTCCGACAAAAATACTAATAAAAACTTCAACATTAACTCCTTCATTTTTAACCACAAAAATATATCCCTCATTTATATCCACATAAAATAAATATTTTCTTATCATATGAATTAATAATTAATTATTCACAAATAATATTACAGAATCACATTTATGACAACCAGGCCGTTCCTAGGAAAGAGGGGGCTTTCCAATAAGAATTTCTCCTTATGGCGCGTAATTAGATGACCAAACCTTACCTTAGACAGAACTTTCTAGACATTGCCAATAATGTTATCTAATAATATTATTCAAATAATATGAATTATTGATCTGATAAGGGAAAATACTGTGCAGCAACAATTATTGAAACAACAATAATATAAAATATCAACGCAGCAATTATTGAATCAATAAAATAAAATATTGAATAATAACTACTGTAACAATTATTGGGTAGTGCCTTCTTACGTAAGAATCAATAATTGGTGCAATACCGTGTGCTACTATATTTTAACCACCGGGTATTCCAACAGTATTAACGGTAACAACTACGCTGTTATTTATAAACAACTTATACTTGTCGTTTTCTTCATCCATTCGCTTTTCGTTATGTGGCCCACAAATAGATGTGCGGTCGTACGAATATTTCCCGACAGCAAGAATATTCCACGACCAAACGAATATTTTCTGACAAAATGAATATTTTATAACCACTTGTTTATTTTGTAAAATTTGCACATTTCACACATAACCAAAGTATTATATCAAATTAACCCCTTATTATTCACAATAATATTTAGAGAAAATTTGATTTTATTCATTAATAAGTTGGGGTCTTACAAGTTCGTTGTTGTCTTTATTGATGACATCCTCATCTATTTCAAAAGTCGTGAAGATCATGAGTGCCATTTGAAGCTGACATGGCAAAGGCTTCGTGAAAATAAGCTATATGTCAAACTGAAGAAATGCGAGTTCTGGCTTGAGGAAGTAGCATTCCTTGGGCACATGGTGTCAAAACATGGAGTATCTGTCGACCCAGTGAAGATTGAAGCCATACAAAGTTGGGAGCAACCGAAGTCGGTAACCAAAGTACGTAGCTTTCTGGGCTTAGCTGGTTATTATCGGAGATTTATGGAAGGATTTTCTCGAATCGCTACTCCGTTAACTCAGCTGACTCGGAAAGATACAAAATTCGTATGGAGTGAGAAATGCGAGAAGAGTTTCCAAGAACTTAAGAGGAGACTCATTTCGGCACATGTTCTGACAATACCATCTGGTTCGGATGGATTTATTATCTACAGCGATGCTTCAGGCAAAGGGTTAGGATGTGTTCTCATGTAACATGGAAAAGGCATAGCCTATGCCTCGCAACAACTCAAAGAATATGAGAGAAATTATCCTACTCATGATTTGAAGTTGGCAGCAATCATTTTCGCGTTGAAGATCTGGAGACACTACCTGTATGGGGAGAAAGTGGAGATCTATACAGATCATAAAAGCCTCAAATATTTCTTCACCTAAAAGGAACTCAACATGCGGCAACGACGTTGGCTCGAGCTGCTAAAAGATTACGATCATACCATCCAATATCATCCTGGAAAAGCAAACGTAGTAGCTGACGCATTGAGTAGAAGATCATATGCGGGTACGAGTGCAATGTTGTTAAAACAAAGGCCCATTTTGTATGACTTGCAAAGGATGGAGATAGAGATGAAGACTCCAAGTATCCACATGATGATATCAAATATACGAGTAGAACCGACTTTAATCGATAAAGTTAAAGCTGCTCAAGCTACGGACATGGAGCTGATGCGTATAATGAAGAAAGTGCAAGAAGGTGTTATTCCAGAAGCAAGAATCGATGAAAAAGGAATACTTCGAGTCAACTCCAGACTTTGTGTTCCTAACGATTTTGACTTGAAGCATATAATAATGATGGAGGCACACAATACACCATTTACAATCCATCCTGGGAGTACCAAAATATATCACGATCTTCGACATACATTTTGGTGGAGCAATATGAAAAGAAAGATCGCGGAGTTTATCTCAAGGTGTTTAATTTGTCAACGTATAAAAGCGGAGCATCAAGTACCAAAGGGTCCATTGCAATCACTTGAGATTCCGAAATGGAAGTCGGAACACATTACTATGGATTTCGTTACGGGTCTTCCCAAGGTGTCTCAAGGCATAGATGCGTTTTGGGTCATTGTTGATAGATTAACCAAGTCTGCCCATTTCTTGCCTATACGTGAGACTTATTCCCTTGAACGTCTAGCTAGTATGTACATGAATGAGATTGTAAGATTGTATGGCATGTTAGTATCCATAGTTTCGGATCGTGACCCAAGATTCACTTTACGATTTTGGGTTAGTTTGCAGAAAGCTATGGGCACGGATTTACGATTTAGTTTAGCATACCATCCTCAAACGGATGGGCAATCAGAGAGGACTATTCAAACCCTTGAAGATCTATTAAGACTCTGTGTTCTAGATTTCAAAGGAAGTTGGGATAAGTACTTGCCACTGGTGGAATTCTCCTACAACAACAGTTATCAGGCAAGTATAGGTATGGCTCCATTTGAAGCCTTATATAGACGAAAGTGTCGTTCTCCAGTATGCTGGGACGAGGTGGGTGAAGCAACGTTGTTGGAACCAGAATTGGTACGCAAAACTATAGAGAAGATCCTAACGATTTGACAACGTATACAAACAGCACAGGATCGACAAAAGAGTTATGCGGATCTTCATCGAAAGGATGTAGAATTTAGTATTGGGGATCATGTATTGTTATGTGTTGCACCATGGAAAGGAGTTACAAGATTTGAGAAGATAGAAAAGCTCAATCCACGATTTATTGGTCGATTTAAAATTCTTGACCGAATTGGAAATGTGGCATATCGACTTGCATTACCTCCAAGCATGTCTGGTGTTCATAATATTTTTCACGTATTTGTGCTTCGTAAATATGTAAAAGACCCGAACCACATAATAGAGTTAGAACCAGACGAGATAGCCGAAGATTTAACGTACGAGGAGGTACATGTTAAGATCTTGGATAGGAAAGTGCATGTTCTACGCACGAAAGTTATACCACAAGTTAAGGCTTTGTGGAGAAACCATGCTATTGAAGAAATGACCTAGGAGTTGGAATCAGAAATGAAAGCGAGGTATCCTCACCTTTTCGAAACACCAGGTACGTACGTCAATTTCGAGGACGAAATTTTATAAGGAGGGGAGGTTGTAAAACCCCAACTTATTAATGAATAAAATCAAATTTTTTCTAAATATTATTGTAAGACCCCAGCTTATTAATGAATAAAATCAAATTTTCTCTAAATATTATTGTGAATAATAAGGGGTTAATTTGATATAATACTTTGGTTATGGGTAAAATGTGCAAATTTTGCAAAATAAGCAAGTGGTTATAAAATATTCATTTGGTCGGGGAATATTCGTTTGGTCGTGGAATATTCTTGCTGTCAGGGAATATTCGTGCGACGGCGCAGCTATTTGTGGGCTCCATAACGGAAAGCGAATGGATGAAAAAAACGACAAGTATAAGTTGTTTATAAATAACGGTGTAGTTATTACCGTTAATACTGTTGGAATACCCGGTGGTTAAAATACAATAGCACACGGTATTGCACCAATTATTGATTCTTACGTAAGAAGGCACTACTCAATAATTGTTACAGTAGTTATTATTCAATATTTTATTTTATTGATTCAATAATTGTTGCGTTGATATTTTATATTATTGTTGTTTCAATAATTATTGCTGCACAGTATTTTCCTTTATCAGATCAATAATTCATATTATTTGAATAATATTATTAGATAACATTATTGGCAATGTCTAGAAAGTTCTGTCTAAGGAGAGGTTTGGTCATCTAATTGCGCGTCAATAAGGAGAAATCCTTATTGAAAAGCCCCCTCTTTCCTGGGAACGGCCTAGTTGTGATAAATGTGATTCTGTAATATTATTTGTGAATAATTAATTATTGATTCATATGATAAGAAAATATTTATTTTATGTGGATATAAATGAGGGATATATTTTTGTGGTTAAAAATGAAGGAGTTAATGTTGAAATTTTTATCAGTATTTTTGTCGGAATGGAGGTATTAAAAATCAGGGTTTTTGAGATATTTTGCGGGGGTTATAATTTTTAATCCGACCGTTGGATCGTGGTAATTTTTGGATATGTTATACATATATAAGTTTAGTATACGTCCACAAATTTTGAACCGTTAAAAATGAACGTATGATTTATTATGAATTTTACGAGATGACTGGTTCAGAAATTGTTGAATTTTCGGAGTTAATTATTTTGGTGAAAATTCTGGAATTGGTGGGTCCCACTCTTGGTTGGTGAAGAAATGTGCTGAGATTTTTATTCAAATGTGGTGGGTGGGAATAGTAGCAGGTAAAGCCATCAGGTTGCAGGTTAAGTCTGCTTCGGCGTGCTAACATTTTTCTATAAATAGAGGGCTAAGTTAGAATTGAAAAGCACACTAGAAACAAATTTTCTCTCTTTCTCTCTCTAGATTATTGAGTATATTTTATGAGTATTTAGATACTTTGAGAGTTTCTATTCATCAGAGCAAGTTTATTTCAGTCTTATACCGGTATTCCGACCAGAAGTACTGATATTTTGAGGTAAGGGATGTTATTTTCTTCCTAATGATATTATTCTTTCAATATCATTATGCTGAAATATTAACACGAGTTTTTATCAAATTTGGAACTTTTTGTGTCGGGGTTACTATTCACGTATACGGCACTATTCATGAATACGGCACTATTCACTTAAAATTTTCTCTTTTTGTCTAAGATATCTATTATGGTTACTATCTTTGATTGTATCCATGTTTTGATCTTTATTTTTGAATTCTGCTTCACAATTGATTATTATGAAGTATTATTGAACTTGGATAAACTGTTATATGAATCCCTACTATTTGTCCTCCTGTCTCACTGGATTCATTTTTTTAAAGATATTTTTCATCATCCTCAGTCCTAAATGATGATATTACTGAATATCTTTAGCCTGTAGTGCAAAGATGTATGATTACTTGATGAATATCTTTGGCCTGTAGTGCAAAGATGAACAGGTGTTGAGATGAACATGACTGACAGGTGATACAAATGAATATCTTTGGCCTGTAGTGCAAAGATGAATATTTGGATAAAGATGATTATTAATTGATGTTACAGGAATAAAATATTGATGATGGACTTTTAAATCTTAGAAGATAGTAGAATTCATTCTCTACTTGACTCTTCTAATGGTTTGCTGTTTTCGCTGCAGTTGTTGATCTAAAACTTGTTGTCGATTATATTCTATCAGATTTTTCCCTGTTGAATACTAATGATAATTTGTTGTATATTATCTTAGTCATAATATTCTTTACTGGGCTAGTTGAGCTCACCCTTTTTCTTTTTGTACCATTTTTTCTTCTCAAGAGGTGAGAACATAGCAGGATCTAGTCGGGGTATGGAGTGATGGTTCTAGAAAGATGTTTTAGCAGTCCTCACTATTTCTGTAAAATAGTGTTTGAATAATTGTATTGAGGACTTATTTGAGTGTGGATATTGTCTAGAAGACAATATTTGTATTTAAACTCACAGTATGTGTTGTCGTATTTTGTACGACAATTGTATTATTGAAGTTGTAGTTTACTTTCTGTACCATGTATTTGGCGACTCAGAATGGGTGTTGTATACCTATTTTGGGGGCGTCACAGTTAGTATCAGAGCTTAGGGATATGATCCCTGGCTGAGATGTGAGACAAGAACTAGGAGGGGAGAGACGGGGAATTCCTTCGCTAGTATGACCTAACTAAGTTTATTTGGTATTTATTTGGTCGGTTAGAGTATAGGGATAATATATGACATGACTATTAACCCTTGTTTTATGGCAGTATTTAAGAATGGCAGTTGAGAACGTTAATAATGGAGTAAATCAGACCGTGGAGACACTTTTGATCACCACCCAGGGGAACGTGCAACAGGAAGGCAATATTTCTTCTGTAAACAACGTTACTGAGCAAACGATGAATGATGGAATGTTTAGGAACTTTTTGCAGTTCATGCAAAATCAGACGAAGGAGACTCGTGTGTAGAATACAGGTGGAAATGATAACAACGCGCGGTTTGTCACAGCCAAGCAGTTCAAAGAATTGGGACCACCAGAATTTAAGGGAAAGCCGGATCCGATCATGGTGGAAACGTGGGTCAAGCAAATTACCAAGAGATTCGATGTCTTGGGATGCACGGAAGAACAGAAGGTTCCATTCGCCACTTTTATGTTCCGCGGTGAGGCAGACTACTGGTGGGAGTCTGTGAAGCGTACCCAGCCTGACGCACTCAACATGTCCTGGGAAATATTTCAAAAACTGTTCAATGACAAGTACTTTCCTGAAAGTATTCGTCATATGAAGTGGTGGAGTTTATCAGACTGGAACAAAACAACATGACGGTGTCCCAGTACGAAGCGAAGTTTGCAGAGTTATCCAGGTTTGCACCTCATTTGGTCGAAAATGAGGAACGAATGACAAGGATGTTTCTGAGAGGTCTAAAACCCGAGATTCGACAATATCTTATCTCTCATAAATTTTTTTTATATTCAGATGTTGTAAACAGGGCTCAATTATTAGAGCGAGATAATGAGTATGTGCAACCGAGGGACCACAACCAGGGTCATATCGGTGGCGGCAGTCATCGAAGCAATGAAAACCATCAGGAAGGAAAACATTCAGACAAAAGCGGTAACCACTCTGGTGGTAATCGTGGTCGTGATAATAAAAGGAGCGAGTCGGGAGGAGATTTCAAGAAGAAAAGGTACAACAATGATAATGTGAAGACGTCAGCACAAACATCAACTGTTTCTAGGGGAGGAGAACGACCACCGGTCGTATGTTACAAATGTGGGAAAGAGGGACATATCAGCCCAAACTGCCCACAACAATCTAAGGTATGTTATAACTGTGGAAAGGAGAGTCATATAGCTCGAGAGTGTTCTGTAGCAAAACCAAGTTCAGCGGGGATGGTGACTCCAAAAGCTGTCCCAGATAAGTCAAAATCAGCGGTTCCTGAAAGAACGTTTGTCGTGACTGGCCAAAACGCGAGAAACCCGAACGAGGTGATCACGTGTAAGCTAATCTTGAATTCTTGCGAAGTTTATACTTTACTAGATACCGGTTCTACCCATTCTTTTATCTCTCCTCCTTGTGCTCAACGTTTAAACTTGACTCCGGAGAAATTGGACTTTGACTTATCTGTTGAAACTCCGTTGGGTGAAACCTTCGTTACATCTACAGTTTATAAATCTTGCATGATCCAAGTTGGCACTATCACATTACCTGTTGATCTTATCTCTTTAAAGATACTTGCTTTTGATGTGATTTTAGGAATTGATTGGTTAACCACTCATCATGCTAAAATTGATTGTTTTCGTAAGGTTGTTAGTTTTCATATTCCTAACCAACCTGTCATACGAATTCAAACTACTAAGCCACTAAAATCAGTCACTGTCATATCAAGCCACAAAGCTATTCGTTTATTGAAAAATGGATGTCAAGCTTTCTTAGCCCATGTTATGGATTTGAACAAAGACAAGTCAGATTTGAATAATATTTCTATTGTTAGAGAATTTCCCGATGTATTTCCTGAAGAACTTCCTGGTCTACCCCCAGAACGTGAAGTTGAATTCTTTATTGACCTTGAACCCGGTACAAAGCCCATTTCTAAAACCCCATATCGAATGGCTCCTATTGAACTTCAAGAGTTAAAAGTCCAACTACAGGAGTTGTTGGACATCGGTTTTATTCGTCCTAGTACATCTCCTTGGGGTGCTCCTGTGTTATTCGTAAAGAAGAAAGACGGGAGTATGCGACTTTGTATCGACTATCGAGAATTGAATCATGTCACTATCAAGAATAGGTATCCGCTACCTCGCATTGATGACCTGCTTGACCAGTTACAAGGAGCACAATTCTTTTCAAAGATCGATCTTCGTTCTGGATATCATCAGCTGAAGATTAAAACTGAGGATATTCCAAAGACTTCCTTCAGAACTACGTACGGGCATTATGAATTCTTAGTCATGTCTTTTGGATTGACTAATGCTCCTGCTGCCTTCATGGATATGATGAACCGTGTATTCAAAGAATATTTGGATCAGTTCGTTGTTGTCTTTATTGATGACATCCTCATCTATTCCAAAAGCCGTGAAGATCATGAGCGCCATTTGAAGCTGATATTGTAAAGGCTTCGTGAAAACAAGCTATATGCCAAACTGAAGAAATGCGAGTTCTGGCTTGAGGAAGTAGCATTCCTTGGGCACGTGGTGTCAAAATATGGAGTATCTGTCGACCCAGCGAAGATTGAAGCCATACAAAGTTGAGAACAACCGAAGTCGATAACCGAAGTACGTAGCTTTCTGGGCTTAGCTGGTTATTATCGGAGATTTGTGGAAGGATTTTCTCGAATCGCTACTCCGTTAACTCAGCTGACTCGAAAAGATATAAAATTCGTATGGAGTGAGGAATGCGAGAAGAGTTTCCAAGAACTCAAGAGGAGACTCATTTCGACACCTGTTCTGACAATACCATCTGGTTCGGATGGATTTGTTATCTACAGCGATGCTTCAGGAAAAGGGATAGGATGTGTTCTCATGCAACATGAGAAAGTCATAGCTTATGCCTCGCGACAACTCAAAAAATATGAGAGGAATTATCCTACTCATGATTTGGAGTTGGCAGCAGTCATTTTCGCGTTGAAGATCTGGAGACACTACCTGTATGGGGAGAAAGTGGAGATCTATACAGATCATAAAAGCCTCAAATATTTCTTCACCCAAAAGGAACTCAACATGCGGCAGCGACGTTGGCTCGAGCTGTTGAAAGATTACGATCATACCATCCAATATCATCCTGGAAAAGCAAACGTAGTAGCTGACGCATTGAGTAGAAGATCATATGCGGGTACGAGTGCAATGTTGTTAACACAAAGGCCCATTTTGTATGACTTGCAAAGGATGGAGATAGAGATGAAGGCTCCAAGTACCCACATGATGATATCAAATATACGAGTAGAACCGACTTTAATCGATAAAGTTAAAGCTGCTCAAGCTACGGACATAGAGCTGATGCGTATGAAGAAGAAAGTGCAAGAAGGTGTTATTCCAGAAGCAAAAATCGATGAAGAAGGAATACTTCGAGTCAACTCCAGACTTTGTGTTCCTCACGATTTTGACTTGAAGCATAGAATAGTGATGGAGGCACACAACACACCGTTTGCAATCCATCCTGGGAGTACCAAAATGTATCACGATCTTCGACACACATTTTGGTGGAGCAATATGAAAAGAGAGATCGCGGAGTTTATCTCGAGGTGTTTAACTTGTCAACGTGTAAAGGCGGAGCATCAAGTGCCAAAGGGTCTATTGCAACCACTTGAGATCCCGAAATGGAAGTGGGAACACATTACCATAGATTTCGTTACAGGTCTTCCAAAGGTTTCTCAAGGCATAGATGCGATTTGGGTTATTGTTGATAGATTAACCAAGTCTGCTCATTTCTTACCGATACGTGAGACTTATTCCCTTGAACGTCTTGCTAGTATGTATGTGAACGAGATTGTGAGATTGCATGGCATGCCAGTATCCATAGTTTCGGATCGTGACCCAAGATTCACTTCACGATTTTGGGTTAGCTTGCAGAAAGCTATGGGCACGGATTTACGATTCAGTTCGGCATACCATCCTCAAACGGACGGACAATCAGAGAGGACTATTCAAACTCTTGAAGATCTATTAAGACTCTGTGTCCTAGATCTCAAAGGGAGTTGGGATAAGTACCTACCATTGGTGGAATTCTCCTACAACAACAGTTATCAGGCGAGCATAGGTGTGGCTCCATTCGAGGCGTTGTATGGAAAAAAATATCGTTCTCCAGTATGCTGGGATGAGGTGGGTGAAGCAACATTGTTGGGACCAGAGTTGGTACACATGACTACAGAGAAGATCCAAACGATTCGACAACGTATACAAACGGCACAGGATCGACAAAAGAGTTATGCGGATATTCATCGGAAGGACGTGGATTTTAATATTGGGGATCATATATTGTTACGTGTTGCACCATGGAAGGGAGTTACAAGATTTGGGAAGAGAGGAAAGCTCAAGCCAAGATTTGTTGGTCCATTTGAGATTCTTGAGCGAATAGGAAATGTGGCATATAGACTCGCATTACCTCCAAGCATGTCTCGTGTTCATAATGTTTTTCACATATCTATGCTTCGTAAATATGTTAAAGACTCGAACCACATTATTGAGTTAGAACCAGACGAGATAGCTGAAGATTTAACGTACGAGGAGGTACCTGTTAAGATCTTGGATAGGAAAGAGCATGTCCTACGCACAAGGTTATACCACAAGTTAAGGTTTTGTGGAGAAACCATGTTATTGAAGAAATGACCTGGGAGTTGGAATCAGAAATGAAAGCGAGGTATCCTCACCTTTTCGAAATATCAGGTACGTACATCAATTTCGAGGATGAAATTTCATAAGGAGGGGAGGTTGTAAGACCCCAGCTTATTAATGAATAAAATCAAATTTTCTCTAAATATTATTGTGAATAATAAGGGGTTAATTTGATATAATACTTTAGTTATGGGTGAAATGTGCAAATTTTGCAAAATAAGCAAGTGGTTATAAAATATTCATTTGGTCGGGGAATATTCGTTTGGTCGTGGAATATTCTTGCTGTCAGGGAATATTCGTGCGACGGCGCAGCTATTTGTGGGCCCCATAACGAAAAGCGAATGGATGAAAAAAACGACAAGTATAAGTTGTTTATAAATAACGGCGTAGTTATTACCGTTAATACTGTTGGAATACCCGGTGGTTAAAATACAGTAGCACGCGGTATTGCACCAATTATTGATTCTTATGTAAGAAGGCACTACCCAATAATTGTTACAGTAGTTATTATTCAATATTTTATTTTATTGATTCAATAATTGCTGCGTTGATATTTTATATTATTGTTGTTTCAATAATTGTTGCTGCACAGTATTTTCCTTTATCAGATCAATAATTCATATTATTTGAATAATATTATTAGATAACATTATTGGCAATGTCTAGAAAGTTCTGTCTAAGGAGAGGTTTGGTCATCTAATTGCGCTTCAATAAGGAGAAATCCTTATTGGAAAGCCCCCTCTTTCCTGGGAACGGCCTAGTTGTGATAAATGTGATTCTGTAATATTATTTGTGAATAATTAATTATTGATTCATATGATAAGAAAATATTTATTTTATGTGGATATAAATGAGGGATATATTTTTGTGGTTAAAACTGAAGGAGTTAATGTTGAAGTTTTTATCAGTATTTTTGTCGGAATGGAGGTATTAAAAATCAGGGTTTTGAAGATATTTTGCGGGGGTTATAATTTTTAATCCGACCGTTGGATCGTGGTAATTTTTGGATATGTTATACATATATAAGTTGAGTATATATCCACAAATTTTGAACCGTTAAAAATGAACGTATGATTTATTATGAATTTTACGAGATGACTGGTTCAGAAATTATTAAATTTTCGGAGTTAATCATTTTGGTAGAAAATTCTAGAATTGGTGGGCCCCACTCTTGGTTGGTGAAGAAATATACTGAGATTTTTATTCAAATGTAGTGGGTGGAAATAGTAGCAGGTAAAGCCATCAGGTTGCAGGTTAAGTCTGCTTCGGCGTGCTAACATTTTCCTATAAATAGAGGGCTAAGTTAGAATTAAAAATCACACCAGAAACAAGTTTTCTCTCTTTCTCTCTCTAGATTAATGAGTGTATTTTGTGAGTATTTAGATACTTTGAGAGTTTCTATTCATCAGAGCAAGCTTCTTTCAGCCTTATACCGGTATTCCGACCAGAAGTACTGATATTTTGAGGTAAGGGATGTTATTTTCTTCCTAATGATATTATTTTTTCAATATCATTATGCTGAAATATTAACACGAGTTTTTATCAAATTTGAAACTTTTTGTGTCGGGGTTACTATTCACGTATACGTTACTATTCACGTGTACGGCATTATTCACGAATATGGCACTATTCACCGAAAAATAAAATTTTTCCTTTTTGTCCAAGATATCTATTATGGTTACTATCTTTGATTGTATCCATATTTTGATCTTTATTTTTGAATTCTGCTTCACAATTGATTATTATGAAGTATTATTGATCTTGGATAAACTGTTATACGAATCCCTACTGTGACGCTCCCAAAATTAGGTATACATCACCCATCTTGGGTCGTCAGATACATAGTATAGAATACAAATACAACTTACTAATACAACTGTCGTGTACAATACGATAAAACATAAACTGTGAGTTTGAATACAAATATTATCTTCTAGAGAGTATTCATACTCAAAAGGAGTCCTCATTACATTTATTAACACACTATTACATAGAATAGTGAGGACTACTAACTAATAATATCATTCGGACCATCACTCCGTTCTCCGACTTGCCCCAGCTACGTTCTCATTTCCTAAAGAGAACAGTGAAAGAAAGGGTGAGCTCAACTAGCCCAGTAAGAAATATTATGACTAAGATAATGCAGAATAAATTATCATTAGCCTTCAACAATGTTAAACTGATAAAATATAATAGACATCAAGTTTAACTGCAGCGGAACAAGCAATCCATTAAAAGAGTCAAGTAGAAAATAAACTCTACTATCTTTTATGATTTAAAAGGTTTTTCAACATTGTGATCGCTGGGACTCAGCTTAATAAAATAATCCACATCACCGAATCACCCCTGCACTACGGCCAAGGATATTCGTGCATTCATTAATGGTCATGATCATGCCAACAACTGTCCATCAATGCACTACGGGCCAATGAGGACTTTTACCATATCATTTGTAACATTACGCTCATGATTATACCGAATAATCCCTGGTTATAATCATACCAAGTCCATCTATGCACTACAGGCCACAGATGACTTTTAACATTTTATAAACATGAGGATGACGACAATGATATAAGAATTCAATAAAACAAGTTCAAGAATTAATTTATCCAAGAATTAACAACGTCCAAATTGTCAACATGATACAGCTTTGTGGAGTAAAATTCAAGAATACTTAGAAGAATATTTTCATGAAAAGATACTGGATGAACCGCAATTATCAAGGATATTCCACTAATTTCATAGAGTATAGAAGTCAAAACTTAACCAACTGAGTATAATAAAGAATGGAATAACAAAAGAAATCACCCGACATGCGATAGACCGCACAGACAGGTTATTCCAACAGAATAATAAATAATGGAACCAGGTCCGGCGTAAACGCACAGACAGGATATTCCGATAGAATAATAAATAATGGAACCAGGTCCGATGTAAAACACACAGACAGGATGTTCCAACAGAATAATAACAAGATGAAATCAGGTCCGGTGTAAAACACACAGACAGGATGTTCCAACAGAATAATAATAAAAACGGAACCAGGTCCGGTGTAAAACACACAGACAGGATGTTCCAACAGAATAATAGAAGAATGTCACCAAGTATAGGGTAGACCGCGTATACAGGTTATTCCAACAGATTAATAAGAAATGGAATAACAACAGTTCTCTTCATCACCCCTTACATGAAATAAGGAAGTAGTAGAATACTCTTCTTCTCTCTCTCTATAGTTTCTCTCTATAGTTTCTCTCTCTAGAGTTCAGTGAATTCGTAAGAAATAATGAAGGAATGAGCTACTATTTATAGAAAAATAGAATGCATAGTGACTAATCCGTGAACGGTCCAGATTGATTACTTTAATCTGACGGTCCATATTTAAAGAAAATTTTTTTAAATAAAATATAATATATTCTATTTATAGAATAACTTTAATAAAGTATTTTATTTTATATAAAAAGATGTTTCTGTTTTATTATATTAATAATACGAATAAAATAAAACGTCATTATCGCTAAATAATTCATATTATTAACTGACAATAATGGAATCAAACTGAGTGACTTCTCACATAAGCATTAATAATCAATACCGTGTGCTACTATGTAACCACACGTATTACTGTACTTTTACTACCGAGTAGTTCAACAGTATCAATAGTAAAACTTCCGCCGTTATTTTTAATAAAATATTTTTATCGTTTTCTCAATCCGACAATAATTCCGTTGTGGGGTCCACCAATGATTGTGCCGTTGTATGAATATTTCCTGTTAAAACGAATATTTTTCGACCAATCGAATACTATATAACAACTTGCGTACTTTGCAAAATTTATAAATATTACCCACAACTATAACATTATATCAAATTAACTCCATAATATTCAAAAATGATATTTATAGAAAATTCATCTTTATTTATAAAAGTTGGGGTCTTACACCTACTATTTGTCCTCCTGTCTCACTGTATTCGTTTTTTTTAAGATATTTTTTATCATCCTCAGTCCTAAATGATGATATTACTGAATATCTTTGGCCTGTAGTGCAAAGATGTATGATTACTTGATGAATATCTTTGGCCTGTAGTGCAAAGATGAACAGGTGTTGAGATGAACATGACTGACAGGTGATACAAATGAATATCTTTGGCCTGTACTGCAAAGATGAATATTTGGATAAAGATGATTATTAATTGATGTTACAGGGATAAAATATTAATGATGGACTTTTAAATCTTAGAAGATAGTAGAATTCATTCTCTACTTGACTCTTCTAATGGTTTGATGTTTCCGCTGCAGTTGTTGATCTAAAACTTGTTGTCGATTATATTCTATCAGATTTTTTCCTGTTGAATACTAATGATAATTTGTTGTATATTATCTTAGTGATAATATTCTTTACTAGGCTAGTTGAGCTCACCCTTTTTTTTGTTCCATTTTTTTCTCAGGAGGTGAGAACATAGCAGGATCTAGTCGGGGTATGGAGTAATGGTTCTAGACAGATATTTTAGCAGTCCTCACTATTTCTGTAAAATAGTGTTTGAATAATTGTATTGAGGACTTATTTGAGTGTGGATATTGTCTAGAAGACAATATTTGTATTTAAACTCACAGTATGTGTTGTCGTATTTTGTACGACAATTGTATTATTGAAATTGTAGTTTGTTTTCTGTACCAAGTATTTGGCGACTCAGAATGGGTGTTGTATATCTATTTTGGGGGCGTCACAATTATTGTGAATAATAAGGTGTTAATTTGATATAATACTTTGATTATGGGTGAAATGTGCAAATTTTGCAAAATAAACAAGTGGTTATAAAATATTCATTTTGTCGGGAAATATTCGTAACGGAAAACGATTGGATGAAGATAACGACAAAAATTAAGTTTTTATAAATAACAGCGTAGTTATTACCGTTAACACTGTTGGAATACCCGGTGGTTAAAATACAGTAATACGCGTGGTTGCACAGTAGCACACGGATTGCACAGTATTTTTGAATTATTGATTCTTACGAAGGAAGACACTACTCAATAATTGTTACAGTAGTTACTGTTCAATATTTTATTTTATTAATTCAATAATTGTTGCATTGATATTTTATATTATTGTTGTTTCAAAAATTGTCACTGCACAGTATTTTCCATTATCAGATCAATAATTCATATTATTTGAATAATATTATTAGATAACATTATTCACAATGTCTAGAAAGCTCTGTCTAAGGAGAGGTTTGGTTATCTAATTGCGCGTCAGTAAAAAGAAATCCTTATTGGAAAGTCCCCTCTTTCCTGAGAACGGCCTGGTTGTCATAAATGTGATTCTGTAATATTAATTGTGAATAATTAATTATTGATTCATATGATAAGGAAATATGTATTTTATGTGAATATAAATGTTGGATATATTTTGTGGTTAAAAATGAAGGAGTTAATGTTGAGATGTTTTATCATTATTTTTGTCGGAATGGAGGTATTAAAAATCATTCAGGGTTTTTGAGATATATATTGCGGGGGTTATAATTTTTAATCCGACAGTTGGATCGTTGTGATTTTTGGATATGTTATACATATATAAGTTGAGTATATGTCCACAAATTTTGAACTGTTAAAAATGAACGTATGATTTGTTATGAATTTTAAGAGATGACTGGTTCAGAAATTATTGAAGTTTCGGAATTTATCATTTTGGTGAAAAATTCTAGAATTAGTGGCCCCACTTTTGGTTGGTGAAAAATGTTCTAAAATTTTTATTCAAATGTGGTGGGTGGAAATAGTAGTAGGTAAAGTCATCAGGTTACAGGTCAAGTCTGCTTCGGCTTGCTAACATTTTCCTATAAATAGAGGGCTAAGTTAGAAATCCAGAATTCGTAAGTTTTCTCTCTTTCTCTCTCTATATTATTAAGCGTATTTTGTGAGTATTTTGATACTTTGAGAGTTGCTATTCAGCACAAGTTTCATTCAGCCTCATATATGATATTCTGATCAGAAGTACTGTTCGTTTGAGGTAGGGATGTTATTTTCTTCTTAAATGATATTATTTTCTTCAATATCATTATGCCGAAATATTGGTTTGAACTTTTTATCAAATTTAAAACTTTTTGTGTCGGGATTACTATTCACGTATACGGCACTATTCACGTATACGGCACTATTCACGAATACGATACTATTCACCGAAAAATGAAAATTTTCTTTTTTGTCCAAGATGTCTATTATGGTTACTATCCTTGATTGTATCCATGTTTTGATCTTTATTTTTGAATTCTACTTCAAAATTGGTTGTTATGGAATATTATTGCACTTGGATAAATTGTAATACGAATCCCTAATATTTGTCCTTCTGTCTCACTGGATTTGCTTTCTTTAAAATATTTTTCATCATCCTCAGTCCTAAATGATGATATTACTGAATATCTTTGGCCTGTAGTGCAAAGATGAATGATTAACTGATGAATATCTTTGGCCCGTAGTGCAAAGATGAACAAGTGTTGAGATGAACATGACCGACTGGTGATACAAATGAATATCTTTGGCCTGTAGTGCAAAGATGAATATTTGATTAAAGATGGTTATTGATTATTGTTACATGGATAAAATATTGATGATGAACTTTTAAATCTTAGAAGATAGTAGAACTCATTCTCTACTTGACTCTTCTAATGGTTTGCTGTTTCCGCTGCAGTTGTTGATCTAAAACTTGTTTTCTATTATATTTTATCAAATTTTTTTCTGTTGAAGGCTAACGATAATTTGTTGTATATTATCTTAGTCATAATATTCTTTACTGGGCTAGTTGAGCCCACCCTTTTCCTTTTTGTTCCATTTTTCTCAGGAGACGAGAATATAGCGGGAACTAGTCAGGGTATGGAGTGATATTTCCAGTCAGTTGTGTTAGCAGTCCTCACTATTTTGTAAAATAGTATTTTAATAATTGTAATGAGGATTTATTTGAGTGTGAATATTGTCTAGAAGACAATATTTGTATTTAAACTCACAGTATTTGTGTTGTCGTATTTTGCACGACAATTATTATAATGAAGTTGTATTTATTTCTGTACCATATATTTGGCGACTCAGAATGGGTGATGTATACCTACTTTGGGTGCGTCACAATTGTTGTTTCAATAATTGTCACTACACAGTATCTCCATTATCAAATCAATAATTCATATTATTTGAATAATATTGTTTGATAGCATTACTGACAATGTCTAAGGAAGTTCTATCTAAAGAGAGGTTTGGTCACCTAATTACGCGCCAGTAAGGAGAAATCCTTATCGGAAAGCCCCCTCTTTCCTGAAAAACGACCTGATTGTCATAATTGTGATTCTGTAATATTATTTTTGAATAATTAATTATTGATTTATATGATAAGAAAATATTTATTTTTTTATGTGAATATAAATGAAGGAATTAATGCTGAGGTATTTTATCAGTATTTTGTCAGAATGAAGGTATTAAAAATCATCCGTATGTGGATTTCGGACATTTTCTTATTAGAATTTGGAAAAATTTTCTTTTACAAAGTTGTAGATAATTAAATTTCCTATGAAATAGACATGATACTCGAATTTTTTTGATAAAAGGGCTATTTATTATAAATTATTAAAGTTGTTGATATTGTTTAAATTTAAAATATTTTGGAAATTTTTAAAATGGGTGGGCCCCACTTTTAATTGGTGAAAAATGTGCTGAAATTTTATTTCAAAAGTGGTGGGCGTGAATAGTAGCAGGTAAAGCCTGGTAGCAGATTAGTCTGCTTTGGCGTTCTAAGTATTTTTCTATAAATAGGGTACTTAGTTAGAATTGAAAATCACACCAGAAACAAGTTTTCTCTCTTTCTCTCTCTATATTATCTAGCTTATTTTTGTGAGTATTTAGATACTTTGAGAGTTGCTATTCAGTACAAGTTTCCTTCAGCCTTATACTTGATATTTCAGCCGAAAGTATTGTTCTTTTGAGGTAAGGGATGTTATTTTTTCGTAAATGATATTATTTCCTTCAATATCATTATGTCGAAATATTGATATGAATTGTATTGTGGAATTTCTACCTTTTTGTGTCAAGGTTACTATTCACGTATACGACACTATTCACGAATACGACACTATTCACAGAAAAATAAAATTTTCTCTTCTTTGTCCAAGATGTCTATTATCGTTACTATCTTTGATTGTATCCATGTTTTGATCTTCATTCTTGAATTTTACTCCATTATGATTTATTATGGAGCGTTTTTGAACTTGGATAAACTGTAGTACGAATCCATAATATCTGTTCTTTTGTCTCACTGGATTCGTTTTCTTTAAGATATTTTTCATCATCCTCAGTCCTAAATGATGATATTACTGAATATCTTTGGCTTGTAGATGAATATCTTTGGCCCATAGTGCAAAGATGAACATGTGTTTAGGTGAACATGACCAACTGGTGATACAAATGAATATCTTTGGCCTGTAGTGCAAAGATGAATATTTGATTGAAGATGTATATTGATTGAAATTACAGGGATAAAATATTGATGATAAACTTTTAAATCTTAGAAGATAGTAGAATTCATTCTCTACTTGACTCTTCTAATGGATTGCTGTTTTCGCTGCAGTTGTTGATCTAAAACTTGTTGTCTATTATATTTTATCAGATTTTTCCCTGTTGAAGACTAATGATAATTTGTTGTATATTATCTTAGTCATGATATTTTTACTGGGCTAGTTGAGCTCACCCTTTTCCTTTTGTTCCATTTTTCTCAGGAGGCGAGAATATAACGGGAACTAGTCGGGGTGTGGAGTAATGTTTCCAGTCAGTTATATTAGCAGTCCTCACTATTTTATAAAATAGTATTTTAAATAATTGTAATGAAGACTTATTTGAGTGTGAATATTGTCTAGAAGATAATATTTGTGTTTAAACTCACAGTTTATGTGTTGTCGTATTTTGCACGACAATTGTAATAATGATGTTGTAGTTGTTTTTGTACCATGTATTTGGCGACTCAGAATAGGTGATGTATACCTATTTTGGGGGCGTCACATAACTGATATAAACTAGTTGATTAGCCTTTCATCACATATCCATGCAATATGCATGCTAATGTCATGCTCATTTTTTAACCTTCAAGTGAAGTAATTTTGTAACCGAAACTTTAATTTTTTTCGTCTAAAATGATAAGCTGGTAGGTTGGTGAAATATTGAGATCATTGTCATTTGATAAGTTATATTTTTTAGTTACATGCCATTAACATATTATTAATTTTTTAACATGACATTATCAAAGACGTAATTAGAAAAAATTAAAAGTTTAATCCTTAATTGAAAAAAATGAGAAGACAATTCTCAAAGTGAAAAAATATTAAAAGTTTAATCCCCTAATTTTAAAAAATTGAGAAGACAATCTCCAAAGTGAAAAAATATATATTAAAAGTTCGGTATATTAATCCATATTTAGGCCAAATTATAATAATTGAGACCTTCTTATAATTCTTATAAATCTCAGGCATTGAAAAGTTTTGCAATTGTAATTAGGCATAATAAATTTGTCATAATGCACTTTTCCATAATAATTGTAAGACCCCAACTTTTATGAATAAAGATGAATTTTCTATAAATATTATTTTTTAATATTAAGGAATGAATTTGATATAATGTAATAGTTGTGGATAATATTTATAAATTTTACAAAGTACGTAAGTTGTTATATTATATTCGATTGGTCGGAGAATATTCATTTTAACAGGAAATATTTGTACGACGACACAATCATTGGTAGACTCCACAGCGGAATTATTGTCGGAGTTAGAAAATGACAGAAATATCTTTTTATAAAAGTAACGGCTGAACTTTTACCGTTAACTGTTGAAATATCCGGTGATGAAAAGTACAGTAATACGCATGGTTGCATAGTAGCACACGGTATTGATTATTGATGCTTACGTGAGAAGTCACTCAGTTTTGTTTAATTATTGCTACAGTAATTGCTGCATAGTATCTCATATTATTGATTCAATTATTGTCACAGTATATTATCTGCATAATATTTTATATTATTAAATCAATAATTGAGATGACAAAGTTATTCATATTATTATTTGTAATATTGACGATGTATAAAAAGTTCTGTCGAGGAAAGGTTTGGTCACCTAATTGCCCGCCAATAGGAAAAAATCTTTATCAGAAAGCCCCCCTCTTTCCTGAGAATGATCTGGTCGTTAAATATTGTGAGTTATAATTTTAATGATGAATAATTGTTGGAAGATTAAAAATGTGTTGATTGAAGATAAAATGATTTGTGGCAATACTTATTCAATCTTTGATATAAATAAGAAGTCTGTTATGAAACGTTTGTGGTAAGTTTGGTTTATTCTATGGGGGCCCATATCTCATCATTTAAGAGTCACTTTCGCTAATAGTAATTGCCTTTACCAGACGTCAAATCACTTGCCGTTTCATATTACAAGCGACGAACTGTAAGACCCCAACTTATTAATGAATAAAATCAATTTTTTTTTAAATATTATTAAGGGGTTAATTTGATATAATACTTTGGTTATGGGTGAAATGTGAAAATTTTGCAAAATAAGCAAGTGGTTATAAAATATTCATTTTGTCGGGGAATATTCGTTTGGTCGTGGAATATTCTTGCTGTCGGGGAATATTCGTACGACGGCGCAGCCTTGTGTGGGCCCCAAACGGAAAGCGAATGGATGAAGAAAACGACAAGTATAAGTTGTTTATAAATAACGGCGTAGTTGTTATCGTTAATACTGTTGGAATACCCGGTGGTTAAAATACAGTAGCACACAATATTGCACCAATTATTGATTCTTACGTAAGAAGGCACTACTCAATAATTGTTACAGTAGTTACTGTTTAATATTTTATTTTATTGATTCAATAGTTGTTGCGTTGATATTTTATATTATTGTTGTTTCAATAATTGTTGTTGCACAGTATTTTCCATTATCAGATCAATAATTCATATTATTTGAATAATATTATTAGATAATATTATTGGCAATGTCTAGAAAGTTCTGTCTAAGGAGAGGTTTGGTCATCTAATTACGCGCCAGTAAGGAAAAATCCTTATTGGAAAGCCCCCTCTTTCCTGGGAACGGCCTGGTTGTCATAAATGTGATTCTGTAATATTATTTGTGAATAATTAATTATTGATTCATATGATAAGGAAATATTTATTTTATATGGATATAAATGAGGGATATATTTTTGTGGTTAAAAATGAAGGAGTTAATGTTGAAGTTTTTATCAGTATTTTTGTCGGAATGGAGGTATTAAAAATCAAGATTTTTGAGATATTTTGCGGGGGTTATAATTTTTATTCCGACCGTTGGATCGTGGTAATTTTTGGATATGTTATACATATACAAGTTGTGTATATGTCCACAAATTTTGAACCGTTAAAAATGAACGTATGATTTATTATGAATTTTACGAGATGACTGGTTCAGAAATTGTTGAATTTTCGGAGTTAATCATTTTGATAAAAAATTCTAGAATTGGTGGGCCCCACTTTTGGTTGGTGAAGAAATGTGCTGAGATTTTTATTCAAATGTGGTGGGTGAGAATAGTAGCAGGTAAAGCCATCAGGTTGCAGGTTAAGTCTGCTTTGGCGTGCTAACATTTTTCTATAAATAGAGGGCTAAGTTAGAATTTAAAATCACACCAGAAACAAGTTTTCTCTCTTTCTCTCTCTAGATTATTGAGTGTATTTTGTGAGTATTTAGATACTTTGAGAGTTTCTATTCATCAGAGCAAGCTTCTTTCAGCCTTATACCGATATTCCAACCAGAAGTACTGATATTTTGAGGTAAGGGATGTTATTTTCTTTCTAATGATATTATTCTTTCAATATCATTATGCTGAAATATTAACATGAGTTTTTATCAAATTTGAAACCTTTTGTGTCGGGGTTACTATTCACGTATACGTTACTATTCACGTATACGACACTATTCACGAATACAGCACTATTCACCGAAAAATAAAATTTTCCCTTTTTGTCCAAAATATCTATTATGGTTACTATCTTTGATTGTATCCATGTTTTGATCTTTATTTTTGAATTCTGCTTCACAATTGATTATTATGAAGTATTATTGATCTTGGATAAACTGTTATACAAATCCCTACTATTTGTCCTCCTGTCTCACTGTATTCGTTTTCTTTAAGATATTTTTCATCATCCTCAGTCCTAAATGATGATATTACTGAATATCTTTGGTCTGTAGTGCAAAGATGTATGATTACTTGATGAATATCTTTGGCCTGTAGTGCAAAGATGAACAGGTGTTGAGATGAACATGACTGACATGTGATACAAATGAATATCTTTGACCTGTAGTGCAAAGATAAATATTTGGATAAAAATGATTATTAATTGATGTTACAGGGATAAAATATTGATGATGGACTTTTAAATATTAGAAGATAGTAGAATTCATTCTCTACTTGACTCTTCTAATGGTTTGCTGTTTCCGCTGCAGTTGTTGATCTAAAACTTGTTGTCGATTATATTCTATCAGATTTTTCCCTGTTGAATACTAATGATAATTTGTTGTATATTATCTTAGTCATAATATTCTTTACTGGGCTAGTTGAGCTCACCCTTTTCCTTTTTGTTCCATTTTTCTTCTCAGGAGGTGAGAACATAGCAGGATCTAGTCGGGGTATGGAGTGATGGTTCTAGAAAGATGTTTTAGCAGTTCTCACTATTTCTGTAAAATAGTGTTTGAATAATTGTATTGAGGACTTATTTGAGTGTGGATATTGTCTAGAAGACAATATTTGTATTTAAATTCACAGTATGTGTTGTCGTATTTTGCACGACAATTGTATTATTGAAGTTGTAGTTTGCTTTCTGTACCATGTATTTGGCGACTCAGAATGGGTGTTGTATACCTATTTTGGGGGCGTCACAGTTGGTAACCAACCTGTCATATGGATGTCAAGCTTTCTTAGCCCATGTTATAGATTTGAACAAAGACAAGTCAGATTTGAATAATATTTCTATTGTTAGAGAATTTCCCGATGTATTTCCTAAAGAACTTCTTGGTCTACCCCCAGAACGTGAAGTTGAATTCTTTATTGACCTTGAACCCGGTACAAAGCCCATTTCTAAAACTCCATATCGAATGGCTCTTATTGAACTTCAGGAGTTAAAAGTCCAACTACAGGAGTTGTTGGACATCGGTTTTATTCGTCCTAGTACATCTCCTTGGGGTGCTCCTGTGTTATTCGTAAAGAAGAAAGAAGGGAGTATGTGACTTTGTATCGACTATCGAGAATTGAATCATGTCACTATCAAGAATAGGTATCCGCTACCTCGCATTGATGACCTGTTTGACCAGTTGCAAGGAGCACAATTCCTTTCAAAGATCGATCTTCGTTCTTGATATCATCAGCTGAAGATTAAAACTGAGGATATTCCAAAGACTGCCTTCAAAACTCGGTACGGGCATTAAGAATTCTTAGTCATGTCTTTTAGATTGACTAATGCTCCTGCTGCCTTCATGGATATGATGAACCGTGTATTCAAAGAATATTCGGATTAGTTCGTTGTTGTCTTTATTGATGACATCCTCATCTATTCCAAAAGCAATGAAGATCATGAGCGCCATTTGAAGCTGATATTGCAAAGGCTTCGTGAAAACAAGATATATGTCAAACTGAAGAAATGCGAGTTCTGGCTTGAGGAAGTAGCATTCCTTGGGCACGTTGTGTCAAAACATGGAGTATCTGTCGACCCGGCGAAGATTGAAGCCATACAAAGTTGGGAGCAACCGAAGTCGGTAACCGAAGTACGTAGCTTTCTGGGCTTAGCTGGTTATTATCGGAGATTTGTGGAAGGATTTTCTCGAATCTCTACTCCGTTAACTCAGCTGACTCGGAAAGATACAAAATTCGTATGGAGTGAGGAATGCGAGAAAAGTTTCTAAGAACTCAAGAGGAGACTCATTTCGGCACCTGTTCTGACAATACCATCTGTTTCGGATGGATTTGTTATCTAAGCAATGCTTCAGGCAAAGGGTTAGGATGTGTTCTCATGCAACATGGGAAAGTCATAGCCTATGCCTCGCGACAACTCAAAGAATATGATAGGAATTATCCTACTCATGATTTGGAGTTGGCAGCAGTCGTTTTCGTGTTGAAGATCTGGAGGCACTACCTGTATGGGGAGGAAGTGGAGATCTATACAGATCATAAAAGTCTCAAACATTTCTTCACCCAAAAGGAACTCAACATGCGGCAGCGACGTTGGCTCGAGCTGTTAAAAGATTACGATCATACCATCCAATATCATCCTGAAAAAGCAAACGTAGTAGCTGACGCATTGAGTAGAAGATCATATGCGGGTACGAGTGCAATGTTGTTAACACAAAGGCCCATTTTGTATGACTTGCAAAGGATGGAGATAGAGATGAAGGCTCCAAGTACCCACATGATGATCTCAAATATACGAGTAGAACCGACTTTAATCGATAAAGTTAAAGCTGCTCAAGCTACGGACATAGAGCTGATGCGTATAAAGAAGAAAGTGCAAGAAGGTGCTATTCCAGAAGCAAGAATCGATGAAGAAGGAATACTTCGAGTCAACTCCAGACTTTGTGTTCCTAACGATTTTGACTTGAAGCATAGAATAGTGATGGAGGCACACAACACACCGTTTGCAATCCATCCTGGGAGTACCAAAATGTATCACGATCTTCGACACACATTTTGGTGGAGCAATATGAAAAGAGAGATCGTGGAGTTTATCTCGAGGTGTTTAACTTGTCAACGTGTAAAGGCGGAGCATCAAGTGCCAAAGGGTCCATTGCAACCACTTGAGATCCCGAAATGGAAGTGGGAACACATTACCATGGATTTCGTTACAGGTCTTCCCAAGGTTTCTCAAGGCATAGATGCGATTTGGGTTATTACTGATAGATTAACCAAGTCTGCTCATTTCTTACCGATACGTGAGACTTATTCCCTTGAGCGTCTTGCTAGTATATATGTGAACGAGATTGTGAGATTGCATGGCATGCCAATATCCTTAGTTTGGGATCGTGACCCAAGATTCACTTCACGATTTTGGGTTAGCTTGCAGAAAGCTATGGGCACGGATTTACGATTCAGTTCGGCATACCATCCTCAAACGGACGGACAATCAGAGAGGACTATTCAAACTCTTGAAGATCTATTAAGACTCTGTGTCCTAGATCTCAAAGGGAGTTGGGATAAGTACCTACCATTGGTGGAATTCTCCTACAATAACAGTTATCAGGCGAGCATAGGTGTGGCTCCATTCGAGGCATTGTATGGAAGAAAATGTCGTTCTCCAGTATGCTGAGACGAGGTGGGTGAAGCAACATTGTTGGGACCAGAGTTGGTACGCATGACTACAGAGAAGATCCAAACGATTCGACAACGTATACAAACGGCACAGGATCGACAAAAGAGTTATGTGGATCTTCATCGGAAGGACGTGGAATTTAATATTGGGGATCATGTATTGTTACGTGTTACACCATGGAAGGGAGTTACAAGATTTAGGAAGAGAGGAAAGCTCAATCCAAGATTTGTTGGTCCATTTGAGATTCTTGAGCGAATAGAAAATGTGGCATATAGACTCGCATTACCTCCAAGCATGTCTCGTGTTCATAATGTTTTTCACATATCTATGCTTCGTAAATATGTTAAAGACCCGAACCATATTATTGAGTTAGAACCAGACGAGATAGCTGAAGATTTAACGTACGAGGAGGTACCTGTTAAGATCTTAGATAGGAAAGAGCATGTCCTACGCACAAAGGTTATACCACAAGTTAAGGTTTTGTGGAGAAACCATGCTATTGAAGAAATGACCTGGGAGTTGGAATCAGAAATAAACGAGGTATCCTCACCTTTTCGAAATATCAGGTACGTACGTCAATTTCGAGGACGAAATTTCATAAGGAGGGGAGGTTGTAAGACCCCAGCTTATTAATGAATAAAATCAAATTTTCTCTAAATATTATTATGAATAATAATGGGTTAATTTGATATAATACTTTGGTTATGGGTGAAATGTGCAAATTTTGCAAAATAAGCAAGTGGTTATAAAATATTCATTTTGTCGGGAAATATTCGTTTGGTCGTGAAATATTCTTGCTGTCGGGGAATATTCGTACGACGGCGCAGCTATTTGTGGGCCCCATAACGGAAAGCGAATGGATGAAGAAAACGACAAGTATAAGTTGTTTACAAATAACGGCGTAGTTGTTACCGTTAATACTGTTGGAATACCCGGTGGTTAAAATACAGTAGCACACGGTATTGCACCAATTATTGATTCTTACGTAAGAAGGCACTACTCAATAATTGTTACAGTAGTTATTATTCAATATTTTATTTTATTGATTCAATAATTGCTGCGTTGATATTTTATATTATTGTTGTTTCAATAATTGTTGCTGCACAGTATTTTCCTTTATCAGATCAATAATTCATATTATTTGAATAATATTATTAGATAACATTATTGTCAATGTCTAGAAAGTTCTGTCTAAGGAGAAATCCTTATTGGAAAGCCCCATCTTTCCTAGGAACGGCCTGGTTGTCATAAATGTGATTCTGTAATATTATTTGTGAATAATTAATTATTGATTCATATGATAAGGAAATATTTATTTTATGTGGATATAAATGAGGGATATATTTTTGTGGTTAAAAATGAAGGAGTTAATGTTGAAGTTTTTATCAGTATTTTTGTCGGAATGGAGGTATTAAAAATCAGGATTTTTGAGATATTTTGCGGGGGTTATAATTTTTAATCCGACCGTTGGATCGTGGTAATTTTTGGATATGTTATACATATATAAGTTGTGTATATGTCCACAAATTTTGAACCGTTAAAAATGAACGTATGATTTATTATGAATTTTACGAGATGACTGGTTCAGAAATTGTTGAATTTTCGGAGTTAATCATTTTGATGAAAAATTCTAGAATTGGTGGGCCCCACTTTTGGTTGGTGAAGAAATGTGCTGAGATTTTTATTCAAATGTGGTGGGTGAGAATAGTAGCAGGTAAAGCCATCAGGTTGCAGGTTAAGTCTGCTTCGGCGTGCTAACATTTTCCTATAAATAGAGGGCTAAGTTAGAATTTAAAATCACACCAGAAACAAGTTTTCTCTCTCTCTCTCTAGATTATTGAGTGTATTTTGTGAGTATTTAGATACTTTGAGAGTTTCTATTCATCAGAGCAAGCTTCTTTCAGCCTTATACCGATATTCCAACCAGAAGTACTGATATTTTGAGGTAAGGGATGTTATTTTCTTCCTAATGATATTATTCTTTCAATATCATTATGCTGAAATATTAACATGAGTTTTTATCAAATTTGAAACTTTTTGTGTCGGGGTTAATATTCACGTATACGTTACTATTCACGAATACGGCACTATTCACGAATACGGCCCTATTCACCGAAAAATAAAATTTTTCTTTTTTGTCCAAGATATCTATTATGGTTACTATCTTTGATTGTATCCATGTTTTGATCTTTATTTTTGAATTCTGCTTCACAATTGATTATTATGAAGTATTATTGATCTTGGATAAACTGTTATACGAATCCCTACTATTTGTCCTCCTGTCTCACTGGATTCGTTTTCTTTAAGATATTTTTCATCATCCTTAGTCCTAAATGATGATATTACTGAATATCTTTGGCCTGTAGTGCAAAGATGTATGATTACTTGATGAATATCTTTGGCCTGTGGTGCAAAGATGAATATTTGGATAAAGATGATTATTAATTGATGTTTCAGGGATAAAATATTGATGATGGGCTTTTAAATCTTAGAAGATAGTAGAATTCATTCTCTACTTGACTCTTCTAATGGTTTGTTGTTTCCGCTGCAGTTGTTGATCTAAAATTTATTGCCGATTATATTCTATCAGATTTTTCCTTATTGAATACTAATGGTAATTTGTTGTATATTATCTTAGTCATAATATTCTTTACTGGGCTAGTTGAGCTCACCATTTTCCTTTTTGTTCTATTTTTCTTCTCAGGAGATGAGAACATAGCAGGATCTAGTCGGGTTATGGAGTGATGGTTCTAGAAAGATGTTTTAGCAGTCCTCACTATTTCTATAAAATAGTGTTTGAATAATTGTATTGAGGACTTATTTGAGTGTGGATATTGTCTAGAAGACAATATTTGTATTTAAACTCACAGTATGTGTTGTCGTATTTTGCACGACAATTGTATTATTGAAGTTGTAGTTTACTTTCTGTACCATATATTTGGCAACTCAGAATGGGTGTTGTATACCTATTTTGGGGGCGTCACAAAAGATAATTTTGAAAAAATTATAGTTAATTCTTCTAGTTTATATAAAACGATAAATAATTAGAAAAATATGAAATCATCTAAAACGACATAAAATGAGAGAGGTAGTATTATTGAATAATTAAATTTTATTACTATCCTTTTATGAAAAGTTAAAAACTACTAATGCAAGAGAGAAATTTCTTAGATAATGAGAGAGGTTAAAAGTGATATAATAAAGTAAATAATTTATTCAGTTAAAAATAATTAATGATAATTAAATTGAAATAAAATTTTCCCCTAAAAAATTTATTATTATGAAATGGAGGGAGTACATAGCATGACTTATTTTTCCCTTCTTATTTAATTGACGTTTTAAAGGAAAATAATAAATTAAAATATAAATAATATTTATTTTATTAATTAAATTGAATTTTAAATTTTTTATATTATCATTTGAAAATTTATTGAAAAAGATGAACGAAAAATAAATTAATATTTATTATAGTTATAATATGAGAAATAAGTAATTAATGCAATTTTAAAATTTACAAACTATAAGTAAAAAGAAACAAACAGGGAGGGGGGGTGTTAGTTCTTACCACTTGCAAGCATCCACACATAATTGAGATTCATGTTTGTCGACTTGACTTTTTTTATTTTTAAATTATTAAAATTTATTGACATAATTAAAAACAATCACTTTAATACATTTGATAGTTACAACTCCATTTATTTTAAAATAAATTAAATTAAAGCATAACAAATATAGTAAATTAAATAAGTTTCTCGTTCTCAAGAGTGGGGGTGGGGGTGGGGGTGGGGGTGGGGGGAAGTACTATAATTATCAGCCTATGGCCTTAGGATTTAGGCAATTTTCAATATTTTCACTTAAATCATGAATTAATATAAGCCACTCAAATTTTTATTGGTAGTCTCCATCATATAAGTTTTCAATTCTAGTTTAACGTCAATTAAGTACCACTTTTAAATTAGTGGAGTATGTGAATTGAACAATCCTACATGTTTGTAATTTTCTTCCATCCAGAAAAAAAAACACTGAAAAAATTATTTGTAATTTTCTTCCATCCCAAAAAGAGGAAAAAGAAAACACGGGAAACATTATTTATAATTTTCTTCCCTCCCGAAAAGAGGAAAAAAAAACACTGAAAAAATAATAGGAATTTGTTATAAAACTTTAGCAAAAATGTATAAAAATACTCTTATAATTGCTCTAATAATATTTAGAGAGAAGTAAGAGAGAAAGAATAAAAAAAAACAAAACTTTAGAGGATTTTCTCTCCTCTTTTCATTTAGCAGCTTTCCTTTATATAGAGGAGAAAGCAGAAAGGGATTCACGGATGGGAGAAGTATAGGAGAAGGAAGAGTAGGAGAAGTGAAGGAGAAGGAAGAGTAGGAAAAATAATGTCTCATTAAAAACCTTGTTAAGAAAACCCAGTGGAAAAAACTTAACGAAGGGAAAAAGAGTACATATTTTTTACATAAATATCTTAATTGACTACCTCGTTAAAACCTTGTCAGAAAAAATCCATTGGGATAAAAATCGTGACTAAGGAAAAAGAGTACAGTCTTCCTCTCAAAAGGAATTCATTGCTTATTGTTGAAATGTTGTCACAAGTCTTTCAGTCGACACATTCCAATCCTTTTTCGAAGTTTTGCAAACGTTGCATTTGGTAGCGACTTTGTGAATAAGTCGGCTAGATTATCACATGATCGAATTTGATGCACATCTATATCACTCTTCTTTTGTAGCTCATGTGTGAAGAAGAATTTAGGTGAAGTGTGCTTTGTTCTATCTCCCTTGATGTATCCTCCTCTAAGTTAGCAATGCATGCAGCGTTATCCTCATACAAAATTGTAGGAATGTCTTTGATTGATGGTAATCCACATGATTTTTGAATATGCTGAATAATTGATCTCAACCAAACACACTCTCTGCTTGCTTCATGTATAGCGAGAATCTCTGAGTGATTTGAAGATGTAGCTGTCATGGTTTGCTTTGTGGATTTCCAGGAGATAGCCGTGTCACAATATGTAAATACATAACCTATTTGTGATCTTCCATTGTGTGGATCTGATAAATATCATGCACCGACATACCCAACCAATTGCGACGTTGAATTTCTTGGATAAAATAACCCAAGATCAATACTTCCACGAAGGTATCTCAAAATGTGTTTGTTCCCATCCCAATGTCTCTTAGTAGGAGAAGAACTGTATCTTGCTAACAAGTTAACAGCAAAAGTAATATCAGGTCGTGTATAGTTTGCAAGATACATAAGAGCACCTATTGCACTTAGGTATGGAACTTCATGTCCAAGAACTTCTTCCCCACTTTCTAGAGGCCGAAATAGATCTTTATCAACTTCTAAAGATCGAACAACCATCGGGGTAGTCCAAGGATGAGCTTTATCCATATGAAAACGACTGATAATCTTTTCAACATATGTGGATTGATGAACAAAAATTTCAGATGCTAAATGCTCCACTTGTATTCCCAAACAGAATTTTGTCTTTCCAAGATCTTTCATTTCAAATTCATCCTTTAAATAAGTAGCAGTTCTTGTGAGTTCTTCAGGAGTACCTACAAGATTCAAATCATCCACATATACAGCAATGATTGAAAATCCACTTTGCGATTTCTTAATAAAAACACATAGACATACTTGATCATTTATATATCCATCTTTTATTAAATAATCACTAAGTCGATTATACCACATACGACCATACTGTTTCAACCCATACAACGAGCGTTGTAACTTGATTGAATATATGTGACGTGGCCTTTGTGATTCAACCATTTTCAATCCTTCAGGGTTTCTCATATAAATCTCACTGTCAAGTGAGCCATATAGGTATGCAGTTACAACATCCATCAGACGTGTTTCCAAACCTTCCATGGTTGTCATACCTATCAGAAAGCGAAAAGTGACTCCATCCATTACTGGAGAGTATGTCTCCTGATAATCAATACCAGATTTTTGTGAAAACCCTTGAGCTACAAGTCGAGCTTTGTACCTCACAATTTCATTTTTCTCATTTCGCCTTCGTACAAATACCCATTTATTTCCAACCGGGATTACACCCAGCGGTGTTTGGACTACTGGTCCAAATACTTCTCTTTTCAATAGAGATTGTAGCTCAGTTTGAATAGCATCTTTCTATTTTGGCCAATATTTTCTTTTCCGACATTATTCCACGTTTTGTGGTTTAGGATCCGTGTCAGGAATCAAAGTAATATCTGATGCTATAGAGAAAGCAAATATGTCATCAATCATGGCTTTGCTTCGATCCCATATTTTCTCATCATGTACATAATTTATTAAGATCTCTTGGTGTTCATCTCTTATCCCTTCACTGAGATTTTGAACCTCTTCTGGGGCTATTCCCACTCTTTGAATATGTGCTGCTTCTGGAGCGGTTTGTACCTCTTCTGGGGCTATTTTCACTCTTGGAATAAGTGCTACTTCTGGAGCGGGTATTCCTTCTGGGATTCCCTTATTTGCTTTTGATTTTCGTGGTACAGTATCTTTTGCACCAATCGGTCTTCCACGCTTCTGGCGTGGTTTAGATTATTCTATTACCTTATTCGTCAATTCTCCAGGAATTGATTTTTCAATAGGCATTTCTATCCTTGCTGGAGTATTCACTGCAGGTGTATGTGACTTTATCACTTTTCTAGCATCATTAAATGCATCTGGCATTTGATTTGCAATATTTTGTAAATGAATAATTCTTTGAACTTCAATTTCACATTGTCCTGTACGAGGATCAAGTGAATTTAAATCTGATGCATTCCATGATATTTCAGAGGGTTTTTTATTTAAAACTTTCCCTCCTCCTAATGGTGGAAATACAGATTCATCAAAATGACAATATACATAACGTGCAGTAAAAATATCTCCAGTTAAAGGTTCAAGATATCTGATAATAGAAGGAGAATCAAAACCAACATAAATACATATTCTTCGTTGGGCTCCCATCTTAGTTCTTTTTGGAGGTGCAATTGGAACATATACCACACTTCCAAAAACTCGAAAGTGTGATATGTTGGGTATCTGTCCAAGAACTAACTGTAAAGGAAAAGATTCATGAAGAGTCGTTGGTCTTACTCGAATGATGGCTGCAGCATGAAGAATTGCATGACCCCAAACTGAGGTAGGTAAGTTAGCCCTTAACATTAATGGTCGTGCAATAAGTTGAAGTCTTTTTATTAAAGATTCAGCTAAACCATTTTGTGTATGAATATGAGGAACGGAATGCTCAATGGAAATTCCAATAGTCATACAAAAATCATTAAAAGTCATTGATGAAAATTCAGCTGCGTTATCAAGTCGAATTGACTTGATTAGATGATCCGAGAACTGAGCCCGTAACTTGATCATTTGAGCAAGAAGTTTTGAGAAGGCAAAATTTCGAGAAGAGAGAAGACAAACATGAGACCATCTAGTTGAAGCATCTATTAAAACCATGAAATATCAAAATGGGCCAGACAATGGTTGAATAGGCCCACAAATGTCTCTTTGAATTCTCTCCAGGAATTTTGGGGCTTCTTTATAAACTTTTACTGGTGATGGTCGAATAATTAATTTTTCTAGAGAACACGCAGCACAAGGAAATTCACTACTAGGAAAAACCCTTTTATCTTTGAGAGGATGACCAGCAGAATTTTCAATAATACGACGCATCATAGAAGTACCTGGATGACCGAGTCTTTCATGCCAAAGTATAAAGGATTTGGGATCTATGATTTTTGGAATCATAACAGTATGAGACTCAATTGCTCTAATTTTCATAGTATATAATCCAGAAGAAATTGAATGAAGTTTTTCTAAGATATTCTTTTTTCCAGAAATAGTAGAAGTAATGAGAAGATATTCATTATCATTCTCATTGGTTGTTTCAATATGAAAACCATTTAGTCGAATATATTTAAAACTAAGCAAATTTCTTCTTGAGTTACTAGAATATAAAGCATTTTTGATAAAAACTTGTGTCTCATTTGGTAGCAAGAAACTAGCTTTTCCAAATCCCTCGATTAAATTTGATGTGCCAGAGATAGTTCCTACACTTCTCTTAGCTTTGATTAGTTGTGAAAAATATTTCTCACTTTGAAGGATTGTATGAGTTGTTGCACTGTCTGCTAAACATATATCCTCCATATCCATTAAAGATGGTCTGACACATATAAAAACATAAATAAGAAAAGTTACATTTCAAATATAATTTTATTCATGAGAAACACATATCACATATAGAATGAAAACTAATAACATTATACATGCAGGATGTTTAATTAAAACAAGAAATTAAACAATATCCCAAAAGATACTTTCAGAAGGTTCAGTAATATCATCAACCTTTTTCTCATTGTTGGTCATTGGTGAATCATCAATAATATTCAATTGATGATTAACAAAGTTTGTTTCTGCCTCCATTACTTTGTTCTTTTGAGACTCCTGGAATAAATTAGCCAGATGCCTCGGCGTACGACAGGTACACGACCAATGCCCTTTCATCCTACACCTAAAACAAACATCTAGTTTGTTCTTTATCGGTGCTGCATTTTCTTTATTTTTACCCGACCCAGACACTTGCCACTTCTGGTGGCCTGAATTGTCGCGGTTCTGGATTTTGTTGTTACGATGGCCTCGTTTATTCTTTCGTCCCTAAGGCTTCTTATTATATGACCATCTATTGTCACGTTTATTCTGCTGGAATGACGTGCTGTTAATATTCGGCAATGGGGTAGCACCCGTTGGCCGTACTTGATGGTTTTTCAACAACAATTCATTATTCTTTTTTGCAACCAGGAGGATAGACAATAAGTCACTAAATTTTGTGAACTTACTCTGTCTATATTGTTGTGACAAAATCATGTTGGTGGGATAAAAAGTTGAGAGCGTTTTCTCTAACATTTGGGATTCAGAAACTGGATCTCCGCACAAAGCCAAAGTAAAGGTTATTCTATAAACATTGGAACTATATTCCGTAATTGATTTGTAATCTTGTAGTCTTAAATTAAGCCACTCAAATTTGGCATTAGGGAGAACAACTAATTTTTGGTGATCAAATCTTTCCTTAAGTTGTGTCCATAAAGATAAAGGATCTTTGACTGTTAAATACTCAGTCTTCAATCCTTCATCAATATGGTGACGAAAAAAAATTATGGCTTTTGCATTTTGTGCCGAAGTAGCTGTATTTCCTGATTCAATGGTCTTTTCTAACTCATTGGCACTAAGGTGCAATTCTGTATCAAGTGTCCAAGCCAAATAATTGTCTCCAGAAATTTTTAAAATAGAAAAATCTATTTTTGCCAAGTTTGCCATCTATTCTGGGTTAAAACACAATTTTATTATTTATTAAAACAATAAATAATTGCATGTATGAAATATGAAAAATAAACTATGTCACGATTTCAAGTGGTGATAAAATGCAAATATAAATATTCTTATATTTATGTTATTAGCATAATGTAAATGGATCTTCACCCGGCATGCGGTAGATCGCATAGACAGATTATTCCAACAGAATAATAAATAATGGAATAACAGAAGAATTTTACCATGCATGCGATAGACCGACCACACAGACAGGTTATTCCCAACAGAATAATAAATGCGGAATAATAAATAATGGAACCAGGTCAGGTGAAATTCACACCGACATGATATTCCGACAGAATATTAAATGCGTAATAATAATGAAATCAGGTCATGTGAAATTCACACCGACAGGATATTCCGACATAATATTAAATGCGGAATAATAAATGGTAAAAAGGTTCCCACTTAGTCTTGTAAGATTAACAAGGATAGATGGTACCATTGTAAATAACAGAATTTAAATGCAATTATAAGAATAAAATTATATTATTGGTGGTATAGCCCAACCAGTAGTATAATAATAAACTGCAAGAATTTAATTTTACTGTCTCAGTTGGTTAGAACTTCGTGCTGATAACGTGTTATAAAACTTTAGCAAAAATGTATAAAAATACTCTTATAATTGCTCTAATAATATTTAGAGAGAAGCAAGAGAGAAAGAATAAAAAAAACAAAACTTCAGAGGATTTTCTCTCCTCTTTTCATTTAGCAGCTTTCTTTTATATAGAGGAGAAAGCAGAAAGGGATTCACGGATAGGAGAAGTATAGGAGAAGGAAGAGTAGGAGAAGTGTAGGAGAAGGAAGAATATGGAATCATTTCATAATAGAATTATTATTATTATTATTTGTAGTTAACCGACACGAGTGGATGCAGAGTTTTTATTTTTTAATAATAGGAATGCCTTTATAATTAAATAAAAAAATTAATGAATAAATTTATTTTTTGTTACATAAAAAGAAGCTCATTTATACTATATGTAAATATTAATGACATATGTATTTTTATTTTATATTTACTATTAAATATAATGAGTTATTAGTTTAATAATGCTGACTTGTAATGAAATTGCGATGTTAAATTTGAGAATATTGTGTTATTTTATATTTTTATTAATTAAAAGAGGATACAAAAAAAATTGACTAATGAGATTTCTTATTGTGAAACATATAGTATAATAAAATTCACCAAATATGAATTTTAAAAAATAGATTAAAATCACTACAAAATTATTCTAAAATGTAATTAATTTTTTATGAATAGCTTTATAAACTAAGAATAAAATTATATTTGTAATTTTAAAAAGACTAAAAGAAAGTGCAACTCTAGTTTTATTTTATAAAGCAAAAGAATTTTGTGGGGCAATATTTATGAACTCATTATTTGAATTACTGTAATTAATGTATAATTGAATTCAAACTTCAAAAGAAACTTTATGTTAACTCACATTATATAACAGATACTTTATAAAAATATCAAATATTACTTGTGAAAATCGCTTAAAACTCGATCATTAGCATGGCATTAGGATTTCGATAAAATAACAAAATAAATAAATAAATTGGGTAGCTCAAAATCAATGGGAAAAAAAGAGGATCAAATCAATCAAAGGATAGTGGGCAGAGAGATGACAAAGAACATTAAATAAGGATAAAGGGTATATAGCTTTGATTCAAATAGAAATAGGGTCTCACACACCCACCATAAATAACCCAAGTCAAGTGGTGATGCCACAGTCCAAAAATGACTGTCTCAACTCTTTATTTCTTGAGCATCCCCCACACCCACCCCCACCCCCACCCCCACCCCCACCCCCAAACTAAATCAAAGAAATTGAATGAGACAATCATACTATTTTCTTAAACATCCAATTTCTGTTTTTCTTTTCCCTTTAATTTAGCTTTTTCCAGCCCAAAGGGGACCAAAGTTTGTACTCAATTGTCTCATTCTTCTATAAAACATTTTATGCTAATAATAGCTAGGCTAGGTCCAATCTAATCCACTCCCTCATAGGTCTTGTCAACAATTTTCGGAATCATCGGTTGACGTGTCATTCTTATTTTATTCTATCTTATCGCTTAGAGTTTTGCGTTAGTCACAATTCAATTTTTATTATAAAATTCTGATAAAAATATACAAATCGCAATACAACAGATTTTTCGAGACGTAAATCATTTTTATTTTGATAAAGTGATTTGCGTTAAGATTAAGAATGCAAATTGCATATGTATTGCTAAAATGCTACGTTTTATGGAGAATAGAATAAAAAATTATGCAATTTACAATCATCATGAATTAGTCTATCTATATGTGACATAGGAATATTGTTGACCCCTTGCTAGTTGATTTGGAACCGGAAACTTTAAGTCTAGTTGATGGTGAAATTTAATTTCTATCCTTCAAAATTTTTGACACATAATGTTGTTTTTTAGTTTTGAAAAAGATGGTTCAGATAGAAATCTTTTTTTTTTTGTTTTAAAGTGTTTGGAACTTCGAATACTCGAGAAAAAAATGAAAGCTAAAGTTTTGAGAGCGATTAGAATTTTTTTTTTCTTTTATATATTTCCTTTTTCTCCGCATTTTCCAAATTTCAAAATCTTAAAGTAATTATTTAAAGAAACTAGTGTAAGGAATTTCAAATCAACAACCTAATGGTTTTGAGAGCCATTTTTTTAGATACCATATAACTTTTTTCTTTTTTTTTTGAAGAATAACACCATATAAATTTTTAGTGTACACATATATGAGTAATTTTCATAATATAATCTCTGCAAACTTTTGGTCCATACCATTAAATAATGAAATTTGAATTTCTTCTGATGTTTTAATAATTTTGCAAAATAATTGAGATGCTAAGTTTGTTAATTTTGATAAAATTAATGATTTTTTTTTTTGCTTAGAGGAGTCACTGGCCTAGCGACCAGTCAGTCTCCCGTCTCCGAATAAGGCTTTCGAAACACGCCTAAACCTGGATTCCGTGGCCCTTATATTGCTTCGAACGATTAAACTCAGACTTCTAAATTTACAGCTGATTTAGAGTTTTTCCTGGGATTATTAATGCTTTGAGTTAAGAATACAAATAGCATATGAAAAGTTACTTTATGGAATCAAAGTATGCAATTCAATATCATAATAATGTCTATGAAAGGAACAGTGTTCACCCCTTGATATGGAACCAAACTCAATATATTTGATAGAGAAATTTAATTCCTATTGTATGTCAAGAAGAGACTAAATTTTTTTCCCAAATAAGAAACACAGACAGAGTTTTTAGTGTACATTATTGTTTCAATTATTAGGAAATAATTCCATTAGAAAATAGAGATTAAGCAAATTGTGCTCCCTTTATTTTGAACAATTAAAATGACCGACTGACTGAAATATATTAAAACTGAAATGTGTTACAATGATTACTACTACGATAAAAAAACAAAAATAATCCCTTCAAAAAATAAAAAATATAAATTCAGGGAGAGAGTCTTTATAACAATAATTAGTGGACACTAAAAGACATTCAAACTCCATTAAAAACTAGAATAAGATGCATATATGGGCTGGATATTAACAAGTATTGCTCCCTGAAAGAAAGCAACTTGTTAGGTATGTTTGCAGTAGCCCAATAGAATTATAACCCCACTAAGCATCTGTTAGAACTAGACAAATTAAGAGGCTTCAAATGTTGGTGTTTCTTTTACATTCTCATTTACTGGATAGCACAAAACAATTCAATGTTGGGCTGGCCTGGGCTGACAACTTGTCCTTGGAATCTTTGCTTTGAAAAGATTTATATTACGATTAAAAGATGTTTATATTTTTAAAAGTATGCAAGTAAATTAATTACTCATGTACTTATTTGTATTAATTTATAAGTTGTTGTGTCTATTCATAACAAAAATCAACATGTTTTTGTAGAATGACTCTTTCTTAAGATAATTATATATCCCTTCAAATATGAAAAATCTGACAAATTACTCCGTTAAGTATGAACTCAGATAATTTAATTCATTGGTCCATTAAACTACTCAATAACTCACTAAACTAAAAGTGTTTAGTATTTTTTCCAACGGTAATTTTTACAGAATTCAATTATTTAGGTATAATTTAGATATATATAAAAATCACTGTACTATACAACACTGTTTTTTATAAGTATCAAAATTACACCAAAATCACTGAATTTTGTAAAAATTTCAATCGGAAGAAATATTATACATTTTTTTTTTGAAAGTCGAAGCAAAATAATAATATTAATATTAATATTTTGGACCGATAGCAGGCTATAAATCTGATGAAAAATCAGAACAATTACGAGGGCATGCAGATGGAACTAAATGTTGCCGGCCGGCCGGCGGCTATATATGTCCCAAATGCCGGCAGACAAATGCTTACCGAGGCAACTCAAACCTTGTGAATACGAGGCATTTAAATCACAAGATTTCTAGTGCGTGTGGTCTCAATTAACTCGGTCATATTTAAAGCAAACGGCTGATAATTCCGGCATCATTTTACCATAAACCTAGGTTATTTTATAATGAAATGGAGAAAATGTTGATTTTACTCTTTGTATTTTGGAAATTAATATTTTCCAAGTGTCTTTTGTTTGTAAAAATGTTACAATATAGGCTCAAACATCTATTTCTCCTATTTTCTCACACTGGTATTCATAACATTCTACCACACTTATACCAAATGTTAAATATAAGCTCAAACCTCTATTTCCTCTTGAAAACCTAGTTATCCAAGAGGGGAGGTCTAAGCCTATATCAACCCCGCATTGATATTCCATACTACCAATAACACAATATCACTTCGGAGCATCATAAATAAATGTCCACTCTAATATCACTGGGGAGAACACAAGCTAACCTTCTAAGCCACATTCCAGAACAAGCAAGTAGATTGGTACATTCTTACAAACACAAGGCATAAAAACTCTATCAGCATACTTTGCCTGAACTAACAGTGACCTGAGGAATTGATATGAAAAAGAAGCCCAACCATATTTATGAAAATAAAATTGAAATAATTTACGGGAGCACCATAAATTAATGTCCACAGGTCATGCATCGACGCAACAACCAATTTGCTGATTATAGTAAACTATGAAACACACTGCAAATTATCAACTTGTAACGAATTTTATAAAACATAGCAGCAAATATGTCCACTATTAGCACAATAATCTTAAGCAGTCAATTTGTGTTCTCTAATGGAGGTTCTTTCTATGTTTATCACAATAATAGCAATTTTCATATGACCAATTCATGACCCTGGGCTTCTGTATCAAAATGCATAACTCGTAAGAGGATCAATTTATAGAAAGCAAGCAGTTTTTTTATGTTTATTGATAATGATTATAAACAACTAAAGTTATGTATTCGACACTTAACAACAATCCACAGATGCTCTAAACTCCCAAACAATAATGCGTAAACATACTTCAGAAAGCATGACAACAATTTTTTATTATTATTATTCTAACATTTGTAAAGAGCACCATTCGTGAACACCCCACGTTTAAATAGAAAAAACCAACTAACAGTTTCTCCTGAGACAACTTCCAACTATACTCGTACTACCATAACTTAGAAATGAAGATATTTGTATGAACAATACGATCAATTAGTATAAGACGACATTACTTTACCAAGAAGACTGAAGGTTTAGTGGCCTCATATGAAAGCGGTCATCTAATGCAACGCTAAGAGACACTAACAATAATCGGTGAATTTTCCAACCAATCAACAAACAACCGTAAATCATATATACATTTACTATATGTTGATGATTAATAGAAAGAATAATGAAAACTCAAGATAATGACTATCAAAGAGCAGTGGACGTTTTCTACTCCATCTTACCACATCAGGATTGAGGCCTCCCTGAGGTTGCAGCAACCAGCTTTGAAAGCTCAAGATGACAATGCATTGATGATGAAGATATTAGTTGGAGCACCGTCTGGAAACTTATTGCCAAAGATGTGCGCCAACTTTTTTCAATCTTTAAGCATAGTTTTCCTTAACGGATTAAAAGATTATAATACATCCAAATAAACAGCAATATGCTCTCTAAATGATATAGCATAAAACTGGGGAATGATGTAATCAAAAATAAATTTGAGATAATTAATTCAAATAGAAGCCACTCTTCAGCTAAGATCGGTTTAGAGCATGACGTTACACCAACAGTAAAAATTGCCAAATTGATTGAACCAGAACACCATCAGTTTCTCTTGGTTGAAAAAATACAGAACAAACTAATTACTAAAGAAGATTCAGAGTACAACTAGGTTGGCATTATCAAAAGAAAGTGCACTGCCCTGGTGGTGCAGCGGAATTGAATGACTGACCCCAAATCAATTAAAGTGTACACATGTGTTCATGGTTCAAAGTCACGTAGCAGCCTAGGTTGCAGAAGGATTTTTTTTTTACTCAATTTCGGCTTCATTTTCGGTTTAGGGCAATAGCACAGTTACACTAGAGCTTCAAATTTATTTATTTCTTATTATTATTTTTATTAGTTAGTATATAAATATGCGTATTTTATTTATTATTATTACTTCTTCTATTCCACAAAAGAGTCCTATTGTTAGATATTATTATTACTCCTTTTGTGGAACAAAAGGAACTCATTTGTTGATTTTCCATTACACTGTTATTTTGCTTTGATTCCTCCGTTACGGAGGAAATTTTGCCAATACGCAATATGCTTGAAATTGCATTTCAAGACTCGTTATCGAATCGGTGAGTAAGGAAACCAAACCAATACGCCAAGATTTCGGCAACTCACACTATTAGTTTGAGACTCCGACATCCTTATAAACCCTTCAACATTCTTAACTTCTTCCGATGTGGGATTCATGTGAAAATCTCAAAAATCAAAACACCTCAACCATAACAAAGAGATGTCTAACTCAAGAAAGTAAAATACTTTTAGAGTTACTCTTATATTCCAAGTGATTAGCAGGCAAGACTTGAAGCATCCTCATCACGAGCTTCCTAGATAGTAGAAATACATCTACGGTCTTTTTCCCATTTATTTCGGAAATTAAAAGTTACTTTTTGTTTATCTTGACAAAGACATAGTTTATGATTTTACGAAGTTATGCAGGACACGTCTTTCCCACTTTTGCCTTAAGAGTCAAACCTTTAAGTGAAGAAATCACTCTAACCAGTCCCTAAAATCAAATTATGAACCTAAGAAGAAAGCTGAGAAGAAGGCATATTTCAATTTATTCTACTAGACTACGTCTCATCCTTTATGCACAAAAACAATCAGAATACTCCAATAGATATCAATCAAATAAACTGAAATAGAATACCACATTGAAAAGTTCAAAACTTGTCCATCCAGAGTCAGTTAGGTCAAGAAACAAAGCAAAGGAAATTAATTTTTTTACTAGTAAGATATCCCAGAAAAAAGCTAAATAGACCATTCCAAATGCTATAAGAAATCTATAGTGACTTAGTAAGTTTCAAATGTCACTAACAGCAAAAAAAATGGACCAAATCCTACTTTTCAAAGCTTTCTTTTGCCTAAAAAAGGAGCAAAATTAGGAAGCAAAGAAATTGCAAAAAACCCACAATATCAAGATTCTAGATCATAAATGGAAAATAAACTAAGGCAAGATGGACAAAATTGAAAAATGAACCAACTATGCAATTATATTATCTATGGAAAATTGGAAAAAAAGCAAACATCATCAATATCATGATAGCCATCAAGTAGAATATTTTGAAATTAATACAAATATACCCCTCATTAAAATGCTTCATACACCCTACTTTTCCAGCATTACCATTCTTGACGATGATTCATGTGCTTCTCACCACTTCTAAATGTCAAGAAATGTGAAAACTTTAAAACAAAAACATATAAAAAATACAATGATTTAAAAGGGTATCAGAGTTTTCTTTCATGGGTTAATTAAAAAGGGGAAAAAAATGACAAATTTATATAAAGATTTATATTTATAACTATAATGCCTGGCTAATCCTGTCTGCCTTTTTCCACTCAATATTAAGGAGATGGGGGTTTCCACAGAGAGACCACCTACATTATATGGCTCATTTGTGAATTTCCCAAAACAGCCTTCGCTATACAAAGGAAGGGTCAGATGGTAATGGTAGTGGTACCTCTTCGGGAGCAAGGGCGGTTTCGTCATTGCACCAGATTTCCTCAAGAACAGCCATTCCAGATTTTTTGGTTTCTGCTGCTGCTCTGCTGCTTCTGTTGTCTGGTTTGTTAGAGAGAGGGAGAGAGAAAGTTTTGGAGAGAGAAAATGTGGATTTAAGAAGAAAGAGGAGAGAGAAAATGGAATATAAAATACTAAAATAGTAATGGGGGATAGGGCCCTGTTTGGATTTTGGAATATTGGGTTGGGACTAGGGATGGCCGGTGAAAGGCCATTTTCAACTTTCTGCTTCGTTTCCTTTCTGGTAGGACTCTCGGATCTGTCTGTCTTAGGATTATGTCTTTTGTTTTCTACTGTAATAAATGAATATGTTTTTACCCAATTTATCAAAATAATTATTAAAAGAATATTTTTCATAAATTATTTAATTAATTAACGGAAAATCATACAAACATTATTTGTTAGGCCTTAAAAAAAATCCCCCCAACCCAATATATATATAATTCAAAATTATTGATGCAAGTAATATTGTTTGAATCCATATTGTAGAAGTATTTGGATAGGTATTTATAATAATAATTCCCCTTCCCCGTTTTAAATTATAATATCATTATTAATTTTTAAAAATTAATTTAAAATTAATAATATTTATTAAAAATTGCAAAAAAAAAATTATAATTAGTATTACGTTTTAGATAGGTTGTAATATTTATTATTACATTGACATAAAGTTTGAGTTTGAAAATATCTCAAGTTGATTTTAAAAAATTAATAATGATCTTATATTTTTGAAATGAAATGAATATTATTTTTACATTTTTATAATCGTATATGTGCATGCATCAGTATAATATTGTTGATATATATATGGCTATATATATATACACAGCTGTGTAGTATACAGTCGTGCTATAACGACAATTTTTTTGGAATATGTATAGCGACAGTTGAACCGTCGTCATAATTCCAAAAAACCGTCGTCATAGATGTGTACGGGTTATTTGAATGGAGTAACACATTAATTTTACAGGTTATCTTTATATAATTTATTTTTTTAACTAGAAATGTACGAAACTCAAATTACGCTTAATGCATGCATATTTGTTTTGTTAATTAAAGTTTAATTAATACATTCTTAAATAAAATAAAAGAAACAATTAAATTGGTAAATAAACAAATGCAGGTCATCCTTTACTTCTTTAAAATATATATATATATATATATATATATATATATATATATATATATATATATATATATTGTGACGCTCCCAAAACAGGTATACAACACCTATTCTGAGTCGTCAATAACATGGTACAGAAACAACTACAACTTTATTAATACAACATAAAAACTGTGAGTGTAAATACAAATATTGTTATCTAGACAATATCCACACTCAAATAAGTCCTCATTACAATTATTGGTACAATATTTTATAAAAAAAATGGTGAGGACTACTAAAACAACTTCCTAGAACCTTCATTCCATACCCCGACTAGTACTTGCTACATTCTCGCCTCCTGAGAAGAAAATGGAACAACAAGAAAAAGGGTGAGCTCAACTAGCCCAGTAAAGAATATTATGACTAAGATAATATACAACAAATTATCGTTAGTCTTCAACAGGGAAAAATTTAATAGAATACAATAGACAACAAGTTTTAAATCAATATTCGCAGCGGAAAATAATAATTCATAGAAGAGTTACGCAGAGAATGAAATCTACGATTATCTATGAATTTAAAAGCTCATCATCACATTTTATCCCTGTAATATCAATCAATAAATATCTTGAATCAAATAGTCATCTTTGCACTACAGGCCAAAGATATTCATCAGTTGGTCATGTTCACCTCAACACATGTTCATCTTTGCACTACGGGCCAAAGATATTCATCAGAAATCATTCATCTTTGCACTACAGGCCAAAGATATTCAGTTATATCATCATTTAAGACTGAGGATGATGAAAAATATTTTAAAGAAAACGAATCCAGTGAAACAAAATAACAAATATTAAGGATTCGTATTTCGATTTATCCATGTCCAAAAATACCTTATAAATAATCATAGTGAAGTAAAATTCAAGAATGATCAAAACATGGATACAATCAAAGCTAGTATCCAGAATAGATGTTTGGACAAAAAGAAGAAAATTTTATTTTTCGGTGAATAGTAACTCGTGAATAGTAACTCATGAATAGTAACCTCGACATGAAAAGTTTTAAATTTGATAAAAAGTTCAGATCAATACTTCGGCATAATGATATTGAAGAAAATAATATCATTTAAGAAGAAATAACATCCCTTACCTCGGAAAGACGGTACTTCTGACTGGAATACTAGATATAGTGCTGAAGGAAACTTGCACCGTATAGCAACACTCAAAGTATCAAATACTCACAAGAATACGTTCGATATAGAGAGAGAAATAGAGAGAAACTTGTGTTTCTGGTGTGATTTTCAATTCTAACCTAAGCACCCTATTTATAGGAAAATGCTTAGAACACCAAAGCAGAAAATTTAATATAATAATAATATATTTATCAAATTTTCCTTAGCCCACCTCTAGACATCTGATCTCAGCCCATTTATATCACATGTTAGCCCACTTAAATGCCAAAAAACGTTTTTCTTCAAAATAATAAATAAAACTTCTAAAAATCAATTATTTCGGAACTTCAGAACTTCAATAATTCATAATAAATAGCCCTTTTATCAGAAAATTCGAATCTCACGAGTTTTTATAGGAAATTCAATTCTCTACAACTTTGCAGAAGAAAGTTTTTCCAAATTCCAAACAGAAATTGACCGAAATCCATAAACGGACGATTTTACAGTCAATAATAAATTTTCGGTCAAGAATTGTGTCCACCAACACACAAAACATGTGTTAATCATTTAATGCCACAAAAATACTCTTCCTCCTCATATACTCATATATCCCACATTTATTGTAAAAATATCACCATCAATATATTACTAAAATAATATATTTAAATGAATTATTTTATCAGAAAAAGATAAAATATTAATTTTCAACAATTGTCACATTAAAAAATTTCTCCATCTATATCCACATAAAATCAATATTTTCCTCATCATATAAATCAATAATTAATTATACACAAATAATATTACAGAATCACATTACTGACAACCAGGCAGTTCCCAGGAAAGAGGGGGCTTTCCAATAAGGATCTCTCCTTACTGACGCGCAATTAGATGACCAAACCTCTCCTTAGACAGAACTTTCTAGACATTGCCAATAATGTTATCTAATAATATTATTCAGATAATATGAATTATTGTTCCGATAATAGGAAATACTGTGTAGTGATAACTATTAAAATAACAGTAATATAAAATATCAACGCAGCAATTATTGAATCAATAAAATATAATATTGAACAGTAATTACTATAACAATTATTGAGTAGTGCTTTTTTACGTAAGAATCAATAATTGGTGCAATACCGTGTGCTACTGTGCAACAACGCGTATTACCGTGCTTTAACCACCGGGTATTCCAACAGTATTAACGGTAACAACTACGCTGTTATTTATAAACAACTTATTTTTGTCGTTTTTTTCATCCAATCGCTTTCGGTTATGGGGCCCACAAAAGACTGCGCCGTCGTACGAATATTCTACGACCAAGCGAATATTCCCCGACAACAATGAATATTTTATAACCACTTGCTTATTTAAAATATTTGCGCATTTTACCCATAACTAACCATATTAATCAAATCAACCCTTACTATTTCAGAATAATAAATAAAAGAAATTAAATTTCATTTATTAATAATTTGGGGTCTTACAACCTCCCCTCCTTATGAAATTTCGTCCTCGAAATTGACATACGTACCTGCTGTTTCGAAAAGATGAGGATACCTCGCTTTCATTTCCGTTTCTAACTCCCAGGTCATTTCCTCAATAGCATGGTTTCTCCACAAAACTTTAACTTGTGGTATGACCTTCGTGCGTAGGACATGCTCCTTCTTATCCAGGATCTTGACAGGTACCTCCTCGTACGTTAAGTCTTCGGCTATCTCGTCCGGTTCTAACTCAATAACGTGGTTCGGGTCTTTCACATATTTACGAAGCACAGATATATGAAAAACATTATGAACACGAGACATACTTGGAGGTAACGCGAGTCTATAGGCCACATTTCTTACTCGGTCAAGAATCTGAAATGGACCAATAAATCGTGGATTGAGCTTTCCTCTCTTCCCAAATCTTGTAACTCCTTTCCATGGAGCTACACGTAATAATACATGATCCCCAATGTCAAATTTCACGTCCTTTCGATGAAGATCCGCATAACTCTTTTGTCGATCCTGTGCCGTTTGTATACGTTGTCGAATCGTTTGGATCTTCTCTGTAGTCATTCGCACCAACTCTGGTCCCAACAACGTTGCTTCTCCCACCTCATCCCAACATACTAGAGAGCGACACTTTCATCCATACAATGCTTCAAAGGGAGCCACACCTATACTTGCCTGATAACTGTTGTTGTAGGAGAATTCCACCAATGGTAGGTACTTATCCAAACTTCCTTTGAAATCTAGGACACAAAGTCTTAATAGATCTTCAAGAGTTTGAATAGGCCTCTCTGATTGCCCGTCCGTTTGAGGATGGTATGCTGAACTGAACCGTAAATCCGTGCCCATATCTTTTTGCAAGCTAACCCAAAATCTTGAAGTGAATCTTGGGTCACGATCCGAAACTATGGATACTGGCATGCCATGCAACCTTACAATCTCATTCACGTACATACTAGCAAGACGTTCAAGAGAATAAGTCTCCCGTATCGGCAAGAAATGAGCAGACTTGGTTAATCTATCAACAATAACCCAAATCGCATCTATGCCTTGAGAAACCTTGGGAAGACCCGTAACAAAATCCATAGTAATGTGTTCCCACTTCCATTTCGGAATCTCAAGTGGTTGCAATGGACCTTTAGGTACTTGATGCTCCGCCTTTACACGTTGACAAGTTAAACACCTCGAGATAAACTTTGCAATCTCTCTCTTCATATTGTTCCACCAAAATGTATGTCGAAGATCACGATACATTTTAGTACTTCCAGGATGGATTACAAATGGTGTATTGTGTGCCTCCATCATGATCTTGTACTTCAAATCAGAATTGTTAGGAACACAAAGTCTGGAGTGGACTCGAAGTATTCCTTCTTCATCGATTCTTGCTTCTGGAATAGCACCTTTTTGCACTTTCTTCTTCATACACATCAGCTTCAGGTCTGTAGCTTGAGAAACTTTAACTTTATCGATTAAAGTTGGTTCTACGCGTATACTTGACATCATCACACTCATTCCTGCATATGATCTTCTACTCAACGCGTCAGCTACCACGTTTGCTTTTCCAAGATGGTATTGAATAGTGTGGTCGTAATCTTTCAACAGCTCGAGCCAACGTCGTTGCCGCATGTTGAGTTCTTTTTGAGTGAAGAAATATTTGAGGCTTTTATGGTCTGAATATATCTCCACCTTCTCCCCATATAGATAGTGCCTCCAGATCTTTAGTGCGAAAACGACTGCTGCCAACTCTAGATCATGAGTAGGATAATTCCTCTCATATTCTTTAAGTTGTTGCGAGGCATAGGCTATGACTTTTTCACGTTGCATGAGAACACATCCTAACCCTTTGCCTGAAGCATCGCTGTAGATAACAAATCCATCCGAACCAGATGGTATTATCAGAACAGGTGCCGAAATGAGTCTCCTCTTAAGCTCTTGGAAACTCTTCTCGCATTTTTCGCTCCATACGAATTTGATATCCTTCCGAGTCAGCTGAGTTAGCAGGGTAGCGATTCGAGAAAACCCTTCTACGAATCTCCGATAATAACCAGCTAAGCCTAGAAAGCTACGTACATCGGTCACCGTCTTCGGTTGCTCCCAGCTTTGTATTGTTTCAATCTTCGCTAGGTCCACAAATACTCCATGTTTTGACACCACGTGCCCTAAGAATGCTACTTTCTCAAGCCAGAACTCGCATTTCTTCAACTTAACATATAACTTATTTTCACGCAGCCTTTGGAGTACCAGCTTCAAATGGTGCTCATGATCTTCACGACTTTTGGAATATATGAGGATGTCATCAATAAAGACAACAACGAAATGATCCAAATAATCATTGAATACTCGGTTCATCATATCCATGAAAGCCGCATGAGCATTAGTCAATCCAAAAGACATGACTAAGAATTCATAATGCCCGTACCGAGTTCTAAAGGCAGTCTTCGGAATATCCTCAGTTTTAACCTTCAGCTGATGATATCTAGAACGAAGATCGATTTTTGAAAAGAATTGTGCTCTTTGTAACTGGTCAAACAGGTCATTAATACGAGGTAGCGGATACCTATTCTTGATAGTGACATGGTTTAATTCCCGGTAATCGATACAAAGTCACATACTCCCGTCTTTCTTCTTTACAAATAAAACAGGAGCACCCCAAGGAGATGTACTAGGACGAATGAAACCGATGTCCAACAACTCTTGTAGTTGGACTTTTAACTCCTGAAGTTCAATAGGAGCCATTCGATATGGGGTTTTAGAAATAGGCTTTGTACCAGGTTCAAGATTAATAAAGAATTCAACTTCACGTTCCGGGGGTAGACCGGGAAGTTCTTCAGGAAATACGTCAGGAAAGTTACTAACAACAGGAATATTATTCAAATTTGACGTGTCTTTATTCAAATCCATAACATGGGCTAAGAAAGCTTGACATCCGTTTTTTAATAAACGAATGGCTTTATGGCTTGATATAACAGTGATTGATTTTAATGGCTTAGTCGCTTGAATTAGCACAACAGGTTGATTAGGAATATGAAAACTAACCACCTTACGAAAATAATCAATTTTGGCATGATGAGTAGTTAACCAATCAATTCCTAAAATCACGTCAAATGCAAGCATCTTTAAAGAGATAAGGTCAACAGGTAAGGTGATGGTGCCAACTTGGATCAAACAAGATTTATAAACAGTGGATGTGATGAAAGTTTCCCCTAACGGAGTCTCCACAGATAAATCAAAGTCTAATTTCTCCGGAGTCAAGTTTAAACGTTGAGCACAAGCAGGAGAAATAAATGAATGGGTAGCACCGGTATCTAGTAAGGTATAAACTTCACATGAATTTATGATTAGCTTACCCGTGATCACCTCGTTTGGGTTCCTCGCATGTTGACCAGTCACGACAAACGCTCTTCCAGGAACCGTTGACTTTGACTTTTCTGGGGCAGCCTTTTGAGTCATCGTCCCCGCTGAACTTGGTTTCGCTACCGTACAATCTCGAGCGATATGTCCTTCCTTTCCACAATTATAGCATACCTTGAACTGTTGTGGACAGTTTGGGCTGATATGTCCATCTTTTCCACATTTATAGCATATGACCGGTGGTCGTTCTCCTCCCTTGGAACCAGTTACTGCTGGTGCTGACGTCTTAGTATTATCATTGTTGAATCTCCTCTTTTTAAAATCTCCTCCCGACTCGCTTCTTCTATTTTCATAGCCACGATTACCACCAGAGTGGTTGCCGTTCTTGTCTGTATTTTTCTTTCTCCGCTGGTTATCATTGTTCTGATGACTGTTGTCACCGATATGATCCTGGTTGTGATCCCTCGGTTGACCGTACTCGTTATCTCGCTCTAATAATTGAGCCCTGTTGACAACATCTGAATAGAGAGAAAATTTATGAGAAATGAGATATTGACGTATGCCGGGTTTCAAACCTCTCAGAAACATCCGCGTCATACGTTCCTCATTCTCCACCAAATGAGGTGCAAACCTGGACAACTCTGCAAACTTCGCCTCGTACTGGGACACCGTCATGTTATTCTGCTCCAGTCTAATAAACTCTACCTCCTTCATATGACGAATACTTTCAGGAAATTACTTGTCATTGAATAGTTTCTGAAATGTCTCCCAAGACATGCTGAGTGCGGCTGGATGGGTACGCTTCACAGATTTCCACCAGTAGTCTGCCTCGCCACGGAACATAAAGGTGGCGAATGGAACCTTCTGTTCCTCCGTGCATCCCAAGACATCAAATATCTTGGTAATTTGCTTGACCCATGTCTCCGCCTTAATCGGATCCGGCTTTCCCCAGAATTCTGGTGGTCCCAACTCTTTGAACTGCTTGGCTGTGACCAGCTGCGCGTTGCCATTGTTTCTTCCTATATTTTGAACAGGAATCTCCTTCGTCTGGTTTTGCATGAATCGCAAAAAGCTTCTAAATATCTCATCGTTCACCGTCTGCTCAGTGGTGTTGTTCACAGGAGGAACATTGCCAGCCTGTTGCACGTTCTCCTCGTTGGTGAGTATAGGCATCTCCACCGTCTCATTTACTCCACTGTTAACATTCTCAGTCGACATTCTCAAATACTGCCATAAAACAAAGGTAAATTTAACAAATTAACATATCACATAATATCCCTATATTATGACCGACCAACAAATAAGCTTAGGTAGGACACACTAGCGAAGGATTTACTCGTCTCTTCCCTCCTAGTTCTATTCCCCGATCTCCGCCAGAGATCATATCCCTAAGCTCTGATACCAACTGTGACGCCCCCAAAACAGGTATACAACACCTATTCTGAGTCGTCAATCTACAACTTTATTAATACAACATAAAAACTGTGAGTGTAAATACAAATATTATCATCTAGACAATATCCACACTCAAATAAGTCCTCATTACAATTATTGGTACAATATTTTACAAAAAAAAAATGGTGAGGACTACTAAAACAACTTCCTAGAACCTTCATTCCATACCCCGACTAGTACTTGCTACATTCTCGTCTCCTGAGAAGACAATGGAACAACAAGGAAAAGGGTGAGCTCAACTAGCCCAGTAAAGAATATTATGACTAAGATAATATACAACAAATTATCGTTAGTCTTCAACAGGGAAAAATTTAATAGAATACAATAGACAACAAGTTTTAAATCAATATTCGCAGCGGAAAATAATAATTCATAGAAGAGTTACGCAGAGAATGAAATCTACGATTATCTATGAATTTAAAAGTCCATCATCACATTTTATCCCTGTAATATCAATCAATAAATATCTTGAATCAAATAGTCATCTTTGCACTACAGGCCAATGATATTCATCAGTTGGTCATGTTCACCTCAACACCTGTTCATCTTTGCACTACGGGCCAAAGATATTCATCAGAAATCATTCATCTTTGCACTACAGGCCAAAGATATTCAGTTATATCATCATTTAAGACTGAGGATGATGAAAAATATTTTAAAGAAAACGAATCCAGTGAAACAAAATAACAAATATTAAGGATTCGTATTTCGATTTATCCATGTCCAAAAATACCTTATAAATAATCATAGTGAAGTAAAATTCAAGAATGATCAAAACATGGATACAATCAAAGCTAGTATCCAGAATAGATATTTGGACAAAAAGAAGAAAATTTTATTTTTCGGTGAATAGTAACTCGTGAATAGTAACTCATGAATAGTAACCCCGACATGAAAAGTTTTAAATTTGATAAAAAGTTCAGATCAATACTTCGGCATAATGATATTGAAGAAAATAATATCATTTAAGAAGAAATAACATCCCTTACCTCGGAAAGACGGTACTTCTGACTGGAATACTAGATATAGTGCTGAAGGAAACTTGCACCGTATAGCAACACTCAAAGTATCAAATACTCACAAGAATACGCTCGATATAGAGAGAGAAATAGAGAGAAACTTGTGTTTCTGGTGTGATTTTCAATTCTAACTTAAGCACCCTATTTATAGGAAAATACTTAGAACACCAAAGCAGAAAATTTAATATAATAATAATATATTTATCAAATTTTCCTTAGCCCACCTCTAGACATCTGATCTCAGCCCATTTATATCACATGTTAGCCCACTTAAATGCCAAAAAACGTTTTTCTTCAAAATAATAAATAAAACTTCCAAAAATCAATTATTTCGGAACTTCAGAACTTCAATAATTCATAATAAATAGCCCTTTTATCAGAAAATTCGAATCTTGCAAGTTTTTATAGAAAATTCAATTCTCTACAACTTTGCAGAAGAAAGTTTTTCCAAATTCCAAACAGAAATTGACCGAAATCCACAAACGGACGATTTTACAGTCAATAATAAATTTTCGGTCAAGAATTGTGTCCACCAACACAAAAAACATGTGTTAATCATTTAATGCCACAAAAATACTCTTCCTCCTCATATACTCATATATCCACCATTCATTGTAAAAATATCACCATCAATATATTATTAAAATAATATATTTAAATGAATTATTTTATCAGAAAAAGATAAAATATTAATTTTCAACAATTGCTACATTAAAAATTTTCTCCATCTATATCCACATAAAATTAATATTTTCCTCATCATATAAATCAATAATTAATTATACACAAATAATATTACAGAATCACATTACTGACAACCAGGCAGTTCCCAGGAAAGAGGGGGCTTTCCAATAAGGATCTCTCCTTACTGACGCGCAATTAGATGACCAAACCTCTTCTTAGACAGAACTTTCTAGACATTGCCAATAATGTTATCTAATAATATTATTCAGATAATATGAATTATTATTCCGATAATAGGAAATACTGTGTAGTGACAACTATTAAAATAATAGTAATATAAAATATCAACGCAGCAATTATTGAATCAATAAAATATAATATTGAACAGTAATTACTATAACAATTATTGAGTAGTGCTTTCTTACGTAAGAATCAATAATTGGTGCAATACCGTGTGCTACTGTTCAACAACGCGTATTACCGTGCTTTAACCACCGGGTATTCCAACAGTATTAACGGTAACAACTACGCCGTTATTTATAAACAACTTATTTTTGTCGTTTTCTTCATCCAATCGCTTTCCGTTATGGGGCCCACAAAAGACTGCGCCGTCGTACGAATATTTCACGACCAAGCGAATATTCCCCGACAACAATGAATATTTTATAACCACTTGCTTATTTAAAATATTTGCGCATTTTACCCATAACTAACCACATTAATCAAATCAACCCTTACTATTTCAGAATAATAAATAGAGGAAATTAAATTTTATTTATTAATAATTTGGGGTCTTACATATATATATATATATATATATATGTTTTGTTAATCAAAAGGAAAAGTTTAAGAAGTTAAATAAACGAATCAGGTAATTAAGTGTATAGAAACCTTTAATTAATTTTGTTGACATAGTTAAGTTTGTAAGATTTGTTGGCATGAACTTGTGATAGTGGGCATTCTGATTCAAATTCTTCATTCATTTGTGATAGTTGTCAACAATTAAACTCACTTATGCTTACAACTATTATTCATTTCTTAGATGGTTATCTTATTATATATTCTCTCAGTCCCATAATATATGATATTTTAGGTGCTTTTATTTTTCTAAATTATTTGATGTTTAGAAAATTTAAGAGCATTAATTACAATCTTTTCAAAATTATCCTTCATTACTCCTCCTTCAATACCCAGATGCTTTTAACTCTTTCTTTCTTCTTATCAACAGAAAAGGTATTATAGACAAATGATACTATATTTAATGTTATACAATCATTTCCTTAATAGTTGTGTCAAACTCTAAAACATCATATATTATGGGACGGAGGGAGTATAGGATATGGCTTTTTGATATTTTTAAAAGAAAATCGTCGCTATAAATCAGGGATGAAATCTGGATTTGATCTTGGGGGGGGGCAAATTTTTTTTTAACAACATAATATATATTCATCATTAAAAAGTAAAGTTCCACTATTACAAAACATATTTTTACTAAAAAAAATGATAATGTAGTAATAGATTTGATTTACCAAAGACAACAAAATATAGTAAAAAAAGTCTTTTAGAACATATATTCGTCAAAATTGCACCCGACGTTCTTTCAAATCACGAAATCCATCTATGATTGATTATGTACTGAACTGTTTCACAATTTCTTTTTCAATGTAGACAATAAGAGAATTTGTAAGATATTCATCCTCCATCTTGTTTCGAAGTTCAGATTTGACAAGACTCATAACTGAAAATGCACGTTCTGTAGTTGCAGTAGAAACTGGAAGAGTTAGAACAAGACTGATCAGTCTATCGATTAGTGGATAGTTTGTTGACTTTTCTTATTTTCACCAACCATTGACAGAGATCAGAAATAGTGGACAACTTTTGAAATTCTTGATGTTGGAGTACATCAAACTCGTAATGTTGCAATTGTATCCTTAAGTCTTCTTTCTCATTCTCTGTGAAGTCTTTGGGGTAAAATTCATCCACAAGCTTACAAATATCATCAATACTGAAAGACGTATATCCATTTTGAGGATCCAATGTAGAGCTGAGAACAAGTAGCCTTTAACAATAAAATGTATTATTAAACAAGTGGGTCTAGAATATTGTTCAAATCACTTAACAAAAAAAAGGGCTATTTACATAAGTATACTGTAACGCCCCCAAAATAGGTCCATTCCATCCAACCAATTTTGAGTCGCCAAAAACATGGTACAGATAACAACTACAACTTTATTACAACAATTGTCATGCAAAATACAACAACACATATGCTGTGAGTTTGGATACAAATATATACCAACTGTGACTCATGTCCCAACCTTGGATAGCACTTCACAATGACACCTTACATAAAGGTATAGTCAAAAACTGTTTTAGAAACTAGAATCTTTGGGAAGTGCTTAAGGAAACCCTCGTACATGGGAGGCCATGCTTCTAGGTTATGATAGATATCATATGGCCACAGAATTATCCTTGGTTGACCCAATAGACCCCAAAGAAAAACAAGAAGATTACTATCATATTCTTCCCAATGGTGAGTCTTCTCTTGACATATCATTATCTCCACGGTCTCTAATTGAAAATTATACTTCAAACAAACACCAAGATTATATAGGTAGTGCTCGTAAATATACTCATCAAGTGGATGAGCACATCCCTGTCTTATGATGACACGAGATTGTATATCATTAGACATCTTGTATGATAGTGGCAAAACACCATTCCAACGTTGGGTTCGCCTCACCCTAGATGATTCACCAAATATAACTACTAAATGATGACCACCGTTCTATTCTCCTGTTACCCCCGCTTGACCCAGCTACACTCTTATTACCTGAAAGGAATTGTGAAACAGAAGGGTGAGCACAACTAGCTCAGTAAAGAATGTTATGACTAAAGATAAAAAAAATTATCAATAATATTCATCAGTAATAAATCAGAGATTTAGAACATATGGTAGATGATAAAACTTTTTAACCATAGTTGCAGCGGAACGAACAATCCATTAGAAGAGTCAAATAGACTATAAAGTCTATTATCTTCTCTATGTTAAAAGTCCACCAACAATATTTTATCCCTGTAACATCAATCAACAATTTCTGTCCACAATCACATGTATAACTCATAATCATAATTGTAGTTCTAAATTCCTCTTCTCATCCAGAACAAAGATAATTTTCATCACTTGTCTTTACCTGAAACATCAAAGATCATGGTTATACCAAATCACAGTTCCTGTTCATAATCATACTAATAAATTCATCTTTGCACCACGGGCCAAAGATATTCATCAACAGTTCATCTTTACACTACATGCCAAAGATATTCAACAACAAGTCATCTTTGCACTACGGGCCAAAGATATTCATCAACAACTCATCTTTACACTACAGGCCAAAGATATTCCTCAATAGTTCATATTTGCACTACAGGCCAAATATATTGTTATCTCAAAGAAATATATAATCATTTCAGAATTTATATAACCAATAATTATAACCACGTTGATCATTTCACCTTTGCACTTAAGCTAAAGATATTCAATAACAATTCATCTTTGCACTATAGGCCAAAGATATTCAATAACTGTTCATCTTTGCACTACGGCCAAAGATATTCCTTAACAGTTCATCTTTGCACTATAGGCCAAAGATATTCAATAACTGTTCATCTTTATACTCAAGTAAAAGAGAATTTCAACATCAGGGTTATAAAAATGTTATATATGATAATAAAATCAATATAATCAATACATAGTTTTAATCTCCAGAGTAATATTCATAAATCAACTATAATTTGGTTAGAAAAAGAAACCAATTTTGTAGTGAATAGTACCCGTAAATAGTAACTCGTGAATAGTAACTCGTTAATACTAACTCATGAATAATAACTCGTGAATAGTAACTCATGAATAGTAGCTCATGAATAGTAACTCATGAATAGTAACTCATGAATAGTAACTCATGAATAGTAACTCGTGAATAGTAACTCATGAATAGTAACCCCGACATGAAAAGATAAGAATTTTACAAGAAAAATCTTACCAATATTCCGGTATAATGATATTGAAAGAAATAATATTATTTTAAAAAAAATGCATCCCTTATTATCCCTTACAATCCCTTACCTCAAAAGAGCAGTACTCCTGACTGGAATAACGCTGAACGAACTTGCACCGTATAGCAACACTCAAGATATCAAAATACTCACAAGAATACGCTCGATATATAGAGAGAGAAATAGAGAGAAAACTTCAGTTTCTGGTGTGATTTTCAATTCTAACCTAAGCACCCTATTTATAGGAAATTGCTTAGAACACCAAAGTAGAAAATTGAATATAATAATATATTTATAACCAAATTTTCCTTAGCCCACCACATCAAAAACATATTTTTCACACAAATGCACCAAAAATGCAAAACATGTTTTAAACAATTTTTGTAACAAAAATCAATTCAGACTCAATAATTCGGAACTTCAATAATTCGTAATAAATAGCCCTTTTATCAGAAAATTCGAATCTCGCGAGTTTTTATAGGAAATTCAGTTCTCTACAACTTTGCAGAAGAAAGTTTTTCTAAATTCCAAACAGAAATTGGCTGAAATCCACAAACGAACGATTTTACAGTCTATAATAAATTTTCAGTCAAGAATTATGTCCACCAACACACAAAACATGTGTTAATCATTTAATGCCACAAAAATACTCTTCCTCCTCATATACTCATATATCCCACATTCATTGTAAAAATACCATCATCAATATATTATTAAAATAATATATTTAAATGAATTATTTTATCAGAAAAAGATAAAATATTAATTTTCAACAATTGTCACATTAAATTTTTTCTCCATCTATATCCGCATAAAATCAATATTTTTCTCATCATATAAATCAATAATTAATTATACACAAATAATATTACAGAATCACAGTACTGGCAACCAGGCCGTTCCCAGGAAAGAGGGGGCTTTCCAATAAGGATCTCTTCCTTACTGGCGCGCAATTAGATGACCAAACCTCTCCTTAGACAGAACTTTCTAGACATTGCCAATAATGTTATCTAATAATATTATTCAGATAATATGAATTATTGTTCCGATAATAGAAAATACTGTGTAGTGACAATTATTAAAATAACAGTAATATAAAATATCAACGCAGCAATTATTGAATCAATAAAATAAAATACTGAACAGTAATTACTGTAACAATTATTGAGTAATGCCTTCTTACGTAAAAATTAATAATTGGTGCAATACCGTGTGCTACTGTGCAACAACGCGTATTACTGTGTTTTAACCACCGGGTATTCCAACAGTATTAACAGTAACAACTACGCCGTTATTTATAAACAACTTACTCTTGTCGTTTTCTTCATCCAATCGCTTTCCGTTATGGGGCCCACAAAAGACTGCGCCGTCGTATGAATATTCCCCGACAGTAAGAATATTCCACGATCAAACGAATATTCCCCGACAAAAATGAATATTTTATAACCACTTGTGTATTTCGAAAAAAATTTCATATATCACCCTTAACTTTAACATTTATTAATTTAACCATTTACTAAATAGTAATTATAAGAAAAATTGAATACTTTTATTTCATAAAATTCGGGGTCTTACAATCTCCCCTCCTTATGAAATTTCGTCCTCGAAATTTACGTACCTGGTATTTCAAAGAGTTGAGAATACCTTGCTTTCATTTCAGATTCCATCTTTCCTATCATCATAATTTCTTCATTGCTCATCTCCTGTATTTCAGATATCATTCTAGAATACAGCTTCAAAACAAAGGTTAATTGAACAAATTAACATATCACATAATATCTCGATATTATGACTGACCAACAAATAAGCTTAGGTAAGACACACTAGCGAAGAATTTACTCGTCTCTCTCTTCCTAGTCCTATTCCCCGATCTCCGCCAGAGATCATATCCCTAAGCTCTGATACCAAATGTAACTCTGGACACCAACTTGTGTCAGCACCTTACATTGATACCTATCAGTTTGCAACCGCAGAACGGCGTCCCCTACGGAGAGTCTGGCTTCGGTGCATCCCCCATCAACAGGAAGTCACCAGCGAAAGGCTCGGGGCTCTTTACTTATAGCTCTGATACCAAATGTGACTCTCATGGTGCTTCAACCACAGCACCTCACAATGGTACCTATCAGTTTGCCACCGTAGAACGGCGTCCCCTACGGAGAGTCTGGCTTCGGTGCATCCCTCATCAACAGGAAGTCACCAGCGAGAGGCTCGGGGCTCTTTACTTATAGCTCTGATACCAAATGTAACGCCCCCAAAATAGGTCCATTCCATCCAACCAATTTTGAGTCGCCAAAAATATGGTACAGATAACAACTACAACTTTATTACAACAATTGTCGTGCAAATACAACAACACATATGCTGTGAGTTTGGATACAAATATATACCAACTGTGACTCATGTCCCAACCTTGGATAGCACTTCACAATGACACCTTACATAAAGGTATAGTCAAAAACTGTTTTAGAAACTAGAATATTTGGGAAGTGCTCAAGGAAACCCTCGTACATGGGAGGCCATGCTTCTAGGTTATGATAGATATTATATGGCCACAGAATTATCCTTGGTTGACCCAATAGACCCCAAAGAAAAACAAGAAGATTTGTAACGACCCCAAAATAGGTCCATTCCACCCAACCCATTCTGAGTCGTCAAATACATGGTACAGAAAATAACTACAACTTTATTACAACAATTGTCGTGCAAAATACAACAACACATATGCTGTGAGTTTGGATACAAATATATATCAAATGTGACTCATGTTCCAACCGTGGACATCACCTCACAATAACACCTTACATAAAGGTATAGTCAAAAACTGTTTTAGAAATTAGAATCTTTGGGAAGTGCTCAAGGAAACCTTCGTACATGGGAAGCCATGCTTCTAGATTATGATAGATATCATATGGCCACAGAATTATCCTTGGTTGACCCAATAGACCCCAAAAAAACGAGAAGATTACTATCATATTCTTCCCAATGGTGAGTCTTCTCTTGACTTATCATTATCTCCACTGTCTCTAATTGAGAATTATACTTCAAACAAACACCAAGATTATATAGGTAGTGCTCGTATATATACTCAGCAAGTGGATGAGCACAACCCTGTCCTATGATGACACGAGGTTGTATGTCATTAGACATCTTGTATGATAGTGACAAAACACCCTTCCAACGTTGGGTTCGCCTCACCCTATTTTTTTCACCAAATATAACTACTAAATGATGACCACCGTTCTATTTCCTTGTTACCCCCGCTCGACCCAGCTACACTCTTATTACCTGAAAGGAATTGTGAAGCAAAAGGGTGAGCACAACTAGCTCAGTAAAGAATATCATGACTAAAGATAATTAAATTATCAATAGCCTTCATCAATAATAAATCAGAGATTTAGAACATATGGTAAATGATAAAAATTTCAACCATAGTTGCAGCGGAACGAGCAATCCATTAGAAGAGTCAAATAGACTATAAAGTCTATTATCTTCTCCATGTTAAAAATTCACCAACAATGTTTTATCCATGTAACATCACTTAACAGTTCCTTTCCACAATCATATGAATAACTCATAATCATAATTGTGACTATAAATTTTTCTTCGCACCCAGGACGAAGAATATTTTCATCACCTGTCTTTACCTGAAACATCAAAGATCATGGTTATACCAAATCACAGTTCCTGTTTATAATCATACTAACAAATCCATCTTTGCACTACGGGCCAAAGATATTCATCAACAAACCATCTTTGCACTACGGGCCAAAGATATTCAACAACAGTTCATCTTTGCACTACAGGCCAAAGATATTCATCAACAGGCTATCTTTGTACTACATGCCAAAGATATTCATCAACAATTCATATTTGCACTACAGGCCAAATATATTCATATCTCAAAGAAATATATAATCATTTCAGAATTTATATAAACAATAATTATAACCATGTTGATCAATTCACATTTGCACTTAAGCTTAAGATATTCAATTATAAATTCAATGGTCATGATCATACCAGTCACAATTCAACTTTGCACTACAGGCCAAAGAGAACCCTAGTCATGATCATACCAATAATCTACCCATCTTTACACTCCAGTGAAAGAGAATTTCAACATCAGGGTTATAAAATGTTATATATGATGATAAAAATAATATGATCAACATATAGTTTTAATCTCAAGAGTAATATTCGTAACTCATGAATAGTAAATCATGAATAGTAACTCATGAATAGTAACCCCGACACAAAAGATAGAAATTCCACAATAAAATCCATACCAATATTTCGGTATAATGATATTGAAAGAATAACATTACTTAAATTTATAAACAATTTATTTTAATTGTTTACACTTTACTAATTAATGCATTTAATTATCATAAAATGCCAACTCTTACAATTTCATCATCAATAACCAAAATCCTCATCAAAAATCTGCATATACCTCATATAGGATTCTCAAGCCATAAAATCCTATTTTCTAATTTTTTTTCTTCACAAAACATATTTAATTCATTTACTCATAACTAGACCATTTTTATGAAAAATACCAAATCAGTTCCAAAAATATTTCTTTTCTGGGATTTAGCATAATATAGTCCATATTGAACATATATTTTTCTCAGAATTTTTAAAAGTCATTTACTATTTTTCATATGGCCAAAATAGCCAAATATTTAGACATTTATCAAAAATTGTACTTTTGTCTAAAAATTCTGAAATTTACAGAGTATACTTCTATCATATACATGTACTCCCAATAAAAATTTTATCAATTTTAGAGTTAACCACAAGGAATTATAAGCTGTTACTTCTAAAATAGTCTTTTCTCATAAAATTCATAACTCTCAATCTATACATCCAAAAATCACCATTTTTGGACACAATCAAGAAAACTCATCAAAATATCATTTCAAATTTTTCCAGAATTTTTGAAGGTCAGAAAAATTACGAAACTGAAAATCATAACAACCCTTAAAATCCCTTAATATCCCTTACAATCCCTTACTATCCCTTACCTCAAAAGAGCAGTACTTCTGATCGGTATGCAAAGCCGAAGGAAACTTGTACTGAATAGCAACTCTCAAAGTATCTAAATACTCACAAAATATGCTTCATAATATAGAGAGAGAAAGAGAGAAAGCTTATGTTTCTGGTGTGATTTTCAATTCTAACTTAGCCCTCTATTTATAGGAAAATTTTGGTAGGTTTGACCTTCAACCTGATGGCTTTACCTGCTACTATTCCCACCCACCACATTTGAAATATAATTCAGCACATTTCTTCACCAACCACAAGTGGGGCCTACCAATTCTAGAATTTTTCACCAAAATGATAAACTCCGAAAATTCAACAATTTCTGAACCAGTCATCTCGTAAAATTCATAATAAATCATACGTTCATTTTTAACGGTTCAAAATTTGTGGACATATACTCAACTTATATATGTATAACATATCCAAAAATTATCACGATCCAACGGTCGGATTAAAAATTATAACCCCCGCAAAATATCTCAAAAACCCTGATTTTTAATACCTCCATTCCGACAAAAATACGGATAAAAACCTCAACATTAACTCCTTCATTTTTTTAACCACAAAAATATATCCCTCATTTATATCCACATAAAATAAATATTTCCTTATCATATGAATCAATAATTAATTATTCACAAATAATATTACAGAATCACATTTATGACAACCAGGCCGTTCCCGGGAAAGAGGGGGCTTTCCAATAAGAATTTCTCCTTACTGGCGCGCAATTAGATGACCAAACCTCTCCTTAGACAGAACTTTCTAGACATTGACAATAATGTTATCTAATAATATTATTCAAATAATATGAATTATTGATCTGATAAAGGAAAATACTGTGCAGCAACAATTATTGAAACAACAATAATATAAAATATCAACGCAACAATTATTGAATCAATAAAATAAAATATTGAACAGTAACTACTGTAATAATTATTGAGTAGTGCCTTCTTACGTAAGAATCAATAATTTCAAAAATACTGTGCAATACCGTGTGCTACTGTGCAATAACGCGTATTACTGTATTTTAACCACCGGGTATTTCAACAGTATTAACAGTAACAACTACGTCGTTATTTGTAAAAACTCAAATTTGTCGTTTTCTTCACCCGACAGTTATTCGTTATGGGGCCCACAAATAGCTGTGCCGTCGTACGAATATTCCCCGACAGAAAGAATATTCTACGACCAAACGAATATTCCCCGACAACAATGATTATTTTATAACCACTTGCTTATTTTGAAAAAAAATTCATATTTCACCCATAACTTTAAACTTTTATCAATTTAACCATTTACTGAATAGTAATTATAAGAAAAATTGAATACTTTTATTTCATAAAATTCGGGGTCTTACAATCTCCCCTCCTTATGAAATTTCGTCCCCGAAATTTACGTACCTGGTATTTCGAAGAGTTGAGAATACCTTGCTTCCATTTCAGATTCTATCTCTCAGATCATCATGATTTCTCCATTGCTCATCTCCCATGATAACTTCATTCGGGTTCCTCATTTGTTGGGAAGTCATGACAACCGCCATCCCTCGAACTACTCGACTTTGACTTGTCTGGATCAGCATTTGGCGTCATCATTACCGTTGGAATATACCTTTCTATAGGACATATTCCTCCCTCAACTGCCTCTTCGTACTCCTCATTCATGATCTGAATCATCAATCTTCGATCCATATCGGATTCAGGTTGACCGCTATGTACAGGGTAATTCAAAACTCGATGTTGGGTTCTCCCAATTGCTTTCCAAAAAGAGAAATTCATATCATCTATTTTAGCCTTCTTAGATCGAACATCTCTTTCCACAATATCCACGTGTCGTGCGGCTTTTGCCCATGCATCACTTATTCTCACTCGTTCAGTTTTTTCTTCTCTCAGCTCAGATTCTATTTTTATCATCTTATACTCTGCCAAAGAATGCTTCTGTTCAAGCATCACATATCGGGTAACACAAGCTTGAATTGTTGCATCCTTTTGTTCCACGACCGCCTGTCGTTCTTCTGCCTGCTCTTCTAACTCATGAATACGATTTTGAAATTCTACATTTTGATCATATAATACCTCTAATAAACTCTCCTCTGGTACTTCTTCTTCCTCTTCTTCCTCAGTCTCAGCTGTTACCTCTGCGACTATCTCGGGTGTAACTATCAATTCTTCACTCACCACATGGATATCTCTAATTCCTTCTTCGTCTGACATCACATTATCACGGTTAGTGATTAGAGGTATCCCCACAGTCTCATTCACTCCATTATTAGCATTCTCAGCTGCCATTCTCAAATACTGCCATAAAACAAGGGTTAATTAAACAAATTAACATATCACATAATATCCCAATATTATGACTGACCAACAAATAAGCTTAGATAGGACACACTAGCGAAGGATTTACTCATCTCTCCCCTCCTAGTTGTATTCCCCGATCTCCGCCAGAGATCATATCCCTAAGCTCTGATACCAAATGTAACGACCCCAAAATAGGTCCATTCCACCCAACCCATTCTGAGTCGTCAAATACATGGTACAGAAAATAACTACAACTTTATTACAACAATTGTCGTGCAAAATACAACAACACATATGCTGTGAGTTTGGATACAAATATATATCAAATGTGACTCATGTTCCAACCGTGGACATCACCTCACAATAACACCTTACATAAAGGTATAGTCAAAAACTGTTTTAGAAATTAGAATCTTTGGGAAGTGCTCAAGGAAACCTTCGTACATGGGAAGCCATGCTTCTAGATTATGATAGATATCATATGGCCACAGAATTATCCTTGGTTGACCCAATAGACCCCAAAAAAACGAGAAGATTACTATCATATTCTTCCCAATGGTGAGTCTTCTCTTGACTTATCATTATCTCCACTGTCTCTAATTGAGAATTATACTTCAAACAAACACCAAGATTATATAGGTAGTGCTCGTATATATACTCAGCAAGTGGATGAGCACAACCCTGTCCTATGATGACACGAGGTTGTATGTCATTAGACATCTTGTATGATAGTGACAAAACACCCTTCCAACGTTGGGTTCGCCTCACCCTATTTTTTTCACCAAATATAACTACTAAATGATGACCACCGTTCTATTTCCTTGTTACCCCCGCTCGACCCAGCTACACTCTTATTACCTGAAAGGAATTGTGAAGCAAAAGGGTGAGCACAACTAGCTCAGTAAAGAATATCATGACTAAAGATAATTAAATTATCAATAGCCTTCATCAATAATAAATCAGAGATTTAGAACATATGGTAAATGATAAAAATTTCAACCATAGTTGCAGCGGAACGAGCAATCCATTAGAAGAGTCAAATAGACTATAAAGTCTATTATCTTCTCCATGTTAAAAATTCACCAACAATGTTTTATCCATGTAACATCACTTAACAGCTCCTTTCCACAATCATATGAATAACTCATAATCATAATTGTGACTATAAATTTTTCTTCGCACCCAGGACGAAGAATATTTTCATCACCTGTCTTTACCTGAAACATCAAAGATCATGGTTATACCAAATCACAGTTCCTGTTTATAATCATACTAACAAATCCATCTTTGCACTACGGGCCAAAGATATTCATCAACAAACCATCTTTGCACTACGGGCCAAAGATATTCAACAACAGTTCATCTTTGCACTACAGGCCAAAGATATTCATCAACAGGCTATCTTTGTACTACATGCCAAAGATATTCATCAACAATTCATATTTGCACTACAGGCCAAATATATTCATATCTCAAAGAAATATATAATCATTTCAGAATTTATATAAACAATAATTATAACCATGTTGATCAATTCACATTTGCACTTAAGCTTAAGATATTCAATTATAAATTCAATGGTCATGATCATACCAGTCACAATTCAACTTTGCACTACAGGCCAAAGAGAACCCTAGTCATGATCATACCAATAATCTACCCATCTTTACACTCCAGTGAAAGAGAATTTCAACATCAGGATTATAAAATGTTATATATGATGATAAAAATAATATGATCAACATATAGTTTTAATCTCAAGAGTAATATTCGTAACTCATGAATAGTAAATCATGAATAGTAACTCATGAATAGTAACCCCGACACAAAAGATAGAAATTCCACAATAAAATCCATACCAATATTTCGGTATAATGATATTGAAAGAATAACATTACTTAAATTTATAAACAATTTATTTTAATTGTTTACACTTTACTAATTAATGCATTTAATCATCATAAAATGCCAACTCTTACAATTTCATCATCAATAACCAAAATCCTCATCAAAAATCTGCATATACCTCATATAGGATTCTCAAGCCATAAAATCCTATTTTCTAATTTTTTTTCTTCACAAAACATATTTAATTCATTTACTCATAACTAGACCATTTTTATGAAAAATACCAAATCAGTTCCAAAAATATTTCTTTTCTGGGATTTAGCATAATATAGTCCAATATTGAACATATATTTTTCTCAGAATTTTTAAAAGTCATTTACTATTTTTCATATGGCCAAAATAGCCAAATATTTAGACATTTATCAAAAATTGTATTTTTGTCTAAAAATTCTGAAATTTACAGAGTATACTTCTATCATATACATGTACTCCCAATAAAAATTTTATCAATTTTAGAGTTAACCACAAGGAATTATAAGCTGTTACTTCTAAAATAGTCTTTTCTCATAAAATTCATAACTCTCAATCTATACATCCAAAAATCACCATTTTTGGACACAATCAAGAAAACTCATCAAAATATCATTTCAAATTTTTCCAGAATTTTTGAAGGTCAGAAAAATTACGAAACTGAAAATCATAACAACCCTTAAAATCCCTTAATATCCCTTACAATCCCTTACTATCCCTTACCTCAAAAGAGCAGTACTTCTGATCGGTATGCAAAGCCGAAGGAAACTTGTACTGAATAGCAACTCTCAAAGTATCTAAATACTCACAAAATATGCTTCATAATATAGAGAGAGAAAGAGAGAAAGCTTATGTTTCTGGTGTGATTTTCAATTCTAACTTAGCCCTCTATTTATAGGAAAATTTTGGTAGGTTTGACCTTCAACCTGATGGCTTTACCTGCTACTATTCCCACCCACCACATTTGAAATATAATTCAGCACATTTCTTCACCAACCACAAGTGGGGCCTACCAATTCTAGAATTTTCCACCAAAATGATAAACTCCGAAAATTCAACAATTTCTAAACCAGTCATCTCGTAAAATTCATAATAAATCATACGTTCATTTTTAACGGTTCAAAATTTGTGGACATATACTCAACTTATATATGTATAACATATCCAAAAATTATCACGATCCAACGGTCGGATTAAAAATTATAACCCCCGCAAAATATCTCAAAAACCCTGATTTTTAATACCTCCATTCCGACAAAAATACGGATAAAAACCTCAACATTAACTCCTTCATTTTTTTAACCACAAAAATATATCCCTCATTCATATCCACATAAAATAAATATTTCCTTATCATATGAATCAATAATTAATTATTCACAAATAATATTACAGAATCACATTTATGACAACCAGGCCGTTCCCGGGAAAGAGGGGGCTTTCCAATAAGAATTTCTCCTTACTGGCGCGCAATTAGATGACCAAACCTCTCCTTAGACAGAACTTTCTAGACATTGACAATAATGTTATCTAATAATATTATTCAAATAATATGAATTATTGATCTGATAAAGGAAAATACTGTGCAGCAACAATTATTGAAACAACAATAATATAAAATATCAACGCAACAATTATTGAATCAATAAAATAAAATATTGAACAGTAACTACTATAATAATTATTGAGTAGTGCCTTCTTACGTAAGAATCAATAATTTCAAAAATACTGTGCAATACCGTGTGCTACTGTGCAATAACGCGTATTACTGTATTTTAACCACCGGGTATTTCAACAGTATTAACAGTAACAACTACGTCGTTATTTGTAAAAACTCAAATTTGTCGTTTTCTTCACCCGACAGTTATTCGTTATGGGGCCCACAAATAGCTGTGTCGTCGTACGAATATTCCCCGACAGAAAGAATATTCTACGACCAAACGAATATTCCCCGACAACAATGATTATTTTATAACCACTTGCTTATTTTGAAAAAAAATTCATATTTCACCCATAACTTTAAACTTTTATCAATTTAACCATTTACTGAATAGTAATTATAAGAAAAATTGAATACTTTTATTTCATAAAATTCGGGGTCTTACAAGATTACTATCATATTCTTCCCAATGGTGAGTCTTCTCTTGACATATCATTATCTCCACTGTCTCTAATTGAAAATTATACTTCAAACAAATACCAAGATTATATAGGTAGTGCTCGTAAATATACTCATCAAGTGGATGAGCACATCCCTGTCTTAAGATGACACGAGATTGTATATCATTAGACATCTTGTATGATAGTGGCAAAACACCATTCCAACGTTGGGTTCGCCTCACCCTAGATGATTCACCAAATATAACTACTAAATGATGACCACCGTTCTATTCTTCTGTTACCCCCGCTTGACCCAGCTACACTCTTATTACCTGAAAGGAATTGTGAAATAGAAGGGTGAGCACAACTAGCTCAGTAAAGAATGTTATGACTAAAGATAAAAAAAATTATCAATAGTATTCATCAGTAATAAATCAGAGATTTAGAACATATGGTAGATGATAAAACTTTTTAACCATAGTTGCAGCGGAACGAACAATCCATTAGAAGAGTCAAATAGACTATAAAGTCTATTATCTTCTCTATGTTAAAAGTCCACCAACAATATTTTATCCCTATAACATCAATCAACAATTCCTGTCCACAATCACATGTATAACTCATAATCATAATTGTAGTTCTAAATTCCTCTTCTCATCCAGAACAAAGATAATTTTCATCACTTGTCTTTACCTGAAACATCAAAGATCATGGTTATACCAAATCACAGTTCCTGTTCATAATCATACTAACAAATTCATCTTTGCACCACGGGCCAAAGATATTCATCAACAGTTCATCTTTACACTACATGCCAAAGATATTCAACAACAAGTCATCTTTGCACTACGGGCCAAAGATATTCATCAACAACTCATCTTTGCACTACAGGCCAAAGATATTCCTCAATAGTTCATATTTGCACTACAGGCCAAATATATTATTATCTCAAAGAAATATATAATCATTTCAGAATTTATATAACCAATAATTATAACCACGTTGATCATTTCACCTTTGCACTTAAGCTAAAGATATTCAATAACAATTCATCTTTGCACTATAGGCCAAAGATATTCAATAACTGTTCATCTTTGCACTACGGCCAAAGATATTCCTTAACAGTTCATCTTTGCACTATAGGCCAAAGATATTCAATAACTGTTCATCTTTACACTCAAGTAAAAGAGAATTTCAACATCAGGGTTATAAAAATATTATATATGATAATAAAATCAATATAATCAATACATAGTTTTAATCTCCAGAGTAATATTCATAAATCAACTATAATTTGGTTAGAAAAAGAAACCAATTTTGTAGTGAATAGTACCCGTGAATAGTAACTCGTGAATAGTAACTCGTGAATAGTAACTCATGAATACTAACTTATGAATAATAACTCGTGAATAGTAACTCATGAATAGTAACTCATGAATAGTAGCTCATGAATAGTAACTCATGAATAGTAACTCGTGAATAGTAACTCATGAATAGTAACTCGTGAATAGTAACTCATGAATAGTAACCCCGACATGAAAAGATAAGAATTTCACAAGAAAAATCTTACCAATATTCCGGTATAATGATATTGAAAGAAATAATATCATTTTAAAAAAAATGCATCCCTTATTATCCCTTACAATCCCTTACCTCAAAAGAGCAGTACTCCTGACTGGAATAACGCTGAACGAACTTGCACCGTATAGCAACACTCAAGATATCAAAATACTCACAAGAATACGCTCGATATATAGAGAGAGAAATAGAGAGAAAACTTCAGTTTCTGGTGTGATTTTCAATTCTAACCTAAGCACCCTATTTATAGGAAATTGCTTAGAACACCAAAGTAGAAAATTGAATATAATAATATATTTATAACCAAATTTTCCTTAGCCCACCACATCAAAAACATATTTTTCACACAAATGCACCAAAAATACAAAACATGTTTTAAACAATTTTTGTAACAAAAATCAATTCAGACTCAATAATTTGGAACTTCAATAATTCGTAATAAATAGCCCTTTTATCAGAAAATTCGAATCTCGCGAGTTTTTATAGGAAATTCAGTTCTCTACAACTTTGCAGAAGAAAGTTTTTCTAAATTCCAAACAGAAATTGACTGAAATCCACAAACGGACGATTTTACAGTCTATAATAAATTTTCAGTCTAGAATTATGTCCACCAACACACAAAACATGTGTTAATCATTTAATGCCACAAAAATACTCTTCCTCCTCATATACTCATATATCCTACATTCATTGTAAAAATACCATCATCAATATATTATTAAAATAATATATTTAAATGAATTATTTTATCAGAAAAAGATAAAATATTAATTTTCAACAATTGTCACATTAAATTTTTTCTCCATCTATATCCGCATAAAATCAATATTTTTCTCATCATATAAATCAATAATTAATTATACACAAATAATATTACAGAATCACAGTACTGGCAACCAGGCCGTTCCCAGGAAAGAGGGGGCTTTCCAATAAGGATCTCTTCCTTACTGGCGCGCAATTAGATGACCAAACCTCTCCTTAGACAGAACTTTCTAGACATTGCCAATAATGTTATCTAATAATATTATTCAGATAATATGAATTATTATTCCGATAATAGAAAATACTGTGTAGTGACAATTATTAAAATAACAGTAATATAAAATATCAACGCAGCAATTATTGAATCAATAAAATAAAATACTGAACAGTAATTACTGTAACAATTATTGAGTAATGCCTTCTTACGTAAAAATTAATAATTGGTGCAATACCGTGTGCTACTGTGCAACAACGCGTATTACTGTGTTTTAACCACCGGGTATTCCAACAGTATTAACAGTAACAACTACGCCGTTATTTATAAATAACTTACTCTTGTCGTTTTCTTCATCCAATCGCTTTCCGTTATGGGGCCCACAAAAGACTGCGCCCTCGTATGAATATTCCCCGACAGTAAGAATATTCCACGATCAAACGAATATTCCCCGACAAAAATAAATATTAATCACTTGTGTATTTCGAAAAAAATTTCATATATCACCCTTAACTTTAACATTTATTAATTTAACCATTTACTAAATAGTAATTATAAGAAAAATTGAATACTTTTATTTCATAAAATTTGGGGTCTTACATATACAACAAATAAAAAGTAATTACAAGAAAAGTGTATCAACCAAATAATTACAAAAAGAGAACTCATATTACAAAAAAAGTATAATTCACATTAATAAGGAAATCTAAAATCAAGGACAAATAACTGTCATAATTAATAATTCAAATTCAAATATTTGGATCTAACAACAAAAATAAATTTAAATTTAAAATAATAATTCAAATTTAAACATTCAAATTCAAATCTTCATCTCTCTCATATACACTTTGAAATAATAGTCCGCCGCTACACCTCACATACTCCGTCGCTACACCGCCGCGAATCTCCGTTGTCCAAAACGCCAATGAGAATAAGAAGAAGATTTACCCTACAAAAAGTATAAAAATAAAAAGATGTAACTTTTAATGTTATGAATTTTTTTTATAACTATTTTGTTACTCATAAATAATAAAATGGTTACCTTTGTATGAATAGTTGGCTATCAACTGCATCACATTCAAACGAAATTGGTAACTTAATAAAATTGAATTGGTTACCTTGGTCTAAAGGTTTGGCTACCAAGTGCACTATAAAAAAACTGCAGGTGTAGATGTGAATTAGTTACTTTAGTATGAAGATTTTGTTACCTTGGTATGAAGGTTTGCTTACCTTGATCTAAAGGTTTGGTAACCCACTATACTAAAAAAAAGTTTAAAGTGTGAAGGTTGATTGGTTACTTTGATATGACAGTTTGGTTACCTTGATATGAAAGTTTGGTTACTATCATTCAGAAAGCCCAGAATTTCTCTAGACAACATTCCAATTCCCTTCGCCATGCGTAATCGTCCATTAACTGCTAAATCTTTCATTTCACAGCCTTTAAAGATTTTTGCTCTTTCTTCAAGATTTCATGCCATTACTGCAGCTGCTGTATACGCCTCCATTTTCTCTCTTCAACTCATATTCTGAATCCACGTCATCACCACAGGCAGAATCAGCTACCCCCTTCCTCTTCCAATGCCCAAACCTTATCAAAATAACACAAGGATCAACAACAGAACCAATCACAAATCTAGAAAATCCAACTTTTCGATTGCTTGTTCCGGAATAGAAAAATCAAAGCATGAATATGTGAACCAATACCGAGGCTACTTCTGTGATCGATGCCGGAGCAACAGACAATCTCCGACAAATTCTACATCTTCCATAAATACTTGTCAATCGTCATTATACGTCGGTGATGTTGTATTGTTAATACAGTCGCTTAGGTTAGATTTGGGGTGTAAATAGATGGAATTCTAATTGAATACTACTCCCTCCGTCCCAAATTATCTGTTTTTTTAGAGTTTCACACACATACCAATATGTGTGATAAAAATACTAAAATATCCTTATATGCTGACTTTTTTATTTTCTGTGCATGAATCCTTATTGGTGGGAATATGAAAAGATGCTTCAAAAAGAGGAGAGGCATGAATGAGAGTAATGACTATCATTAATTAGGGTAAAAGGGCAAACTTAGAAAACAAAGGAAAAAAATGCATTGAAATCTTGAAAAAGCAGATATTGTGGGACAAAATTTATTTGCTATAAAACAGCAAATAATTTGGGACGGAGGGAGTAATTCCTTAAATTAAGGAATTCTAATTGCACTAACATTGTAAATAAATATAGAAGTGTATTAATTATGTAAAAATTTTATGAGGGTATTATTGTTGTAATTTTTTTAAAAAATGTAATAGAATATGTAATTCACCCAAAAAAAAATATTCAGATCTTGGGGTGGGTGGGTGGGGGGGCCATGGCCCCCTGTAGCCCTGAGTCAGTTTCGTCCCTGCTATAAATTCTATACGGTAAAAATCGTCGCTATGCATCTATAGCGATACTTTTTATGTAGAAATATCAATTCACTATATATATCACAATAGATAAAAGACAATACTTTGAAATTTCTTAGCCATGCATATACTTGGAAAAATAGTTTTGAATGAGTAAGCGCCTTTAGATTTTTTTTAATCAAATAGTGTAATCGACTGAAATATATTGAAACTACAAAATATTATAAACGATGAAAAAATTACAATATAAAAAATTAAAAAATCAACTCTTAGTATGTATATTTCTTTACTCAACGTTTAGAGCATTTTAAAATTTAAATGTATTTAAAAACCTTATCCGTTTAGTAAATATTTATATCAAGCTAAACTTATTTAATTTACGGACACATAATTTGATAATTAAACGCATCGCACCAAATTTGGCATAATGAGTTTTGAGATTAAAATGATGTAAATGGTACGTCGTAAATTTTATAACCCTTGGCATAATGAGTTTTGAGATTAAAATGATGTAAATGGTACGTCGTAAATTTTATAACCCAACCTAGTCGAACAAACACTTAAATACTTATCACCAATTATATAATTAAATATAGTTTTACCTTACTTTTCAAATTTTGACAAAATCTAGTTATTTGATTCTAGAAACCCAATTAATAAGAAGTCTAAAAGTATACTTAAATACTAGTGTTTTAAATAACTATTCCACTGCCTCTGTTTCTAAAATATTATCGTTTAATATTGTTATACATAAATTAAGAAAATTATTTAATACTATTATTTAACTACTAAAATTTATTTAAAATTCCATCATTACCCCTTTATGGAAAATTAAAAACTATTAATACAAGGGAGATAATTTCTTTTGACAATGAGAGAAGGTAGGGTTGATATAGGAAAGTAAATAATTTATTCTCCTAAAAAATTATAAACGACAAATAAATTAGAATAACTTTTTTCTTCTAAAACGATAATCTTTTAAGAACGAAAGAAATACTACTACTATAAGAAAAATTAAAAAATTTAACCAAAAAGTAAGCTCAAAATATGGGCCAAGTTCAATTGATCTCTTTTTTTTTTTAACTCATTTGAATATTAGTATTTAAAATGATCCATCTACAAAATAAAATTAAACACACAAACAAACATATAATCCAAAATTCCACATCCATCACTAGTTTCAATCAAATGCATGTCATGGTCAATAGCCCCACAGAATTGTTGCTTCGGAAAAACATGCCGAATGAAATGATGTGGACTCACTTCTCCTATTTTTCTAACTAAAATAAATTAAATCATTGACTTTAATGTAGTCTATAGTAGTAGTAGTAACGTCTGATTTATTTAATTGCCTAATAAATTAGTTGCAGAATGCTGACTAATAGTATTAATACAATGTATTAATATACTTATTAAAGATGGGTGGATGGAGATAATTAATAAGACATCAATTAATACAACTACTATTAGCAATTTACATGGAGTAATAATAATGTTGGTGACTTGGTATGGTGATAGCGCCATAAAAGTCGACAGGAAGAAGAAAGGTTGACAGGAAGAAGAAAGGTTGTTCAAAGGTGTGTTGTTGTGCCTTAAACGTCACTTTTATTTTCTCATTTGTAATTAGTTGTTAATTTGAACTGAAATTAAGTTGAAATAAGTTAAATCAAATGTTTACTTTTAAAAAAAATAAATCAAATACTCCCTCCGTTACTTAATATAAATCGTTTTAGAGAAATATTTTTGTTCCTTAATATAAGTTGTTTTAGAATTTCAAGTAAGCATTAATTACTTAGTTTCTAATATTACCCCAAGTATTAAATATAACTTTGGTTCTCTCACTATTTTATGTCTAATAAATAACATTCTCTTTTTATAATACAAGGACAAAATAGACAATTAATATTATAGTTAATGCTATACAATCATTTCCTTAATACTTGTGCATAACTCTAAAACGACCTATATTAAGGAAGTAATGTGTTACGGTATCGGTATTGGTATTTATTGTTGGGACTAGTGCGCATCGCACTGCACCGGATGCATGAATCAATATTGCATTAGTTTTTGAACGGGTTAAATCTATTTTTCCTTACTTTACTCGACCTCGGTTTACAAATGCATCACTGAATTGAAATTTTTTACAATCGACTCATTGAACTACAACTTATTTTCAAATCGTTACAAAATCCGTTAAATGAGTTGACTTTTAACGGAAAATACACGTCACTTTTAAAATAAAAATCCATGTCAGCTGTTTCATGTGATATTATTCTAGTTGTTGCCATATTGAAAAGTAAATGGGTTTAATAATAAGTATAAATTAAAAATTAAAATTCATAAAAATAAATTCAAACTTAAAAAATATAACTAAAATTTTGAAAATTAATTATTATTTTTATTTTTGAAAATTAATATAATTGTTATTTATATTATGAAATCATTAAATTTAAGCTTAAATATAAAAGAAAGAAATATTAAAATACTTCAAATATCAATTATTATTTTTTTAAAATCCCAAACCATTAGATATGAAGAGGGAAAGATAACGAATTTTGTATATGAGGCAGCCCAAATTCGTTCACATCAAGAATCAAAACGCAAAACTCAAAATTTGCACAGATCAAATCAAACCCAAAATTCATTCCCATCAAACCCAAAATCCAAAATATGTTCATATCAAACCATAAGAAGCCAAGAACATTTTTGTTTATTGGGAATCTGTAATCAAAACCTACTATTTCAAACATCTATCCATCTTCAACCTCCAACCTCCAACCTCCAACCTCCAACCTCCAACCATCAATCTCCTATTGCTCCACTAAATTGATGAGGATATCCTTCTATTCTTCACGAAGAGCTCGCTGATTGATGAGCATCTCCTTTTATTTCCCCATTAAATTGATGACCATCAATCTCCTATTCTTCACGAAGATCTGGAAAAGAAAATCTAAAAAAACTCTTTAGATTTCTTTGCAGGACTGCTCAAGGTCATAAATGTGACGCCCCCAAAATAGGTATACATCACTCATTCTGAGTCGTAAAAAATATGGTACAGAAACAACTATAACTTTATTAATACAATTGTCGTGCAAAATACGACAACACATAAACTGTGAGTTAAAATATAAATATTGTCTTCTAGACAATATCCACACTCAAATAAGTCATCATTATAATTATTGATACACTATTTTATAAAATAGTGAGGACTATAATAACAACTGTCTCGGAACATCACTCCACACCCCGACTACTTCCTGCTATGTTCTCAATTCTTGAGAAGAAAAATAGAATAAAAAGGAAAAAGGGTTAGCTCAACTAACCCAGTAAAGAATATTATGACTAAGATAATATAGAACAAATTATCGTTAGTCCTCAACAGGAAAAAATCTGATAGAATATAATAGACAATAAGTTTTAGACCAACAACTGCAGCGGAAACATCAATCCATTAGAAGAGTTAAGTAGATAATGAATTCTACTATCTTCTAAGATTTAAAAGTCCATCATCAATATTTTATTCCTGTAACATCAATCAATATACATCTTGAATCAAATATTTTTATTTGCACTACAGGCCAAAGATATTCATCAGTTGGTCATGTTCATCTAAACACCTGCACAACGGCCAAAGATATTCATCAGAAAATAATTCATCTTTGCACTACAGGCCAAAGATATTCAGTAATATCATCATTTAAGACTGAGGATGATGAAAAATATTTTAAAAAAAACGAATACAGTGAGATAAAAGAATAAGGATTAAGGATTCGTATTTTAGTTCATCCATGTTAAAAAATACTCCATAATAAACTATTGTGAAGCAAAATTTAAGAATGAGGATCAAAACATGGATACAATCAAGGCTAGTAACCATAATAAACAACTTAGACAAGAAAAAAATTTTAATTTTTCTGTAAATAGTGCCGTATACGTGAATAGTAATCCCGACACAAAAAGACAAAAATTTCATAAGAAAAATTTTATCAATATTTCGGTAAAATGATATTAAAAGAAATAATATTATTTACGAAAAAAAATAACATCCCTTACCTCAAAAGGACAGTACTTCTGACTGAAATACCGGATATAGTGTTGAAGAAAACTTGCACCGTATAGCAACACTCAAAGTATCAAAATACTCACAAAAATACGCTCGATAATATAGAGAGAGAAAATTTTAGTTTCTGGTGTGATTTTCAATTCTAACCTAAGCACCCTATTTATAAGAAAATTCTTAGAACACCAAAACAGAAAATTTAATAAAATATTAATATATTTTTTTTTAAATTTCCTACGCACACCTCTTTTGATCCAAAACATCAGCCACCAAGTGGGGCCCACCTCACCAAAATCAAAAAACATTTTTCTTATTAAAAATATTTATGACTCCAAAAATTAATTATTTCGGAACTTCAATAATTCATAATAAATAGCTATTTTATCAGAAAAATTCGAATCTTATTTCCATTCTGTCAGCGTCGGAATTTTTTTTTTGTCCCTTTTCGTTACCTATTTTTTTGTATTCTCATGTTACGTGAGATTTGTTTGAAAAAATAAGTGAAAAAGGTTCGACATGTATAATGTTGACGATGGATTGTTAAGAGTCGCCAGTTAGTTTTTTAACTGGTTGTACCAACACAACCGAGAAAAAGTTTGCACATTGACCCAGTGATGTGACACTGCTAAATGGGTTTGTGAAATCGAGATTCATTAAGATCTGGTGTAATGCCCCCAAAATAGGTTCAGTCCAACCAACCTATTCTGAGTCGCCAAAAATATGGTACAGAAAATAACTAAAATTTTATTACTATAATTGTCGTGCAAAATACAACAACACATATGTTGTGAGTTTTGATATAAATATCTGCCAACTGTGACTCATGTCCCAACCTTGGATAGTACGTCACAATGGCACCTTACATAAAGGTACAGTCAATAATTGTTTTAGAAATTAAAATCTTTGGGAAGTGCTCAAGAAAACCTTCGTACATGGGAGGCCATGCATCTAGGTTATGATAGATATCATATGCCCACAGAATTATCCTCGGTTAACCCAATAGACCCAAAAAAAAATAAAAATATTACTATCATATTCTTTCCAATGGTTAGTCTTCTCTTGACATATTATTATCTCCACCGTCTCTAATTGAGAATTATACTTCAAACAAACACCAAGATTATATAGGTAATGCTCGTAGATATACTCAGCAAGTGGATGTGCACAACCTTGTCTTATGATCACACGAGGTTGTATGTCATTAGACATCTTATATGATAGTGACAAAATACCCTTCCAACGTTGAGTTCGCCTTACCCAATTGGATTCACCAAATATAACTACTAAATATTGTATAAAATACAACACATTTTTTTATACTGCTTAGGGAGAACCTCCACAGCTAGAGACCACCGTTCTATTTTCCTGTTACCCTCACTCGACCCAGCTACACTCTTATTACCTGAAAGGAATTGTGAAGCAAAAGGGTGAGCACAAATAGCCCAGTAAAGAATATCATGACTAAAGATAATTAAATTATCAATAGCCTTCATTAGTAATAAATCAGAGATTTAAAACATATGGTAGATGATAAAACTTTTTAACCATAGTTGCAGTGGAACGAGCAATCTATTAGAAGAGTCAAATAGACCATAAAGTCTATTATCTTTTCCATGTTAAAATTCCACCCACAATATTTTATCCATGTAACATCAATCAACAGTTCTGGTCCACAATCATATGAATATCTCATAATCATAATTATGATTCTAAATTTCTTTTCGCATCCAGGACGAAGATAATTTTTATCACATGTATTTACCTGAAACATCAAAGATCATGGTTATACCAAATCACAGTTCCTGTTCATAATCATACTAATAAATTCATCTTTGTACTACGGGCCAAAGATATTCGTCATCAGTTCATCTTTGCACTACTGGCCAAAGATATTCAACAATAGGTCATCTTTGCACTACAGGCCAAAGATACTCAACAACAGATCATCTTTGCACTACAAGCCAAAGATATTCAACAACAGATCATTTTTGCACTACAGGCCAAAGATATTCAACCACAGATCATCTTTGCACTACAGGCTAAAGATATTCAACAACAGATCATCTTTGCACTACTGGCGAAAGAGAACCCATAGTCACGACCATACAAATAATCTACCCATCTTTATACTCAAGTCAAAGAGAAATACCATCATTAGGGTTATAAAAATGTTATATATGATAATAAAAATAATATGATCAATAACTGCATTTAATTTCAAGAGTAAGATTCATAAATCAACGATAATTTGGTCAATAAAAGAAACTAATTTTGTCGTGAATAGTATCCGTGAATAGTAATTCATGAACAGTAACTCTTGAATAGTAACTCATGAATAGTAACTCCGACATAAAAAATATAAAAATTTTACAATAAAATTCATACCAATATTTCTGTATAATGATATTGAAAGAATATCATTTCTTAAACTTATAAACAATTTATTTTAATTATTTACACTTTGCTAAATAATACATTTAATCATCCTAAAATGCCAAACTCATAAGATTATAACCAAAACCCTCATCAAAAATCTGCATATACCTCATATAGGATTCTCAAGCCATAAAATCATATTTTTTAATTTTTTACTTCACATAACATATTTAATTCATTTACTTATAACTAGTCCATTTTAATGAAAAATACCAAATCACTACAAACAAATTTTCTTTTCTGGAATTTAACATAATATAATTCCATATTGAACATATATTTTTCTCAGAATTTTTAAAATTCATTTACTATTTTTCATATGGCCAAAACAGCCGAATATTTAGACATTTATCATAAACTGTACTTTTATCCAAAAATTCTGAAATTTACAGATTATACTTCTGTTATATACATGTACTCCCAATAAAAATTTCACCAATTTTAGAGTTAACTACAAGGAGTTATAAGGATTTACTTTTAAAATAGTCTTTTCCCATAAAATTCATAACTCTTAATCTATACATCCAAAAATCACTATTTTTGGACATAATCTAGAAAACTCATCAAATTATCATTTCAAATTTTTTCAAAATTTTTGAAGGTCAGAAAAATTACGAAACTGAAAAACATAATAACCCTTAAAATTCCTTACTATCCCTTACCTCAAAAGAGCAGTACTTCTAGCTGGAATACCGGATATAGTGCTGAAGGGAACTTGCACCGTATAACAACACTCAAAATATCAAAATACTCACAAGAATATGCTCGATAATATAGAGAGAGAAATCTTTAGTTTCTGGTGTATTTTTTAATTCTAACTTAAGCACACTATTTATAGAAAATTGCTTAGAACACCAAAGCAGAAAATTTAATAAAATATTAATATATATATATTATAAATTCCTACGCACACCTCCACTGATCCAAAACATCAGCCACACATGTGCCAACTCACCAAAAAAGTTTTTAATATAAAAATCATTTAAAACTCCAAAAAAAAAATAAAATTAATTATTCTGGGACTTTAATAATTCACAATAAATAGCATTTTTATCAGAAAAATTCAAACTTTATGTTATTTTTATAGGAAATTCCATTCTCTACAACTTTACAGAAGAAAGTTTTTCCAAATTTCAAACAGAAATTGACCAAAATCTACAAACGGACGATTTTACAAACTATAATCAAATTTCAGTTAAGAAATGGGGTCCACCGATACACAAAATATGTGTTAATTATTTAATGCAATAAAAATACTCTTCCTCCTCATATACTCATATATCCCACATTCATTATAAAAATATCACCATTATTATATTATTAAAATATAATAATATATTTAAATGAATTATTTTATCAGAAAAAGATAAAATATTAATTTTCAACAATTGCCACATTAAAAATTTTCTCCATCTATATCCACATAAAATCAATATTTTCCTCATCATATAAATTAATAATTAATTATTCACAAATAATATTACAGAATCACAATACTGACAACCAGACAGTTCTCAGGAAAGAGAGGATTTTCCAATAAGGATCTCTCCTTACTGACGCGCAATTAGGTGACCAAACCTCTCCTTAGACAGAACTTTCTAGACATTGCCAATAATGTTATCTAATAATATTATTCAGATAATATGAATTATTGCTCCGGTAATAAAAAATACTGTGTAGTGACAATTATTAAAATAACAATAACCTAAAATATCAACGTAGCAATTGTTGAATCAATAAAATAAAATATTGAACAGTAATTACTGTAACAATTATTGAGTAGTGCCTTCTTACGTAAGAATCAATAATTCAATAAAACTGTGTAATACCGTGTGCTACTGTACAACGACGCGTATTACTGTGTTTTAACCACCAGGTATTCCAACAGTGTTAACGGTAACAACTACGCCGTTATTTATAAAACTTAAACTTGTCGTTTTATTCATCTGACAGTTATTCTGTTATGCGGCCCACAAATGGTTACGCCGTCGTACGAATATTCCCCAACAAAATGAATATTTTATAACCACATGCGTATTTTGTAAACTTTACATATATCACCCTTAACTTTAATTTTTTATAAATTTAACTATTTACTGAATAATAATTATAAGAAAAATTTGAATACTTTTATTTCATAAAATTCGGGATCTAACAATCTCCCCTCCTTATAAAATTTCGTCCCCGAAATTTACGTACCTGGTATTTCGAAGAGTTGAGAATACCTTGCTTTTATTTCAGATTCTATCTCCCCGGTCATCATGATTTCAATAATTTCATCTCCTAAATTTCAGATATCATTCTAGAATACAGCTTCAAAACAAAGGTTAATTGACATATCACAATTTGTCATCTTAAGTAAGAAAATTAAGCTTAGGTAGGACACACTAGCGAAGGATATTACTCGTCTCTTCCCTCCTAGTTCTATTCCCCGATCTCCGCCAAAGATCATATCCCTAAGCTCTGATACCAAATGTAACGCCCCAAAAATAGGTCCAATCCAACCAACCTATTCTGAGTCGCCAAAAATATGGTACAGAAAACAGCTACATCTTTATTACTATAATTATCGTGCAAAATACAACAACACATATGTTATGAGTTTTGATACAAATATCTACCAACTGTGACTCATGTCCCAACCTTGGATAGTACGTCACAATGACACCTTACATAAAGGTACAGTCAATAACTGTTTTAGAAATTAAAATCTTTGGGTAGTGCTCAAGGAAACCTTCCTACATGGGAGGCCATGCATCTAGGTTATGATAGATATCATATGCCCACATAATTATCCTCGGTTGACCCAATAGACCATAAAGAAAAACGAGAAGATTACTATCATATTCTTTTCAATGGTGAGTCTTCTCTTGACATATCATTATCTTCACCATCTCTAATTGAGAATTATACTTCAAACAAACACTAAGATTATATAGGTAGTGCTCGTAGATATACTCAGCAAGTGGATATGCATAACCTTGTCTTATGATCACACGAGGTTGTATGTCATTAGACATCTTGTATGATAGTGGTAAAATACCCTTCCAACGTTGGGTTCGCCTTACCCTATTGGATTCACCAAATATAACTACTAAATGATGTATAAAATACAACACATTTTTTATACTGCTAAGGGAGAACTTCCACATCTAGAGACCACCGTTCTATTTTTCTGTTATCCTCGCTCGACCCAGCTATACTCTTATTACCTGAAAGGAATTGTGAAGCAAAAGGGTGAGCACAAATAGCTTAGTAAAGAATATCATGACTAAAGATAATTAAATTATCAATAGCCTTCATCAGTAATAAATCAGAGATTTAGAACATATGGTAGATGATAAAAATTTTCAACCATAGTTGCAATGGAACGAGCAATCCATTAGAAGAGTCAAATAGACCATAAAGTCTATTATCTTCTCCATGTTAAAAATTCACCCACAATATTTTATCCCTGTAACATCAATCAACAATTTTGGTCCACAATCATATGAATATCTCATAATCATAATTGTGATTCTAAATTCCTCTTCGCATCCAGGACGAAGATAATTTTCATCACATGTCTTTACCTAAAACATTAAAGTTCATGGTTATACCAAATCACAGTTCCTGTTCATAATCATACTAATAAATTCATCTTTGCACTACGGGCCAAAGATATTCGTCATCAGTTCATCTTTGCACTACTGACCAAAGATATTCAACAACAGGTCATCTTTACATTACATGCCAAAGATATTTAACAACAGATCATCTTTGCACTACAAGCCAAAGATATTCAACAACAGATCATCTTTGCACCACAAGCTAAAGATATTCAACCACAGATCATCTTTGCATTACAGGCTAAAGATATTCAACAACATATCATGTTTTCACTACTGGCCAAATAGAACCCATAGTCACGACCATATCAATAATCTACCCATCTTTACACTCAAGTCAAAGAGAAATATCATCATTAGAGTTATAAAAATATTATATATGATAATAAAAACAATATGATCAACAACTGCATTTAATTTTAAGACTAAGATTAATAAATCAACGATAATTTGGTTAGTAAAAGAAACCAATTTTGTCGTGAATAGTATCCGTGAATAGTAACTCTTAAATAGTAACTCATGAATAGTAACCCCGACATGAAAAATATAGAAATTTTACAATAAAATTTATACCAATATTTCGGTATAATGATATTGAAAAAATATCATTTCTTAAACTTATAAATAATTTATTTTAATTATTTACACTTTACTAAATAATACATTTAATCATCCTAAAATGCCAAACTCATAAGATTATAACCAAAATTCTCATAAAAAATCTGCATATACCTCATATAGGATTCTCAAGTCATAAAATCATATTTTTTAATTTTCTTACTTCACATAACATATTTAATTCATTTACTCATAACTAGTCCATTTTCATGAAAAATACCAAATCAGTACAAATAAATTTTTTTTTCTGGGATTTAGCATAATATAGTTCCAAACATATATTTTTCTCAGAATTTTTAAAATTCTTTTACTATTTTTCATATGGCCAAAACAGCCGAATATTTAGACATTTATCATAAACTGTACTTTTATCCAAAAATTCTAAAATTTACAGATTATACTTCTGTTATATACATGTACTCCCAATAAAAATTTCACCAATTTTAGAGTTAACCACAAGGAGTTATAAGAATTTACTTTTAAAATAGTCTTTTTTCATAAAATTCATAACTCTTAATCTATACATCCAAAAATCACCATTTTTGGACACAATCTAGAAAACTCATCAAATTATCATTTCAAATTTTTCCAGAATTTTTGAAGGTCAGAAAAATTACGACACTGAAAAACATAATAACCCTTAAAATTCCTTACTACCCCTTACCTCAAAAGAACAGTACTTCTAGTTGGAATACCGGATATAGTACTGAAGGGAACTTGCACCGTATAGCAACACTCAAAATATCAAAATACTCACAAGAATACGCTCGATAATATAGAGAGAGAAATCTTTAGTTTCTGGTGTGTTTTTCAATTCTAATCTAAGCACACAATTTATAGGAAATTACTTAGAAAACCAAAGCAGAAAATTTAATAAAATATTAATATATATATTATAAATTTCTACGCACACCTCCATTGATCCAAAACATCAGCCACACATGTGCCAACTCACCAAAAACGTTTTTAATATAAAAATCATTTAAAACTCCAAAAAAAAAAAATTATTCTGGGACTTCAATAATTCACAATAAATATCCCTTTTATCAGAAAAATTCAAACCTTATATTATTTTTATAGGAAATTTCATTCTCTACAACTTTACAGAAGAAAGTTTTTCTAAATTTCAAACAGAAATTGACCGAAATCCACAAACGGACGATTTTACAAGCTATAATCAAATTTCAGTCAAGAAATGTGGTCCACCGATACACAAAATATGTGTTAATCATTTAATACAACAAAAATACTCTTCCTCCTCATATACTCATATATTCCACATTCATTATAAAAATATCACCATTATTATATTATTAAAATATAATAATATATTTAAATAAATTATTTTATCAGAAAAAGATAAAATATTAATTTTCAACAATTGTCACATTAAAAATTTTCTCCATCTATATCCACATAAAATCAATATTTTTCTCATCATATAAATTAATAATTAATTATTCACAAATAATATTACAGAATCACAATACTGACAACCAGACAGTTCTCAGGAAAAGAGGGGGCTTTCCAATAAGGATCTCTCCTTACTGACGCGCAATTAGGTGACCAAACCTCTTCTTAGACAGAACTTTCTAGACATTGCCAATAATGTTATCTAATAATATTATTCAGATAATATGAATTATTGCTCCGGTAATGAAAAATACTGTGTAGTGACAATTATTAAAATAACAATAACATAAAATATCAACGCAGCAATTATTGAATCAATAAAATAAAATATTGAACAGTAATTACTGTAACAATTATTGAGTAGTGCCTTCTTATGTAAGAATCAATAATTCAACAAAACTATGCAATACCGTGTGCTACTGTACAATGACGTGTATTACAGTTTTTTAACCACCATGTATTCCAACAGTGTTAACGGTAACAACTACGCCGTTATTTATAAAACTTAAACTTGTCGTTTTATTCATCTGACAGTTATTCTGTTATGCGGCCCACAAATGGTTGCGCTCGTACGAATATTCCCCAACAAAATGAATATTTTATAACTACATGCGTATTTTGTAAACTTTACATATATCACCCTTAACTTTAACTTTTTATCAATTTAACTATTTACTGAATAATAATTATAAGAAAAAATTGAATACTTTTATCTCATAAAATTTGGGATCTAACAATATCCCCTCCTTATGAAATTTTGTCCCCGAAATTTACGAACCTGGTATTTCGAAGAGTTGAGAATTTGCTTTCATTTCAGATTCTACCTCCCCGGTCATCATGATTTTTCCAATGTTCATCTCCTGTATTTCAAATATCATTTTAGAATACAGCTTCAAAACAAAGGTTAATTGACATATCACAATTTGTCATCTTAAGTAAGAAAATTAAGCTTAGGTAGGACACACTAGCGAAGGATATTACTCGTGTCTCCCCTACTAGTTCTATTCTCCGATCTCCGCCAGAGATCATATCCCTAAGCTCTGATACCAAATGTAACGCCCCAAAAATAGGTCCAATCCAACCAACCTATTCTGAGTCGCCAAAAATATGGTACAGAAAACAGCTACAACTTTATTACTACAATTATCGTGCAAAATACAACAACACATATGTTAAGCGTTTTGATACAAATATCTACCAACTGTGGCTCATGTCCCAACCTTGGATAGCACGTCACAATGACACCTTACATAAAGGTACAGTCAATAACTATTTTAGAAATTAAAATCTTTGGGTAGTGCTCAAGGAAACCTTTCTACATGGGAGGCCATGCATCGAGGTTATGATAGATATCATATGTCCACATAATTATTCTCGGTTGACCCAATAGACCACAAAGAAAAACGAGAAGATTACTATCATATTCTTTTTAATGGTGAGTCTTCTATTGACATATCATTAACTCCACTATCTCTAATTGAGAATTATACTTTAAACAAATACCAAGATTATATAGGTAGTGCTCGTAGATATACTCAGCAAGTGGATATGCATAACCTTGTCTTATGATCACACGAGGTTGTATGTCATTAGACATCTTGTATGATAGTGGTAAAATACCCTTCCAACGTTGGGTTCGCCTTACCCTATTGGATTCACCAAATATAACTACTAAATGATGTATAAAATATAACACACTTTTTTATACTGTTTAGGGAGAACCTCCACAGCTAGAGACCACCGTTCTATTTTTTTGTTACCCTCGCTCGACCCAGCTATACTCTTATTACCTGAAAGGAATTGTGAAGCAAAAGGGTGAGCACAAATAGCCCAGTAAAGAATATTGTAAGACCCCGAATTTTATGAAATAAAAGTATTCAATTTTTCTTATAATTACTATTCAGTAAATGGTTAAATTGATAAAAGTTTAAAGTTATGAGTGAAATATAATTTTTTTTCAAAATAAGCAAGTGGTTATAAAATAATCATTGTTGTCGGGGAATATTCGTTTGGTCGTGGAATATTCTTTCTGTCGGGGAATATTCGTACGATGGCGCAGCCATTTGTGGGCCCCATAACAGAATAACTGTCGGATGAAGAAAATGACAAATTTGAGTTTTTACAATTAACGGCGTAGTTGTTACCGTTAACACTGTTGGAATACCCGGTGGTTAAAATACAGTAATACGCGTTATTGCATAGTAGCACACGGTATTACATAGTATTTTTGAAATTATTGATTCTTACGTAAGAAGGCACTACTCAATAATTGTTACAGTAATTACTGTTCAATATTTTATTTTATTGATTCAATAATTGCTACGTTGAAATTTTATATTATTGTTGTTCAATAATTGTCACTGCACAGTATTTCCCATTATCAGATCAATAATTCATATTATTTGAATAATATTATTAGATAACATTATTGGCAATGACTAGAAAGTTCTGTCTAAGGAGAGGTTTGGTCATCTAATTGCGCGCCAGTAAGGAGAAATTCTTATTGGAAAGCCCCCTCTTTCCTGGGAACGGCCTGGTTGTCATAAATGTGATTCTGTAATATTATTTGTGAATAATTAATTATTGATTCATATGATAAGGAAATATTTATATTATGTGGATATAAATGAGGGATATATTTTTGTGGTTAAAAATGAAGGAGTTAATGTTGAGGTTTTTATCAGTATTTTTGTCGGAATGGAGGTATTAAAAATTAGGGTTTTTGAGATATTTTGCGGGGGTTATAATTTTTAATCCGACCGTTGGATCGTGGTAATTTTTGGATATGTTATACATATATAAGTTGAGTATATGTCCATAAATTTTGAACCGTTAAAAATGAACGTATGATTTGTTATGAATTTTAAGAGGTGGCTGATTCAGAAATCAGGTTATAAATCATTTTTGGTGGAAAATTCTAGAATTGGTGGGCCCCACTTGTGGTTGGTGAAGAAATGTGCTGAATTATATTTCAAATGTGGTGGGTGGGAATAGTAGCAGGTAAAGCCATCAGGTTGCAGGTCAAACCTACCAAAATTTTCCTATAAATAGAGGGCTAAGTTAGAATTAAAAATCACACCAGAAACATAAGCTTTCTCTCTTTCTCTCTCTATATTATGAAGCATATTTTGTGAGTTTTTAGATACTTGGTGAGTTGCTATTCATCAGTGCAAGTTTTCTTCAGCATCATATCTGATATCCAGTCAGAAGTACTGCTCTTTTGAGGTAAGGAATTGTAAGGGATATTAAGGGATTTTAAGGGTTGTTATGATTTTCAGTTTCGTAATTTTTCTGATCTTCAAAAATTCTGGAAAAATTTGAAATGATATTTTGATGAGTTTTCTTGATTGTGTCCAAAAATGGTGATTTTTGGATGTATAGATTGAGAGTTATGAATTTTATGAGAAAAGACTATTTTAAAAGTAACCGCTTATAATTCCTTGTGGTTAACTCTAAAATTGATGAAATTTTTATTGAGAGTACATGTATATGATAGAAGTATACTCTGTAAATTTCAGAATTTTTAGACAAAAGTATAATTTTTGATAAATGTCTAAATATTCGGCTATTTTGGCCATATGAAAAATAGTAAATGACTTTTAAAAATTCTGAGAAAAATATATGTTCACTATGGGAGTATATTATGCTAAATCCCAGAAAAAAAATATTTTTGGAACTGATTTGGTATTTTTCATGAAAATAGTCTAGTTATGAGTAAATGAATTAAATATGTTTTGTGAAGAAAGAAAATTGGAAAATAGGATTTTATGGCTTGAGAATCCTATATGAGGTATATGCAGATTTTTGATGAGGGTTTTGATTATTGATGATGAAATTGTAAGAGTTGGCATTTTATGATGATTAAATGCATTAATTAGTAAAGTGTAAACAATTAAAATAAATTGTTTATAAATTTAAGTAATGTTATTCTTTCAATATCATTATACCGAAATATTGGTATGAATTTTATTGTAGAATTTCTATCTTTTGTGTCGGGGTTACTATTCATGAGTTACGAATATTACTCTTGAGATTAAAACTATATGTTGATCATATTATTTTTATCATCATATATAATATTTTTATAACCCTGATGTTGAAATTCTCTTTCACTGGAGTGTAAAGATGGGTAGATTATTGGTATGATCATGACTAGGGTTCTCTTTGGCCTGTAGTGCAAAGTTGAATTGTGACTGGTATGATCATGACCATTGAATTTATAATTGAATATCTTAAGCTTAAGTGCAAAGGTGAATTGATCAACATGGTTATAATTATTGTTTATATAAATTCTGAAATGATTATATATTTCTTTGAGATATGAATATATTTGGCCTGTAGTGCAAATATGAATTGTTGATGAATATCTTTGGCATGTAGTGCAAAGATGGCCTGTTGATGAATATCTTTGGCCTGTAGTGCAAAGATGAACTGTTGTTGAATATCTTTGGCCCGTAGTGCAAAGATGGTTTGTTGATGAATATCTTTGGCCCGTAGTGCAAAGATGGATTTGTTAGTATGATTATAAACAGGAACTGTGATTTGGTATAACCATGATCTTTGATGTTTCAGGTAAAGACAAGTGATGAAAATATTCTTCGTCCTGGTTGCGAAGAAAAATTTATAGTCACAATTATGATTATGAGTTATTCATATGATTGTGGAAAGGAACTGTTGAGTGATGTTACATGGATAAAATATTGTTGGTGGATTTTTAACATGGAGAAGATAATAGACTTTATAGTCTATTTGACTCTTCTAATGGATTGCTCGTTCCGCTGCAACTATGGTTGAAATTTTTATCATTTACCATATGTTCTCAATCTCTGATTTATTGTTGATGAAGGCTATTGATAATTGAATTATCTTTAGTCATGATATTCTTTACTGAGCTAGTTGTGCTCACCCTTTTGCTTCACAATTCCTTTCAGGTAATAAGAGTGTAGCTGGGTCGAGCGGGGGTAACAAGGGAATAGAACGGTGGTCATCATTTAGTAGTTATATTTGGTGAAGAAAATAGGGTGAGGCGAACCCAACGTTGGAAGGGTGTTTTGTTACTATCATACAAGATGTCTAATGACATACAACCTCGTGTCATCATAAGACAGGATTGTGCTCATCCACTTGCTGAGTATATCTATGGGCACTACCTATATAATCTTGGTGTTTGTTTGAAGTATAATTCTCAATTAGAGACAGTGGAGATAATGATAAGCCAAGAGAAGACTCACCATTGGGAAGAATATGATAATAATCTTCTCGTTTTTCTTTGGGGTCTATTGGGTCAACCAAGGATAATTCTGTGGCCGTATGATATCTATCATAACCTAGACGCGTGGCCTCCCATGTACGAAGGTTTCCTTGAGCACTTCCCAAATATTCTAATTTCTAAAACAGTTTTTGAATATACCTTTATGTAAGGTGTCATTGTGAGGTGATGTCCACGGTTGGAACATGAGTCACATTTGGTATATATTTGTATCCAAACTCACAGCATATGTGTTATTGTATTTTGCACGACAATTGTTGTAATAAAGTTGTAGTTGTTTTCTGTACCATGTATTTGGCGACTCAGAATAGGTTGGATGGAATGGACCTATTTTGGGGTCGTTACAAATATCATGACTAAAGATAATTAAATTATCAATAGCTTTCATCAGTAATAAATCAGAGATTTAGAACATATGGTAGATGATAAAAATTTTCAACCATAGTTACAGTGGAACGAGCAATCCATTAGAAGAGTCAAATAGACCATAAAGTCTATTATCTTCTCCATGTTAAAAATTCACCCAAAATATTTTATCCCTGTAACATCAATCAACAATTTTGGTCCACAATCATATGAATATCTCATAATCATAATTGTGATTCTAAATTCCTCTTCGTATCCAGGACGAAGATAATTTTCATCTCATTTCTTTACCTGAAACATCAAAGATCATGGTTATACTAAATCACAGTTCCTATTCATAATCATACTAATAAATTCATCTTTGCACTACGGGCCAAAGATATTCGTCATCAGTTTATCTTTGCACTACTGACCAAAGATATTCAACAACAGGTCATCTTTACACTACATGCCAAAGATATTTAACAACAGATCATCTTTGCACTACAAGCCAAAGATATTCAACAACAGATCATCTTTACACCACAAGCCAAAGATATTCAACCACAGATCATCTTTGCATTACAGGCTAAAGATATTCAACAACAGATCATATTTTCACTACTGGCCAAAGAGAACCCATAGTCACGACCATACCAATAATCTACCCATCTTTACACTCAAGTCAAAGAGAAATATCATCATTAGGGTTATAAAAATATTATATATAATAATAAAAACAATATGATCAACAACTGCATTTAATTTCAAGAGTAAGATTCATAAATCAACGATAATTTGGTCAGTAAAAGAAACTAATTTTATCGTGAATAATAACTCAATAATAGTAACTCATGAATAGTAACCCCGACATGAAAAATATAAAAATTTTACAATAAAATTTATACCAATATTTCGGTATAATGATATTAAATAAATATCATTTCTTAAACTTATAAATAATTTATTTTAATTATTTTTACTTTACTAAATAATACATTTAATCATCCTAAAATGCCAAACTCATAAGATTATAACCAAAATTCTCATCAAAAATCTGCATATACCTCATATAGGATTCTCAAGTCATAAAATCATATTTTTTAATTTTCTTACTTCACATAACATATTTAATTCATTTACTCATAACTAGTCTATTTTCATGAAAAATACCAAATCAGTACAAATAAATTTTCTTTTCTGAGATTTAGCATAATATAGTTCCAAACATATATTTTTCTCAAAATTTTTAAAATTCATTTACTATTTTTCATATGGCCAAAACAGCCGAATATTTAGACATTTATCATAAACTGTACTTTTATCCAAAAATTCTAAAATTTACAGATTATACTTCTGTTTTATACATGTACTCCCAATAAAAATTTCACCAATTTTAGAGTTAACCACAAGGAGTTATAAGGATTTACTTTTAAAATAGTCTTTTCCCATAAAATTCATAACTCTTAATCTATACATCTAAAAATCACCATTTTTGGACACAATCTAGAAAACTGATCAAATTATCATATTTTAAATTTTTCCAGAATTTTTGAAGGTCAGAAAAATTACGAAACTAAAAAATATAATAACCCTTAAAATTTCTTACTATCCCTTACCTCAAAAGAGCAGTACTTCTAGCTGGAATACCGGATATAGTGCTGAAGAGAACTTGCACCATATAGAAACACTCAAAATATCAAAATACTCATAAGAATACGCTCGATAATATAGAGAGAGAAATCTTTAGTTTCTGGTGTGTTTTTCAATTCTAATCTAAGCATCCTATTTATAGAAAATTGCTTAGAACACCAAAGCAGAAAATTTAATAAAATATTAATATATATATTATAAATTCCTACGCACACCTCCACTGATCCAAAACATCAGCCACACATGTGCCAACTCACCAAAAACGTTTTTAATATAAAAATCATTTAAAACTCTAAAAAAATAAAATTAATTATTCTGGGACTTCAATAATTCACAATAAATAGCTATTTTATCAGGAAAATTCAAACCTTATGTTATTTTTATTGGAAATTCTATTCTCTACAACTTTACAGAAGAAAGTTTTTCCAAATTCCAAACAGAAATTGATCGAAATCCACAAACGGGCGATTTTATAAGCTATAATCAAATTTCAGTCAAAAAATGGGATCCATCGATACACAAAATATGTGTTAATCATTTAATGCAATAAAAATACTCTTCCTCCTCATATACTCATATATCCCACATTCATTATAAAAATATCATCATTATTATATTATTAAAATATAATAATATATTTAAATAAATTATTTTATCAGAAAAAGATAAAATATTAATTTTTAACAATTGTCACATTAAAAATTTTCTCCATCTATATCCACATAAAATTAATATTTTTCTCATCATATAAATCAATAATTAATTATTCACAAATAATATTACAGAATCATAATACTGACAACCAGACAGTTCTCAGGAAAGAGGGGGCTTTCCAATAAGGATCTCTCCTTACTGACGCACAATTAGGTGACCAAACCTCTCCTTAGACAGAACTTTCTAGACATTGCCAATAATGTTATCTAATAATATTATTCAGATAATATGAATTATTGCTCCGGTAATAAAAAATACTGTGTAGTGACAATTATTAAAATAACAATAACATAAAATATCAACGTAGCAATTGTTGAATTAATAAAATAAAATATTGAACAGTAATTACTGTAACAATTATTGAGTACTGCCTTCTTACGTAAGAATCAATAATTCAACAAAACTGTGCAATACCGTGTGCTACTGTACAACGACGCGTATTACTATTTTTTAACCACCAGGTATTCCAACAGTGTTAACGGTAACAACTACGCCGTTATTTATAAAACTTAAACTTGTCGTTTTATTTATCTGACAGTTATTCTGTTATGCGGCCCACAAATGGTTGCGCCGTCGTACGAATATTCCCTAACAAAATGAATATTTTATAACCACATGCGTATTTTGTAAACTTTACATATATCACCCTTAACTTTAACTTTTTATCAATTTAACTATTTACTGAATAATAATTATAAGAAAAATTTGAATACTTTTACTTCATAAAATTTGGGATCTAACAATCTCCTCTCCTTATGAAATTTCGTCCCTGAAATTTACGTACCTGGTATTTCGAAGAGTTGAAAATACCTTGCTTTCATTTCAGATTCTATCTCCCCGGTCATCATGATTTCTCCAACGTTCATCTCCTATATTTCAGATATTATTCTAGAATATAGCTTCAAAACAAAGGTTAATTGACATATCACAATTTGTCATCTTAAGTAAGAAAATAAAGCTTAGGTAGGACACACTAGCGAAGGATATTACTCGTCTCTCCCCTCCTAGTTCTATTCCCTGATCTCCGCCATAGATCATATCCCTAAGCTCTGATACCAAATGTAACGCCCTAAAAATAGGTCCAATCCAACCAACCTATTCTGAGTCGCCAAAAATATGGTACAAAAAATAGCTACAACTTTATTACTACAATTATCGTGTAAAATACAACAACACATATGTTGTGAGTTTTGATACAAATATCTACCAACTGTGACTCATGTCCCAACCTTGGATAGTACGTCACAATGGCACCTTACATAAAGGTACAGTCAATAACTGTTTTAGAAATTAAAATCTTTGGGTAGTGCTCAAGGAAACCTTTCTACATGGGAGGCCATGCATCTAGGTAATGATAGATATCATATGCCCACATAATTATCCTCGGTTGACCCAATAGACCACAAAGAAAAACGAGAAGATTACTATCATATTCTTTTCAATGGTGAGTCTTCTCTTGACATATCATTATCTCCACCATCTCTAATTGAGAATTATACTTCAAACAAACACCAAGATTATATAGGTAGTGCTCGTAGATATATTCAGCAAGTGGATATACATAGCCTTGTCTTATGATCACACGAAGTTATATGTCATTAGACATCTTGTATGATAGTGGTAAAATACCCTTCCAACGTTGGGTTCGCCTTACCCTATTGGATTCACCAAATATAACTACTAAATGATGTATAAAATACAACACACTTTTTTATGCTGCTTAGGGAGAACCTCCACAGCTAGAGACCACCGTTCTATTTTTCTGTTACCTTCGCTCGACCCAGCTATACTCTTATTACCTGAAAGGAATTGTGAAGCAAAAGAGTGAGCACAAATAGCCCAGTAAAGAATATCATGACTAAAGATAATTAAATTATCAATAGCCTTCATCAGTAATAAATCAGAGATTTAGAACATATGGTAGATGATAAAAATTTTCAACCATAGTTGCAGTGGAACGAGCAATCCATTAAAAATGTCAAATAGACCATAATGTCTATTATCTTCTCCATGTTAAAAATTCACCCACAATATTTTATCCCTGTAACATCAATCAACAATTTTGGTCCACAATCATATGAATATCTCATAATCATAATTGTGATTCTAAATTTCTCTTCGCATCCAGGACGAAGATAATTTTTATCACATGTCTTTACCTGAAACATCAAAGATCATGGTTATACCAAATCACAGTTCCTGTTCATAATCATACTAATAAATTCATCTTTACACTACGGGCCAAAGATATTCGTCATCAGTTCATCTTTGCACTACTGACCAAAGATATTCAACAATAGGTCATCTTTACACTGCATGCCAAAGATATTTAACAACAGATCATCTTTGCACTACAAGCCAAAGATATTCAACAACAGATCATCTTTGCACCACAAGCCAAAGATATTCAACCACAGATCATCTTTGCATTACAGGCTAAAGATATTCAACTACAGATCATGTTTTCACTACTGGCCAAAGAGAACCCATAGTCATAACCATACCAATAATCTACCCATCTTTACACTCAAGTCAAAGAAAAATATCATCATTAGGATTATAAAAATATTATATATGATAATAAAAATAATATGATCAACAACTGCATTTAATTTTAAGAGTAAGATTCATAAATCAACGATAATTTGGTCAGTAAAAGAAACTAATTTTATCGTGAATAGTATTCGTGAATAGTAACTCTTGAATTGTAACTCATGAATAGTAACCCTGACATGAAAAATGTAGAAATTTTACAATAAAATTTATACCAATATTTCGGTATAATTATATTAAAAAAATATCATTTCTTAAACTTATAAATAATTTATTTTAATTATTTACACTTTAATAAATAATACATTTAATCATCCTAAAATGTCAAACTCATAAGATTATAACCAAAATTCTCATCAAAAATCTGCATATACCTCATATAGGATTCTTAAGTCATAAAATCATATTTTTTAATTTTCTTACTTCACATAACATATTTAATTCATTTACTCATAACTAGTACATTTTAATAAAAAATACCAAATCAATACAAATAAATTTTCTTTTCTGGGATTTAGTATAATATAGTTCCAAACATATATTTTTCTCAGAATTTTTAAAATTCATTTACTATTTTTCATACGGCCAAAACAGCCGAATATTTAGACATTTATCATAAACTGTACTTTTATCCAAAAATTCTGAAATTTACAGATTATACTTCTGTTATATACATGTACTCCCAATAAAAATTTTACCAATTTTGGAGTTAACCACAAGGAGTTATAAGGATTTACTTTTAAAATAGTCTTTTCCCATAAAATTCATAACTCTTAATCTATAAATCCAAAAATCACCATTTTTGGACACAATCTTGAAAACTCATCAAATTATCATTTTAAATTTTTTTAGAATTTTTGAAGGTCAGAAAAATTACGAAATTGAAAAACATAATAACCCTTAAAATTCCTTACTATCCCTTTCCTCAAAAGAGCAGTACTTCTAGTTGGAATACCGGATATAGTGCTGAAGGGAACTTGCACCGTATAGCAACACTCAAAATATCAAAATACTCACAAGAATACGCTCGATAATATAGAGAGAGAAATCTTTAGTTTCTGATGTGTTTTTCAATTCTAACCTAAACACCCTATTTATAGGAAATTGCTTAGAACACCAAAGCAGAAAATTTAATAAAATATTAATATATATATATTATAAATTCCTACGCACACCTCCACTGATCCAAAACATCAGCCACACATGTGCCAACTCACCAAAAATGTTTTTAATATAAAAATCATTTAAAACTCCAAAAAAAAATAAAATTAATTATTTTGGAACTTCAATAATTCACAATAAATATCCCTTTTATCAGAAAAATTCAAACCTTATGTTATTTTTATAGGAAATTCTATTCTCTACAACTTTACAGAAGAAAGTTTTTCCAAATTCCAAACAAAAATTGACCGAAATCCACAAACGGACGATTTTACAAGCTATAATCAAATTTCAGTCAAGAAATGGGATCCACAGATACACAAAATATGTGTTAATCATTTAATGCAACAAAAATACTCTTCCTCCTCATATACTCATATATCCCACATTCATTATAAAAATATCACTATTATTATATTATTAAAATATAATAATATATTTAAATAAATTATTTTATCAGAAAAAGATAAAATATTAATTTTCAACAATTATCATATTAAAAATTTTCTCCATCTATATCCACATAAAATCAATATTTTTCTCATCATATAAATCAATAATTAATTATTCACAAATAATATTACAGAATCACAATACTGACAACCAGACAGTTCTCAGGAAAGAAGGGGGCTTTCCAATAAGGATCTCTCCTTACTGACGCGCAATTAGGTGACCAAACCTCTCCTTAGACAGAACTTTCTAGACATTACCAATAATGTTATCTAATAATATTATTCAGATAATATGAATTATTGCTCCGGTAATGAAAAATACTGTGTAGTGACAATTATTAAAATAACAATAACATAAAATATCAACGTAGCAATTGTTGAATCAATAAAATAAAATATTAAACAGTAATTACTGTAACAATTATTGAGTAGTGCCTTCTTACGTAAGAATCAATAATTCAACAAAACTGTGCAATACCGTGTGCTACTGTACAACGACGCGTATTACTGTTTTTTAACCACCAGGTATTCCGATAGTGTTAACGGTAACAACTACGCCGTTATTTATAAAACTTAAACTTGTCGTTTTATTCATCTGACAGTTATTCTGTTATGCGGCCCACAAATGGTTGCGCCGTCGTACGAATATTCCCCAACAAAATGAATATTTTATAACTACATGCGTATTTGTAAACTTTACATATATCACCCTTAACTTTAACTTTTTATCAATTTAACTATTTACTGAATAATAATTATAAGAAAAAATTGAATACTTTTATTTCATAAAATTTGGGATCTAACAACCTCCCCTCCTTATGAAATTTCGTCCCCGAAATTTACGTACCTGGTATTTCGAAGAGTTGAGAATACCTTGCTTTCATTTCAGATTCTATCTCTCCGGTCATCATGATTTGTCCAATGTTCATCTCCTGTATTTTAGATATCATTCTAGAATACAGCTTCAAAATAAAGGTTAATTGACATATCACAATTTGTTATCTTAAGTAAGAAAATTAAGCTTAGGTAGGACACACTAGTGAAGGATATTACTCGTCTCTCCCTTCCTAGTTCTATTCCCCGATCTCCGCCAGAGATCATATCCCTAAGCTCTGATACCAAATGTAACGCCCCAAAAATAGGTCCAATCCAACCAACCTATTCTGAGTCGCCAAAAATATGGTACAGAAAACAGCTACAACTTTATTACTACAATTATCGTGCAAAATACAACAATACATATGTTGTGAGTTTTGATACAAATTTCTACCAACTGTGACTCATGTCTCAACCTTGGATAGTACGTCACAATGGCACCTTACATAAAGGTACAGTCAATAACTGTTTTAGAAATTAAAATCTTTGGGTAGTGCTCAAGAAAACCTTCCTACATGGGAGGCCATGCATCTAGGTTATGATAGATATCATATGCCCACATAATTATCCTCGGTTGACCCAATAGACCACAAAGAAAAACGAGAAGATTACTATCATATTCTTTTTAATGGTGAGTCTTCTCTTGACATATCATTATCTCCACCATCTCTAATTGAGAATTATACTTTAAACAAACACCAAGATTATATAGGTAGTGCTCGTAGATATACTCAGCAAGTGGATATGCATAGCCTTGTCTTATGATCACACAAGGTTGTATGTCATTATACATCTTGTATGATAGTGGTAAAATACCCTTCCAACGTTGGGTTCGCCTTACCCTATTGGATTCACCAAATATAACTACTAAATGATGTATAAAATATAACACACTTTTTTATACTGCTTAGGGAGAACCTCCACAGCTAGAGACCACCGTTCTATTTTTCTGTTACCCTCGCTCGACCCAGCTATACTCTTATTACCTGAAAAGAATTGTGAAGCAAAAGGGTGAGCACAAATAGCCCAGTAAAGAATATCATGACTAAAGATAATTAAATTATCAATAGCCTTCATCAGTAATAAATCAGAGATTTAGAACATATGGTAGATGATAAAATTTTTCAACCGTAGTTGCAGCGGAACGAGCAATCCATTAGAAAAGTCAAATAGACCATAAAGTCTATTATCTTCTCCATGTTAAAAATTCACCTATAATATTTTATTCCTGTAACATCAATCAAAAATTTTGGTCCACAATCATATGAATATCTCATAATCATAATTGTGATTTGAAATTCCTCTTCGCATCCAGGACGAAGATAATTTTCATCACATGTCTTTACCTGAAACATCAAAGATCATGGTTATACCAAATCACAGTTCCTGTTCATAATCATACTAATAAATTCATCTTTGCACTACGGGCCAAAGATATTCGTCATCAGTTCATCTTTGCACTACTGACCAAAGATATTCAACAACAGGTCATCTTTACACTACATGCCAAAGATATTTAACAACAGATCATCTTTGCACCACAAGCCAAAGATATTTAACAACAGTTCATCTTTGCTCCACAAGTCAAAGATATTCAACCACAGATCATCTTTGCATTACATGCTAAAGATATTCAACAACAGATCATGTTTTCACTACTGGTCAAAGAGAACCCATAGTCACGACCATACCAATAATCTACCCATCTTTACACTCAAGTCAAAGAGAAATATCATCATTAGGGTTATAAAAATATTATATATGATAATAAAAACAATATGATCAACAACTGCATTTAATTTCAAGAGTAAGATTCATAAATCAACGATAATTTGGTCAGTAAAAGAAACCAATTTTGTCGTGAATAGTATCCTTGAATAGTAACTCTTGAATAGAAACTCATGAATAGTAACCCCGACATGAAAAATGTAAAAATTTTACAATAAAATTTATACCAATATTTCGGTATAATGATATTAAAAAAATATCATTTCTTAAACTTATAAATAATTTATTTTAATTATTTACACTTTTACTAAATAATACATTTAATCATCCTAAAATTTCAAACTCATAAGATTATAACCAAAATTCTCATCAAAAATCTGCATATACCTCATATAGGATTCTCAAGTCATAAAATCATATTTTTTAATTTTCTTACTTCACATAACATATTTAATTTATTTACTCATAACTAGTCTATTTTCATAAAAAATATCAAATCAGTACAAATAAATTTTCTTTTCTGGGATTTAGCATAATATAGTTCCAAACATATATTTTTCTCAGAATTTTTAAAATTCATTTACTATTTTTCATACGGCCAAAACAGCCGAATATTTAGACATTTATCATAAACTGTACTTTTATCCAAAAATTCTAAAATTTACAGATTATACTTCTGTTATATACATGTACTCCCAATAAAAATTTCACCAATTTTGGAGTTAACCACAAGGAGTTATAAGGATTTACTTTTAAAATAGTCTTTTTTCCCATAAAATTCATAACTCTTAATATATACATCCAAAAATCACCATTTTTGTACACAATCTTGAAAACTCATCAAATTATCATTTCAAATTTTTTTAGAATTTTTGAAGGTCAGAAAAATTACGAAATTGAAAAACATAATAACCCTTAAAATTCCTTACTATCCCTTACCTCAAAAGAGCAGTACTTCTAGTTGGAATACCGGATATAGTGCTGAAGGGAACTTGCACCGTATAGCAACACTCAAAATATCAAAATACTCACAAGAATACGCTCGATAATATAGAGAGAGAAATCTTTAGTTTCTGATGTGCTTTTCAATTCTAACATAAACACCCTATTTATAGGAAATTGCTTAGAACACCAAAGCAGAAAATTTAATAAAATATTAATATATATTATAAATTCCTACGCACACCTCCATTGATCCAAAACATCAGCCACACATGTGCCAACTCACCAAAAACGTTTTTAATATAAAAATCATTTAAAACTCCAAAAAAAAAATAAAATTAATTATTCTGGGACTTCAATAATTCACAATAAATAGTCCTTTTATCAGAAAAATTCAAACCTTATGTTATTTTTATAGGAAATTCCATTCTCTATAACCTTACAGAAGAAAGTTTTTCCAAATTCCAAACAGAAATTGACCGAAATCAACAAACAGGCGATTTTATAAACTATAATCAAATTTCAGTCAAGAATTGGGGTCCACCGATACACAAAACATGTGTTAATCATTTAATGTAATAAAAATACTCTTCCTCCTCATATACTCATATATCCCACATTCATTATAAAAATATCACTATTATTATATTATTAAAATATAATAATATATTTAAATAAATTATTTTATCAGAAAAAGATAAAATATTAATTTTTAACAATTGTCACATTAAAAATTTTTTCCATCTATATCCACATAAAATCAATATTTTTCTCATCATATAAATCAATATTTAATTATTCACAAATAATATTACAGAATCACAATACTGACAACCAGACAGTTCTCAAGAAAGAGGGGGCTTTCCAATAAGGATCTCTCCTTACTGGCGCGTAATTAGGTGACCAAATCTCTCCTTAGAAAGAACTTTCTAGACATTGCCAATAATATTATCTAATAATATTATTCAGATAATATGAATTATTGCTCCGATAATGAAAAATACTGTGTAGTGACAATTATTAAAGTAACAATAATATAAAATATCAACGCAGCAATTGTTGAATCATTAAAATAAAAAATTGAACAGTAATTATTGTAACAATTATTGAGTAGTGCCTTCTTACGTAAGAATCAATAATTCAATAAAACTGTATAATATCGTGTGCTACTGTACATGTAAGACCCCAAATTATTAATAAATGAAATTTAAATTCTCTCTATTTATTATTTTGAAATAGTAAGTGTTAAATTGATTAATGAGGTTAGTTATGGGTAAAATGCGTAAATATTTTAAATAAGCAAGTGGTTATAAAATATTCATTGTTGTCGGGGAATATTCGTACGACGGCGCAGTCTTTTGTGGGCCCCATAACGGAAAGCGATTGGATGAAGAAAACGACAAGTATATGTTTTTATTAATAACGGCGTAGTTGTTACCGTTAATACTGTTGGAATACCCGGTGGTTAAAACACAGTAATACGCGTTGTTACACAGTAGCACACTGTATTGCACCAATTATTGATTCTTACGTAAGAAGGCACTACTCAATAATGGTTACAGTAATTACTGTTCAGTATTTTATTTTATTGATTCAATAATTGCTGCGTTGATATTTTATATTACTGTTGTTTCAATAATTGTCACTACACAGTATTTCCCATTATCAGATCAATAATTCATATTATTTGAATAATATTATTAGATAACATTATTGGCAATGTCTAGAAAGTTCTGTCTAAGGAGAGGTTTGGTCATCTAATTGCGCGCCAGTAAGGAGAAATCCTTATTGGAAAGCCCCCTCTTTCCTGGGAACGGCCTGGTTGTCATAAATGTGATTCTGTAATATTATTTATAAATAATTAATTATTGATTCATATGATAAGGAAATATTTATTTTTGTGGATATAAATGAGGGATATATTTTTGTGGTTAAAAATGAAGGAGTTAATGTTGAGGTTTTTATCAGTATTTTTGTCGGAATGGAGGTATTAAAAATCAGGGTTTTTGAGATATTTTGCGGGAGTTATAATTTTTAATCCGACCGTTGGATCGTGGTAATTTTTGGATATGTTATACATATATAAGTTGAGTATATGTCCACAAATTTTGAACCGTTAAAAATGAACGTATGATTTATTATGAATTTTACGAGATGACTGGTTCAGAAATTATTGAATTTTCGGAGTTAATCATTTTGGTAGAAAATTCTAGAATTGGTGGGCCCCACTCTTGGTTGGTGAAGAAATGTGCTGAGATTTTTATTCAAATGTGGTGGGTGGGAATAGTAGCAGGTAAAGCCATCAGGTTGCAGGTTAAGTCTGCTTCGGCGTGCTAACATTTTCCTATAAATAGAGGGCTAAGTTAGAATTGAAAATCACACCAGAAACAAGTTTTCTCTCTTTCTCTCTCTAGATTATTGAGTGTATTTTGTGAGTATTTAGATACTTTGAGAGTTTCTATTCATCAGAGCAAGTGTCTTTCAGCCTTATACCGGTATTCCGACCAGAAGTACTGTCTGTACGAGGTAAGGGATGTTATTTTATTCAAAAATGATATTATTTCTTCAATATCATTATGCCGAAATATTGGTTGGAAATTTTTATCAAATTTGGAACTTTTCACGTCGGGGTTACTATTCATGAGTTACTATTCATGAGTTACTATTCACGAGTTACTATTCACCGAAAAATAAAATTTTCTTCTTTTCGTCCAAAATATCTATTCTGGGTACTAGCTTTGATTGTATCCATGTTTTGATCATTCTTGAATTCTACTTCACTATGAATAATTATAAGATATTTTTGGACATGAATAAATCGAAATACGAATCCTTAATATTTGTTATTTTGTTTCACTGGATTCGTTTTCTTTAATATATTTTTCATCATCCTCAGTCCTAAATGATGATATTACTGAATATCTTTGGACGTAGTGCAAAGATGAATGATTAACTGATGAATATCTTTGGCCCGTAGTGCAAAGATGAACAGGTGTTGAGATGAACATGACCGACTGGTGATACAAATGAATATCTTTGGCCTGTAGTGCAAAGATGAATATTTGATTAAAGATGGTTATTGATTGTTGTTACAGGGATAAAATATTGATGATGGACTTTTAAATCTTAAAAGATAGTAGAACTCATTCTCTACTTGACTCTTCTAATGGTTTGCTGTTTCCGCTGCAGTTATTGATTTAAAACTTGTTGTCTATTGTATTCTATTAGATTTTTCCCTGTTGAAGACTAACGATAATTTGTTCTGTATTATCTTAGTCATAATGTTCTTTACTGGGCTAGTTGAGCTCACCCTTTTCCTTTTTGTTCCATTTTTCTCAGAAGGCGAGAATGTAGCGAGTACTAGTCGGGGTATGGAATGATGGTTCTAGAAGTTACTTTAGTAGTCCTCACTATTTTTGTGAAATAATGTATCAATAATTGTAATGAGGGCTTATTTGAGTGTGGATATTGTCTAAATGACAATATTTGTATTTAAACTCACAGTTCTTGTGTTGTAATAATAAAGATGTAGTTGTTTCTGTACCATATATTTTGGCGACTCAGAATGGGTGTTGTATACCTATTTTGGGGGCGTCACAGTTGGTATCAGAGCTTAGGGATATGATCTCTGGCGGAGATCGGGGAATAGAACTAGGAGGGGAGAGACGAATCCTTCGCTAGTGTGTCATACCTAAGCTTATTTATTGGTCAGTCATAATATAGGGGTATTATGTGATTTGTTAATTTATTTAATTAACCCTTGTTTTATGGCAGTATTTGAGAATGTCGACTGAGAATGTTAATAGTGGAGTAAATGAGACCGTGGAGACACCGGTGCTTACCAACGAGGAGAACGTGCAACAGGCTGGCAATGTTCCTCCTGTGAACAACACCAATGAGCAGATGATGAACGATGGAATGTTTAGAAGTTTTTTGCAATTCATGCAAAACCAGACAAGGGAGACTCGTGTTCAAAATACAGGAGGAAATGATAGCAATTCACGGTTTGTCACAGCCAAACAGTTCAAAGAATTGGGACCACCAGAATTTAAGGGAAAGCCGGATCCGATCATGGCGGAAACGTGGGTCAAGCAAATTACCAAGATATTCGATGTCTTGGGATGCACGGAGGAACATAAGGTTCCATTCGCCACCTTTATGTTCCGTGGCGAGGCAGATTACTGGTGGGAGTCTGTGAAGCGTACCCATCCAACCGCACTCAGCATGTCTTGGGAGACATTTCAAAAACTGTTCAATGACAAGTACTTTCCTGAAAGTATTCGTCATATGAAGGAGGTAGAGTTTATTAGACTAGAGCAGAATAATATGACGGTATCTCAGTACGAGGCAAAGTTTGCAGAGTTGTCCAGGTTTGTACCTCATTTGGTGGAGAATGAGGAACGTATGACGAGGATGTTTCTGAGAGGTTTGAAACCCGGCATACGTCAATATCTCATTTCTCATAAATTTTCTCTCTATTCAGATGTTGTCAACAGGGCTCAATTATTAGAGCGAGATAACGAGTACGGTCAACTGAGGGATCACAACCAGGATCATATCGGTGACAGCAGTCATCAGAACAATGATAACCAGCGGAGAAAGAAAAATACAGACAAGAACGGCAACCACTCTGGTGGTAATCGTGGCTATGAAAATAGAAGAAGCGAGTCGGGAGGAGATTTTAAAAAGAGGAGATTCAACAATGACAATACGAAGACGTCAGCACCAACAGCAATTGGTTCCAAGGGAGGAGAACGACCACCGGTTATATGTTATAAGTGCGGAAAAGAAGGACATATCAGCCCAAACTGCCCACAACAGTTTAAGGTATGTTATAATTGTGGAAAGGAAGGACATATCGCTCGAGATTGCACTGTAGCAAAACCAAGTCCAGCGGGGATGGTGACTCAAAAAGCTGTCCCAGAAAAGATAAAGTCAACGGTTCCTGGAAGAGCGTTTGTCGTGACTGGTCAACATGCGAGGAACCCAAACGAGGTGATCACGGGTAAGCTAATCATAAATTCATGCGAAGTTTATACCTTATTAGATACCGGTTCTACCCATTCTTTTATCTCTCCTGCTTGTGCTCAACGTTTAAACTTGACTCCGGAGAAGTTAGACTTTGATTTATCTGTGGAGACTCCGTTAGGAGAAACTTTCATCACATCCACTGTTTATAAATCTTGTGTGATCCAAGTTGTTACCATCACCTTATCTGTTGACCTTATCTCTTTAAAGATACTTGCTTTTGATGTGATTTTAGGGATTGATTGGCTAACTACTCATCATGCCAAAATTGATTGTTTTCGTAAGGTTGTTAGTTTTCATATTCCTAACCAACCTGTTGTACGAATTCAAACAACTAAGCCATTAAAATCAATCACTGTTATATCAAGCCATAAAGCCATTCGTTTATTAAAAAACGGATGTCAAGCTTTCTTAGCCCATGTTATGGATTTGAATAAAGACACGTCAAATTTGAATAATATTCCTGTTGTTATTGACTTTCCTGACGTATTTCCTGAAGAACTTCCCGGTCTACCCCCGGAACGAGAAATTGAATTCTTTATTGATCTTGAACCTGGTACAAAGCCCATTTCTAAAACCCCATATCGAATGGCTCCTATTGAACTTCAGGAGTTAAAGGTCCAACTACAAGAGTTGTTGGACATCGGTTTCATTCGTCCTAGTACATCTCCTTGGGGTGCTCCTGTTTTATTTGTAAAGAAGAAAGACGGGAGTATGCGACTTTGTATTGATTACCGGGAATTAAACCATGTCACTATTAAGAATAGGTATCCGCTACCTCGTATTGATGACCTGTTTGACCAGTTACAAGGAGCACAGTTCTTTTCAAAGATCGATCTTCGTTCTGGATATCATCAGCTGAAGGTTAAAACTGAGGATATTCCAAAGACTGCCTTCAGAACTCGGTACGGGCATTATGAGTTCCTAGTTATGTCTTTTGGATTGACTAATGCTCCTGCGGCTTTCATGGATATGATGAACCGAGTATTTAAGGATTATTTGGATCAGTTCGTTGTTGTCTTTATTGATGATATCCTCATATATTCCAAAAGCCGTGAAGATCATGAGCATCATTTGAAGCTGGTACTCCAAAGGCTGCGTGAAAATAAGTTATATGCCAAGTTGAAGAAATGCGAGTTCTGGCTTGAGGAAGTAGCTTTCCTAGGGCACGTGGTGTCAAAACATGGAGTATCTGTTGACCCGGCGAAGATTGAAGCAATACAAAGTTGGGAGCAACCAAAGACGGTGACCGAAGTACGTAGCTTTCTAGGCTTAGCTGGTTATTATCGAAGATTCGTGGAAGGGTTTTCTCGAATCGCTACCCCGTTAACTCAGCTGACTCGGAAAGATATCAAATTCGTATGGAGCGAGGAATGCGAGAAGAGTTTTCAAGAGCTTAAGAGGAGACTCATTTCGGCACCTGTTCTGACAATACCATCTGGTTCGGATGGATTTGTTATCTACAGTGATGCTTCAGGCAAAGGGTTAGGATGTGTTCTCATGCAACATGGAAAAGTCATAGCCTATGCCTCGCGACAACTCAAAGAATATGAGAGGAATTATCCTACTCATGATTTGGAGTTGGCAGCAGTAGTTTTCGCGTTGAAGATCTGGAGACACTACCTGTATGGGGAGAAAGTGGAGATCTATACAGATCATAAAAGCCTTAAATATTTCTTCACCCAAAAGGAACTCAACATGCGGCAGCGACGTTGGCTCGAGCTGTTGAAAGATTACGATCATACCATCCAATATCATCCTGGAAAAGCAAACGTAGTAGCTGACGCATTGAGTAGAAGATCATATGCGGGTACGAGTGCAATGTTGTTAACACAAAGGCCCATTTTGTATGACTTGCAAAGGATGGAGATAGAGATGAAGGCTCCAAGTACCCACTTGATGATATCAAATATACGAGTAGAACCGACTTTAATCGATAAAGTTAAAGCTGCTCAAGCTACGGACATAGAGCTGATGCGTATGAAGAAGAAAGTGCAAGAAGGTTCTATTCCAGAAGCAAGAATCGATGAAGAAGGAATACTTCGAGTTCACTCTAGACTCTGTGTTCCTAACAATTCTGATTTAAAGTACAAGATCATGATGGAAGCACACAATACACCATTTGCAATCCATCCTGGAAGTACCAAAATGTATCGTGATCTACGACATACATTTTGGTGGAATAATATGAAGAGAGAGATTGCAAAGTTTATCTCGAGGTGTTTAACTTGTCAACGTGTAAAGGCGGAACATCAAGTACCAAAGGGTCCATTGCAACCACTTGAGATTCCGAAATGGAAGTGGGAACACATTACCATGGATTTCGTTACGGGTCTTCCCACGATTTCTCAAGGCATAAATGCTATTTGGGTTATTGTTGATAGATTAACCAAGTCTGCTCATTTCTTGCCGATACGGGAGACTTATTCCCTTGAACGTCTTGCTCGTATATACGTAGATGAGATTGTGAGACTGCATGGCATGCCAGTATCCATAGTTTCGGATCGTGACCCAAGATTCACTTCAAGATTTTGGGTTAGCTTGCAAAAAGCTATGGGCACAGATTTACGATTTAGTTCGGCATACCATCCTCAAACGGACGGACAATCAGAGAGGACTATTCAAACTCTTGAAGATCTATTAAGACTTTGTGTCCTAGATTTCAAAGGGAGTTGGGATAAGTACCTACCATTGGTGGAATTCTCTTACAATAACAGTTATCAGGCAAGTATAGGTGTGGCCCCATTTGAAGCATTATATGGACGAAAGTGTCGCTCTCCAGTATGCTGGGACGAGGTGGGTGAAGCAACATTGTTGGGACCAGAGTTGGTACGCATGACTACAGAGAAGATCCAAACGATTCGACAACGTATACAAACGGCACAGGATCGACAAAAGAGTTATGCGGATCTTCATCGGAAGGACGTGAAATTTGACATTGGGGATCATGTATTGTTGCGTGTGGCTCCATGGAAAGGAGTTACAAGATTTGGGAAGAGAGGAAAGCTCAATCCACGATTTATTGGTCCATTTCAGATTCTTGACCGAGTAGGAAATGTGGCCTATAGACTTGCGTTACCTCCAAGTATGTCTCGTGTTCATAATGTTTTTCATATATCTGTGTTACGTAAATATGTGAAAGACCCAGACCACGTTATTGAGTTAGAACCGGACGAGATAGCTGAAGACTTAACGTACGAAGAGGTACCTGTCAAGATCTTGGATAGAAAGGAGCATGTCCTACGCACGAAGGTCATACCACAAGTTAAAGTTTTGTGGAGAAACCATGCTATTGAGGAAATGACCTGGGAGTTGGAAACGGAAATGAAAGCGAGGTATCCTCATCTTTTCGAAACACCAGGTACGTACGTCAATTTCGAGGACGAAATTTCATAAGGAGGGGAGGTTGTAAGACCCCAAATTATTAATAAATGAAATTTAAATTCCCTCTATTTATTATTTTGAAATAGTAAGTGTTAAATTGATTAATGAGGTTAGTTATGGGTAAAATGCGTAAATATTTTAAATAAGCAAGTGGTTATAAAATATTCATTGTTGTCGGGGAATATTCGTTTGGTCGTGGAATATTCTTCCTGTCGGGGAATATTCGTACGACGGCGCAGTCTTTTGTGGGCCCCATAACGGAAAGCGATTGGATGAAGAAAACGACAAGTATATGTTTTTATTAATAACGGCGTAGTTGTTACCGTTAATACTGTTGGAATACCCGGTGGTTAAAACACAGTAATACGCGTTGTTACACAGTAGCACACTGTATTGCACCAATTATTGATTCTTACGTAAGAAGGCACTACTCAATAATGGTTACAGTAATTACTGTTCAGTATTTTATTTTATTGATTCAATAATTGCTGCGTTGATATTTTATATTACTGTTGTTTCAATAATTGTCACTACACAGTATTTCCCATTATCAGATCAATAATTCATATTATTTGAATAATATTATTAGATAACATTATTGGCAATGTCTAGAAAGTTCTGTCTAAGGAGAGGTTTGGTCATCTAATTGCGCGCCAGTAAGGAGAAATCCTTATTGGAAAGCCCCCTCTTTCCTGGGAACGGCCTGGTTGTCATAAATGTGATTCTGTAATATTATTTATAAATAATTAATTATTGATTCATATGATAAGGAAATATTTATTTTTGTGGATATAAATGAGGGATATATTTTTGTGGTTAAAAATGAAGGAGTTAATGTTGAGGTTTTTATCAGTATTTTTGTCGGAATGGAGGTATTAAAAATCAGGGTTTTTGAGATATTTTGCGGGAGTTATAATTTTTAATCCGACCGTTGGATCGTGGTAATTTTTGGATATGTTATACATATATAAGTTGAGTATATGTCCACAAATTTTGAACCGTTAAAAATGAACGTATGATTTATTATGAATTTTACGAGATGACTGGTTCAGAAATTATTGAATTTTCGGAGTTAATCATTTTGGTAGAAAATTCTAGAATTGGTGGGCCCCACTCTTGGTTGGTGAAGAAATGTGCTGAGATTTTTATTCAAATGTGGTGGGTGGGAATAGTAGCAGGTAAAGCCATCAGGTTGCAGGTTAAGTCTGCTTCGGCGTGCTAACATTTTCCTATAAATAGAGGGCTAAGTTAGAATTGAAAATCACACCAGAAACAAGTTTTCTCTCTTTCTCTCTCTAGATTATTGAGTGTATTTTGTGAGTATTAAATACTTTGAGAGTTTCTATTCATCAGAGCAAGTGTCTTTCAGCCTTATACCGGTATTCCGACCAGAAGTACTGTCTGTACGAGGTAAAGGATGTTATTTTATTCAAAAATGATATTATTTCTTCAATATCATTATGCCAAAATATTGGTTGGAAATTTTTATCAAATTTGGAACTTTTCACGTCGGGGTTACTATTCATGAGTTACTATTCACGAGTTACTATTCACGAGTTACTATTCACCGAAAAATAAAATTTTCTTCTTTTCGTCCAAAATATCTATTCTGGGTACTAGCTTTGATTGTATCCATGTTTTGATCATTCTTGAATTCTACTTCACTATGAATAATTATAAGATATTTTTGGACATGAATAAATCGAAATACGAATCCTTAATATTTGTTATTTTGTTTCACTGGATTCGTTTTCTTTAATATATTTTTCATCATCCTCAGTCCTAAATGATGATATTACTGAATATCTTTGACCGTAGTGCAAAGATGAATGATTAACTGATGAATATCTTTGGCCCGTAGTGCAAAGATGAACAGGTGTTGAGATGAACATGACCGACTGGTGATACAAATGAATATCTTTGGCCTGTAGTGCAAAGATGAATATTTGATTAAAGATGGTTATTGATTGTTGTTACAGGGATAAAATATTGATGATGGACTTTTAAATCTTAGAAGATAGTAGAACTCATTCTCTACTTGACTCTTCTAATGGTTTGCTGTTTCCGCTGCAGTTATTGATTTAAAACTTGTTGTCTATTGTATTCTATTAGATTTTTCCCTGTTGAAGACTAACGATAATTTGTTCTGTATTATCTTAGTCATAATGTTCTTTACTGGGCTAGTTGAGCTCACCCTTTTCCTTTTTGTTCCATTTTTCTCAGGAGGCGAGAATGTAGCGAGTACTAGTCGGGGTATGGAATGATGGTTCTAGAAGTTACTTTAGTAGTCCTCACTATTTTTGTGAAATAATGTATCAATAATTGTAATGAGGGCTTATTTGAGTGTGGATATTGTCTAAATGACAATATTTGTATTTAAACTCACAGTTCTTGTGTTGTAATAATAAAGATGTAGTTGTTTCTGTACCATATATTTTGGCGACTCAGAATGAGTGTTGTATACCTATTTTGGGGGCGTCACAGTACAACCACGTGTATTACTATTTTTTAACCACCGCGTATTCTAACAGTATTAACGGTAACAACAACGCCGTTATTTACAAAACTTAAACTTGTCGTTTTCTTCATCCGACAATTATTCTGTTATGGGACGCAGAAATGGTTGCGCCGTCGTACTAATATTTTCCGACAAAATAAATATTTTATAACCACATGCGTATTTTGTAAACTTTACATATATCACCCTTAACTTTAACTTTTTATTAATTTAACTATTTACTGAATAATAATTATAAAAAAAAATTGAATACTTTTATTTCATAAAATTCGGGGTCTTACATCCGGGGACTTGCTTATGCGGAGGGAAGGTGTTAGGCACCCCCCGACATCCGTGTTACCACGATGACCGCCACTTTTCAATAAATTATTATATGAATGTGTGTGTGTGTGGGTCAATGTGCTGTTATTTGGAAGCAGTGCTATGCCTTGTTCGCACCTATATACATAGGGTTTGAATTTGTATAAAAATTCAGTTTTAAACAAGATATAGTAGTGAAGTTTTGTAAAAAGAGGTTTTTCAAATCCTGTGCTCAATAGTAAGTGAGGCCTTTGATATTTCTATTTTATTAAATGTTCGGCTTGATTGCTTTTACTTTCGAGATGCGAAGCATCTTTGAGAAAATAATGTACAAAACAGTGCCGAACTCCTCATGGGTATGAAAATCATCGGAGAAAATTCGAACACCGGGAATAAATTTACAAGCTTCTTACAGCTGAAAAGGTCCATCACGGGAACCGAATCTAGATTCAATGGACTGAATCTGTGATCACATGATTCCTAGGCTCACATAATACCGCAATTGATATAAACGCAGTAAGCAGGTATATATATATATATATATATATATATATATATATATATATAGTAAATATATATATATATATATATATATATATATATATATATATATATATATATATATATATATACAGACATGATCGACCACCTCAAAGCACCTCCATGGGGGATCAGAAATGTAAATAAAGCTGTAAAAGTGATCAACCACCACGGAGGAACCTTCAGGCGGGACGAAATGTACAAAAAGGTATAAAAAGGGTCAACCGCCATGAAGTAAACTCCAGGTGGGACGAAATATATATATATATATATATATATATATATATATATATATATATATATATATATATATATATAAAAGCTTGTAAACGCACCGGATATAAAATACAGGCTCATCGGACAAAGTCCAACAACAGTTAATATATATAAGTATATATATATTAAAGCAGTAAATGCATCGGATGTAAAATTCAGGCTCATCGAACAAAGTTCAACACACAGTTCATATATATAAGTATATATATATATATATATATATATATATATATATATATATATATATATATATATATATATATATATATATACACGAAAGCCATTAAATGCTCCAGACATAAGTCTAGGCTCAATCGAGGCATAACTCGATAATATTAGTCCATATATGAATACATATATATACATATATATATATATATAAGTATATATACAAACTGAAATAAAATCACGAACTGAAGTCCGGGCCTACGCACGCAATACGACTCTCAACGTGAAGAATAATGTGTGCAAAGATGAAGAGAAAGGCTTTAAAGTGTGTAAGAAGGCTCACAGTGGGCTGCCAAATGAGACTTCAATAACTTAAAATGGATGAACACTCGGCTCCCGCTGGTTAAAAGTAGCTATATATGAGCTTACAAGTGTTTAAAATGAGAAAGCACTCAGTTTAGGGTATGTACAGAGCAAATTAGGCTGGGTTTTCTCGCCTTTTTCTCCTAAAATGGCCACTCCAAGCCCTCTATTTATAAAAGGGGGGAGCCGCAAGTGTACCTGCGGCTGCCCGGGGTGCCCCAGGCTTCGCGGGTCCCGTCGTCTCGAAGTACGTGCACGCATGCAACGTGATGTCCGTTCGAACTTTTAGAATTGCAATCTAGGCATCCGACTGAGGTATGTAAGACCTATTTCGAACCGCCATTGTGAGAGTTACACAATGACATGGGATTAGAGATTGTACGAAGTCAGGAAGATGGGACGATGCCCTCCGGTCTTCAAGCTTCAAATTCTATCCGTTACCCTGTGTAATAGTCACTCGGGATTGGTTTTCCTTGGCTTTTGTGGGACATTGCTATGTAGAAATGTATGTCTGAAATATTGAGACGACGTGATATGGCGTCAAGGTGGCAAGATGACCACTTTGCCCTTCACCGGGGTTATCTCCAGTTTGGGCAGATAAAGCAGACGTTGCTCAGGGTTATCTCTGAGATTGGACTGTTGTAAGTGATGAAGGTTCTCAGTGTCATCTCTGAGGTGTGCTTGTCTTCCTGGTGTTATTTCCAGATCTTGTACTGAGTGCCTCAGTGTAAGCGCCGAGGTTGAAGCTGATTGTATGCATTTAAAACAAGCATTTTCGGGGTTATCTCCGGAACTGCAACTGTCGTTCTTGGGGTTGTCTCCAAGGTTGGAATCTGTTATTCTCAGTGTTGGGACTGAGACTGAATATCTCGGGGTTATCTCCGGGTTGAATCGGTCTTGTCCGGTGGAATTTTCGGTATTGAAACTGCAGGCCTTGGGGTTATCGCCGAGGTTGGAACTGTTACTCCCGGTGTGTTTTCCGGGGTTGAGACTGAACTTCCGGTAGTATCCGGACTGGATATGAGCTGTCTTTTAGGGTTATCTCTGAAAGACAAATCTGCCCTCCTACAATGTCAGTAACAGGTGTGTAGAAAATTTCGAGTGTCTACAGATGTCCCTCTTTATCATATTCATGCAATGCAATGGCATGGATAGGATAAAGAATCCTAGAAACTTGAAATGTAACAAGATAAACATGATGCTATATGGAGCAACATGATGCAAATGTATGATGTATATGGATTGATTTTCCACATGTTGGGGATGATTGTCGGCTCCCCGTTGCTTCTATCGGTGATGGTAATGACGACAATCTTGGATGTATGATCCAAACCTATTAGGATGTTGGCGTTGGGGCTATCACTAAAGTCCTTAATCCTGAATACAGACTTTACTCCAAAGATGTGTCTCTCGTGTACAAGAGATCTGTGGGGATAAAACTTTATCTGTTTGAGGATGTGTAAAATATATTCCATCATCGATCCTCCCCGATGATGTTGATCCTCCCTGGTTTGTATCGCAATGACATATCAATGTTCTGTTGGATTTACTGCCAATAGTATGTGTTGTCAGGGTTGCCCGACCTTCGTTGACGTATGAACCAACAGTTAACCATGCGTTGTAACCCCCGTCGGGGATCCATTTGATCCTTTGCTGACGTGTATATCAACGGATGAACTCCCTGCTGGGGATGAATGTAAAGGATGCTTGACCTTTGTTGATGTCTGCATCAGCTGATGAACTCATCGGATGGTTTCTGATGCGACGTTGGGTTAATCTGCCAATGGCTGAACTGACGTCAAGGCTTTTTGACCTTCGTTGACATGTGCATCAATGGAATGTATGTGTTATAACCCCCGCCGGGGATCTTTCGGATCATCGCTGATGTGTGTATCAGCGGAATATGCATTGTAACCCCCGCCGTGGATCTGCTTGATCATCGTTGATGTGTGTATCAGCGGAATATGCATTGTAACCCCCGCCGGGGATCTGCTTATGGACAGATAACCATGCATTATAACCCCCGCTGGGGATCCTTTTGTGGAGATTAGGGCAACGACCGTGAATTGACGGCATTGGACCTCTGTACGGTATTGCCGAATGTGATCTGCAATGACTTGGATCATCGGTATAGTATACCCTATGTTCGGGCGAATACTAATGAATGATATGAAAGCCACAGTCGGGCCCAGAAAAACCAGGATTTCAGGCTATTCTGCTCAATTGCGTAGCATTTTTATCCCTGATTTGGCCTTTTCAGCTTGTGAGAACTCCTTTACAACTCGAACTAGACCGATTCAGAGGGGTGGGACCCACGTAGGGGTACCGCAGGTATACCTGCAGTAGCTACAGGTGGACCTGCGGCCAGCTGTAGCTACTAAATGCCTGCATGTTACTTTCATAAGTCATTTTCAAGTTGCATCACGAAGGAAATCTGAGAGCTCTTCTTCAGATCTGCTGAGTTCGGACGTCTTTCTGCAAATTCTGTCACCGTACAAGTGTTCTACACTGTCTTGGTAACGTATGCATGTACTCTTTTCCAGTTTTTATCCGTTGGAAAATGACTTAGTACATGAAATGCATCTAAGAACATAGTAGTGATTATGTATGCTCAAATGACTTGATAAAAAATATTCAATATAGTAAATGTTAGTATTAAACCATGCTGAACATCATGATGTGAAACAATTCGACTTTTGAAACAGTCAAATTGGCACCTTTTTTTCTGCTATTTCTTATCCTATTTGAGGACAAATGAGCAAAGGTGAAAAAGCAAAGTAATCCTGGTAATTAGGCTACCCTTATGGATTGATGACTTTCATTTCTTTAATGCAAATAGTATTTATATGACTGTGGGCAGGTGTGCTACTGAATGGCCACCTAGTCATGCCTATGTGCATGTGGATAGTCCTATTTATAGAGGAAACTATGGTAAAATTTTCTAAAACGTAGGCATTGAGTAGTCATGCATATTTAACTCTACTGTAGACGTATGTTAAAATAATGCATGCATGCATGTAGTCATTAAATGTATTTTGAAAAGCTCCAGGTTAGAAGATACCACACCCCTTCTGAGGTGATTTGGAGACTTGATGTCCAGATATTATGGATCCGGATCAGTCGAGTAGTTCTCACAGGACCAATTCTGGTGTACGGAGGAGGGCTTCTGAAGTGCCTTGACCCCGTTCCGTTAGACAGCCTCGTTGGTTGGTGGAGGCGGTGATACGTCTAGTCCGAGTTGATGTACCAGACATCGAGGATGAGGAGGAGGATGTTCCGATTGCGGACCCCTCTCCTGCTGCACATGTTCCCCGTAGGGATCTCCCGAGTATTCAGGTGGCAAACGCAGAGCTTCTGGGTGATTTGAGTAGACATCCCTCGATGTATTTGCACGCTAACGAGTTATAAAGTTTAGTTCTTAATCTTCCTTCTTTTTTATTAATGAGGAATAAAGGATTCTGATGTCGATTTGCATTTTGCAGGTTCCCGACTTTACACAGCCTCGAGGGAACTGGTTCAGCATTCCCTCCATGTACCAGGCTCTGCATCCTGACTATAGAGCGATTGTGCATGACTGGGGATTTGGAGCATTCTTTTCCATCCTTCCCCGCCGTTGTCCCTGGAGTTATCTCAGGGCATTGTCTGAACACTGGTTTCACCAGACTCAGTATCTCTATTTACTGGACTGTAAGGTGATGATAACGCTGATGGATTGGCGGGTTATCACAGGTATGGAGTTTAGAAGGGCGCCTTGCACGGCGGATATTACCCCCACTGCCGTCAGATCCTTGTTAGGAGTTCCGACGGAGGCGCTCAAAGGCAGGACTATCCGTACGGGTCCTTTGAGCGTAGATGCTATGATGTCAGAGTCAGGGATCACATTCTTCGGCGATTGTTCCTGATGATCTTTAGGGGCTGCTTCATAGCAAATAACTCTTTTACGGTGTCGTTTACTTTGATCAGCGCCACGCGACATGTGGACTGTATTGGAGAGTATAATTGGGGCTCCTGCTCCTTTACCTATTTCCTCAGGGGCATGTGTATGCGCTCGCAGGGCTTGACCGAGTCTTGGTTAGGATTTTACCCATTTTTACTGGTAAGTATTTCTCTTGTCATTTACCATATACATGTTAAGAGTGTTAACTGACAGCAGATGTTTGCCTTTGTGTTGACAATTTTGGGCCTATGAGAGGCTTCCATGTTTACGTCATGTGAGTGTATTAGGATTGGATACCTACCCACAAAGACGGCGATGACATCATTCCATACTAACGGAGGTCCCCGTAGCTGAGGGTTTCACTCATTGTCGCCTACAGTTGGAGTTGTTGACAGCGGATGTCATCATATGGATTCCATATTCTGGGGAGCATTTGGCCATTGGATTTGAGGATGGGTACCCGACTGGTGTCGAGTACATGATTTCCACCCGTAGGGTTCCTCTCTTCACAGATGGAGGATGGGAGCTCTATTTAGAAGAGCATGCTATTAGAAGCACCACAGGAGAGATTCGTACACCGATCTTGCCTCATACCAGGCGTTATTGGCCTGTATCGCAGTCACCCGTCATTTATATCCCATTGTTGGGTGTTGACGGTTTTGCATTGTCAGAGGGTCCTTGCACTCAGGATATATTCCAACATTGGTGGATCCCTCGTACCATTGGAGCCCAGACCCGTGCCACTCGGTTCATGGGGGATATAGTTCCTGGATCCGTGATGATGACGGATTGGCTAGCCTGTGTTCGAGATCCGACTCATGTGACACAGATTGACATCTTGACCCAACGACTGGACCAGGCACATTTCTTTATCCGGTATTTGGGCAGAGATCCGGTAGAGGCAGATTCGTTTGATCCTTCCAGCGCAGGAGCTGGCCCCTCAAATGACCCATTTGGCTTTACCGGCGCAGATCCTCCTTTATATAGGCCTGACATCCCTGTTGATAGAGATCCAGTGACTCAGGAGGAGTTACATCAGGTGGACAAGATTGATGATGTAGATATTAACACCATTGTCTTCTTCTGATGTGTATTCTCGTTATCTCTTTTGATAGGCCTCTGTTAGCTATTGGGTGGCTGTGCCCCATTCTCGCTATATCTTTTCATAGGCCTTTGTTAGTAGTAGAGCGTCTGTGCCCCATTTTCCTGTATTTTTAGCTGTACAGAGATGATGTATATAGATGATGATATATTTAGGAATGTATGTATAATTTTCTATTCCCTATATTATATTGCCATCTATTATCTGTTATGCATATGTATGTATGTCCAGAGATATTCAGCATTGACCCCTGGATGGTATTATGATACGGCCCACACTAATGTCTTCTTCGACAGTCAGCCGCATAGATCACACCCCACCAGTATTGGTAGCATCCCGTTTGAGATATTGGTATGATAGTATGTCACCCTCAGATAGGGTGACCGTAGATCAGCTGTTGCATCATACCATGACCCTATTGATGTTTCAGGTTCCAGCAGGATTTATGGAGGGCATACTGGAACACTAGGTACTGGAGAGACAGGTTTTCTGGTTTGGGACCCAGGAGTTGACTCCGACTCTGGAGGAGTATGCACGTTTAACGATACTGCCACTTGACAGACCTTGCGTGCATATGGCCATTGGTGACATGAGCCGTCAGTTTATGACTCTCACCGGGCTGAGGCGGAGAGTTGTGCAGGACGAGATCACATCCAACCACGTGATATCCCAGCATTTTCTGATTGACAGATTTGGCTATGAGGACAGCTATGCTCGGTATTCTGGGGATTTCACCATACTAGAGGACCAGTGGCATTTGGCCAGAGTGGATGCATTCATGCTGTGTGTATTATCATACGTGTACATGCCACAATACATGGACGAGTTGGATATCGACGTTATTATGGCAGTGAGAGCTTTCAGGGAGGGTCGTACCATTATTCCGATGATCATGACAGAGACACTGAGGTCGGCCACATTCTGCAGCACTTACCCTACAGGGGTATTCACAAGCAGTTCGGTCATGTTGTATGTGTGGTTTATGTCACACTTGAGACCGATTGGCACATTCAGACGACATGGGTATTATTTCACCCATGAGATAGTTATGTCGTATTCCTTCCAGCCTACGGAGTGTACAGATCCTACATCTTGGTCCATTTTCTTAGCCGGGATTGTAGATCCATTTGCTATCTTATCGTGTTCAGGGCTCAGTTCACCCTACAGTTTCATCACTCATGCTCTGGACATGAATTATATCCCTCTGGCTGGTTTGAGGGGCATGACTACCTACCACCCACTGGCCGTGATGTCGTAGTTTGAACAGCTCCAGGACTTTCATCCTTTTGATGGGGCGTTAGGTCAGTGCTTAGCTTCTCGCCATCTATCAGTAGAGGATCGATCCTGTGTGTATGCTTGTTGGGATCAGCGTGAGATAGTTACTTTTTCTGTTAGCCATCTGGGTTATTTGCTAGAGTATTCTGCGTGGATGGAGACAGAGACTTCATTGGCTGCGGTAGTATCCACAGTGCCGAGCATTACTTCAGATGGTGGAGAGCCTATGGAAGACATTGATTCTCACATCGAGGAGGAGGCATTTACTGGGTTGCCAGTAGCTCTCTTAGATTCTCCCAGTACTAGTATTATCGTGATTCAACATTCAGTACAGTACTTTGAGCAGAGTCTTCATCTGATGACCTTTGAGAGAGATTAGGCTAGAGCCCTGATGTTGACAACTCTTGATGGGAGAGACGCAAATCTGTTAGAGAGGGATGAGGCATTAGCTCACATAGATATTGCTGTTATTGAGCAAAATGAGGCCAGATCAGCCAGAGATACAGTGATAGTTGAGCGGGATAGAGCCATATCTACTCGGGATGTAGCCGTCACAGATAATACTACAGTGAGGTCCCTTACCACTGGCATGCTTGCCGAGATGAGCGCATATATCGATGAGCATCGCGTCACCATGCAGATGGCCTCGGACTTGCTGACTCGTGTAGATATCCTTATACAGGAGACCACATCATTACCTCCTTCTCCTGAGAGAGATGCTATGTTAGATCTGCTATCTCGTATGCATATCGATCTGTAGATAGCCTTGTATTTTCCTGCACAGACTAGCTTAGCCATTTTGTCATGTACAATTTACATTGTGTATATAAAACAATATTATATATAGCAGGGAAATATATATTTTTGATCACTTCCCTTTTAGATATGCTTGAATACTTGTTTAATATTTGTCTGCTTCTTCAGGGCTTATGATCTTGATATATTCTGACCTCCTCCTTGCTGGATGGACATTGAGTTGTCTCTGGATAGTTCAGAATGGATCATGGATCTATGTATATCCCTACCATCTTTGGTGTCTTGGGACTGGTTTCTGTATGGAAATGTGGAGAGGAGTGTGGCTTTCCTCTCTGAGATTAATCGCGCCATAGATGGTCGCCAGTACTCCTATTTAGGAGGAGCCTAGTTAATTCCATCTCTTATGGATTGGTGTTGCTCTTTGAGGTACAACCGCAGCTTAGATGGTCGCCAAATCTCCTATTTAGGAGGAGTTCAGGTAATTCCATCCCTTTGGTCTGAAGCCAATGAAATGTGATGGATTGAAGTTTGATCCCAGTACCGTTGACAAGTATTTGTGTTTTGGTAGGGGGTTAGACCGAACCATAAATAACTGCCTACATACTCCTGTTGAAGAGGAGATCAGGTCTGCGTAGTTCGAACCTGGTGTAAGAGGTTCAACGTTGTTTACGGCAGAAAAGGGTGTAGGAATATTTTTGTTGTTTTTGTTTTTGTAAGGAAAAGGGTGTAGAAGTGTTTTTGTTGTTTTTGTTTATTGCGATCGGGCCATATAAAATATGGTTGCCTACGTACTCCCATGTATCAAGGATATCAGGTTGACGTAGTTCGCCCCTCAAGGTGAGTTGAAAAGCGTGATCCCATGTGCTGGGTAAACTGCGGGGAAGAAAGATTAATCTCATGTACAGGTCAAACTGTGGGGAAGAAAGTTTAATCCCATGTGCAAGATAGACTGCGGGGAAGAGAAAGTTTGATCCTAGGTTGAGGATAAACTGCAAGTGTGAAAAGTTTGATCCCATGTTTGGGGGGATAAACTGTAAATGCGAGAGGTTCAATCCCTAGTGGGATGACCAAAGTTATAAGAGCACAGTGAAGCCAGGCTGCTGGCTTAAAGAGTATGTTTTCCTGAGGGGCAAAGTGTAGAAAAGAGTTGTATGTGGTAAAGGGTTAAAGAACTGGAATGACTGGCGATCTGATGATCCAATACCAGGATGTTTTCTAGATGGTATCTTCAGACATAGTACCGTTTCACGGTGTCCGAGTTAATGAGTTGTGGAAATTCATCGCAGTCCATTTCTTGCAATCTGAGAGCACTTCCTGTCAATATTTCCTTGACAATAAATGGGACTTCCCAGTTAGGGGAAAATTTTCCCTTAGACTGATCTTGGTTGTCAATGATCTTCTTCGAAACCAAGTCATGTTGTTTAAACTGCCGTAGCCGGACTTTTCTGTTGTAGGATCTGGCGATCCTTTGTTGATATAACTGACCACGGAAGATAGCTGCGGTTCGCCTTTCATCTATTAGAGACAATTGGTGATACCTGTCTTATACCCATTGGTCTTCATGCAGCTGAGCGTCTATCAACACTCCGAGGGATTCTATTTCTACTTCTATGGGGAGTACTGCTTCCATCCCATAGGTTAATGCGTAGGGGGTTGCCCCAGTTGAACTGCACATTGACGTTCTGTAGGCTAACAGAGTAAGAGGCAATATGTCAGGCCATCCTTTGTGGTTAGCGGACATCTTTTGCATGATCTTCTTGATGTTTTTGTTAGCCGCTTCAACAGCACCATTCATCTTTGGACGGTAGATGACGGAGTTAAGGTGTTTGATGTGGAATTTACTACATAACTCCTCCATCATTTTGTTGTTGAGGTTCTTAGCATTGTCTGATATAATCACCTCTGGTTGTCCATATCGATAAATGACATTATTTCTGATGAAAGCAATGATGACTTCTTTGGTAACTGTGACGCCCCCAAAATAGGTATACAACACCCATTCTGAGTCGCCAAATACATGGTATAGAAAGCAAACTACAACTTCAATAATACAATTGTCGTGCAAAATACGACAACACATACTGTGAGTTTAAATACAAATATTTTCTTCTAGACAATATCTACACTCAAATAAGTCCTCATTACAATTATTCAAACACTATTTCACAGAAATAATGAGGACTGCTAAAATATCTTTCTAGAACCATCACTCCATACCCTGACTAGATCCTGCTATGTTCTCACCTCCAGAGAAGAAAAATGGAACAAAAAGGAAAATGGTGAGATCAACTAGCCCAGTAAAGAATATTATGACTAAGATAATATACAACAAATTATCATTAGTTTTCAACAGGGAAAAATCTGATAAAATATAATAGACAACAAGTTTTAGATCAACAACTGCAGCGGAAATAGCAATCCATTAGAAGAGTCAAGTAGAGAATGAGTTCTACTATCTTCTAAGATTTAAAAGTCCATCATCAATATTTTATCCCTGTAACAACAATCAATATACATCTTTAATCAATATCTATCTTTGCACTACATGCCAAAGATATTCATTTGTATCACCAGTTGGTCATGTTCATCTCAACACCTGTTCATCTTTGCACTACGAGCCAAAGATATTCATCAGTTAATCATTCATCTTTGCACTACAGGCCAAAGATATTCAGTAATATCATCATTTAGGACTGAGGATGATGAAAAATATCTTAAAAAAAATGAATTCAGTGAGACAGAAGGACAAATAGTAGGGATTCGTATAACAGTTTATCCAAGATCAATAATACTTCATAATAATCAATTATGAAACAGAATTCAAAAATAAAGATCAAAACATGGATACAATCAAAGATAGTAAGCATAATAGTCATCTTGGACAAAAAGGGAAAATTTTACTTTTCGGTGAATAGTGCCGTATACGTGAATAGTGCCGTATACGTGAATAGTGCCGTATACGTGAATAGTAACCCCGACACAAAAAGTTCCAAATTTAATAAAAAACTCATATCAATATTTCAGCATAATGATATCGAAAGAAATAATATCATTTATGAAAAAAATAACATCTCTTACCTCAAAATAACGGTACTTTTGATCGGAATATCGGATAGAAAGCCGAAGGAAACTTGTACCGAACAACAACTCTCAAAGTATATAAATACTTACTAAAATACGCTCGACAATATAGAGAGAAAGAAAACTTATTTATGGTGTGCTTTTCAATTCTAACATAAGCGTCTATTTATAGAAAATGCTAGAATGCCATAGGATACTAAATAATAAAATAATATTATTTAATTAACAAATTCTCTACGTATGCTTTGAACAAGTCTAGCATGCCTTCTTTGAAAAACAAACTAGCAGCCCACATGCTTGAAAACCCAAAAGTGGGTCCCTCCCATAATTTAATAAAAATCATTTTATTTTCCGAAACTTCAATAATTCATAGAAAATAGCTCGTTTATCAAAAAAATACGAATTTTGTGACGCCCCCAAAATAGGTATACAACACCCATTCTGAGTCGCCAAATACATGGTACAGAAAGCAAACTATAACTTCAATAATACAATTGTCGTGCAAAATACGACAACACATACTGTGAGTTTAAATACAAATATTGTCTTCTAGACAATATCCACACTCAAATAAGTCCTCAATACAATTATTCAAACACTATTTTACAGAAATAGTGAGGACTGCTAAAATATCTTTCTAGAACCATCACTCCATACCCCGACTAGATCCTGCTATGTTCTCACCTCCTGGGAAGAAAAATGGAACAAAAAGGAAAAGGGTGAGCTCAACTAGCCCAGTAAAGAATATTATGACTAAGATAATATACAACAAATTATCATTAGTATTCAACAGGAAAAAATCTGATAGAATATAATCGACAACAAGTTTTAGATCAACAACTGCAGCGGAAACAACAAACCATTAGAAGAGTTAAGTAGAGAATAAATTCTACTATCTTCTAAGATTTAAAAGTCCATCATCAATATTTTATCCCTGTAACATCAATTAATAATCATCTTTATCCAAATATTCATCTTTGCACTACAGATCAAAGATATTCATTTGTATCATTTGTCAGTCATGTTCATCTCAACACCTGTTCATCTTTGCACTACAGGCCAAAGATATTCATCAAGTAATCATACATCTTTGCACTACAGGCCAAAGATATTCAGTAATATTATCATTTAGGACTGAGGATGATGAAAAATATCTTAAAGAGAACGAATCCAGTGAGACAGAAGGACAAATAGTAGGGATTCGTATAACAGTTTATCCAAGATCAATAATACTTCATAATTATCAATTGTGAAGCAGAATTCAAAAATAAAGATCAAAACAAAGATACAATCAAAGATAGTAACCATAATAGACATCTTGGACAAAAAGGGAAAAATTTATTTTTCGGTGAATAGTGCCGTATTCGTAAATAGTGCCGTATACGTGAATAGTAATCCCGACACAAAAAGTTTCAAATTTGATAAAAACTCATATCAATATTTCGGCATAATGATATTGAAAAAAATATCATTTAAGAAGAAGATAATATCCCTTACCTCAAAATATCAGTACTTTTGGTCGGAATACCGGTATAAGGCTGAAAGAAACTTGCTCTGATGAATAGAAACTCTCAAAGTATCTAAATACTCACAAAATACACTCAATAATCTAGAGAGAGAAAGAGAGAAAACTTGTTTCTGGTGTGATTTTCAATTCTAACTTAGCCCTCTATTTATAGGAAAATGTTAGCACGCCGAAGCAGACTTAACCTGCAACCTGATGGCTTTACCTGCTACTATTCCCACCCACCACATTTGAATAAAAATCTCAGCATATTTCTTCACCAACCAAGAGTGAGGCCCACCAATTCTAGAATTTTTTACCAAAATGATTAACTCCAAAAATTCAACAATTTCTGAACCAGTCATCTCGTAAAATTCATAATAAATCATACGCTCATTTTTAACGGTTCAAAATATGTGGACATATACTCAACTTATATATGTATAACATATCCAAAAATTACCATGATCCAACGGTCGGATTAAAAATTATAACGCCCTCAAAATATCTCAAAAGCCCTAATTTTTAATACCTCTATTCCGACAAAAATACTGATAAAAATCTCAACATTAACTCCTTCATTTTTAACCACAAAAATATATCCCTCATTTATATCCACATAAAATAAATATTTCCTTATCATATGAATCAATAATTAATTATTCACAAATAATATTACAGAATCACATTTATGACAACCAGGCCGTTCCCAGGAAAGTGGTGGCTTTCCAATAAGAAATTCTCCTTACTGACGCGCAATTAGATGACCAAACCTCTCCTTAGATAGAACTTTCCAGACATTATCAATAATGTTATCTAATAATATTATTCAAATAATATGAATTATTGATATGATAATGAAAAATACTGTGCATCAACAATTATTGAAACAACAATAATATAAAATATCAACGCAGTAATTATTGAATTAATAAAATATTGAACAATAACTACTGTAACAATTATTGAGTAGTGCCTTCTTACGTAAGAATCAATAATTGGTGCAATATCGTGTGCTACTGTATTTTAACCACCGGGTATTCCAACAGTATTAACGGTAACAATTACGCTGTTATTTATAAACAACTTATACTTGTCGTTTTTTTCATCCAATCGCTTTTTGTTATGGGGCCCACACAAGGCTGCGCCGTCGTACGAATATTTCCCGACAGCAAGAATATTCCACGACCAAACAAATATTCCCCGATAAAATGAATATTTAATAACCACTTGCTTATTTTATAAAATTTGCACATTTCACCCCTAACCAAAGTATTATATCAAATTAATCCCTTATTATTCACAATAATATTTAGAGAAAATTTGATTTTATTCATTAATAAGCTGGGGTCTTACAACCTCCCCTCCTTATGAGATTTCGTCCTCAAAATTGACGTACGTACCTGATATTTCGAAAAGGTGAGGATACCTCGCTTTCATTTCTGATTCCAACTCCCAGGTCATTTCTTCAGTAGCATGGTTTCTCCACAAAATCTTAACTTGTGGTATAACCTTTGTGCGTAGGACATGCTCTTTCCTATCCAAGATCTTAATAGGTACTTCCTCGTACGTTAAATCTTCAGCTATCTTATCTGGTTCTAACTCTATAATGTGGTTCGGGTCTTTAACATATTTACGAAGCATAGATATGTGAAAAGCATTATGAACACGAGACATGCTTGGAGGTAATGCGAGTTTATATGCCACATTTCCTATTCGCTCAAGAATCTCAAACGGACCAACAAATCTTGGATTGAGCTTTCCTCTCTTCCCAAATCTTGTAACTCCCTTCCATGGTGCAACACGTAATAATACATGATCTCCAATATTAAATTCCACGTCCTTCCGATGAAGATTCGCATAACTCTTTTGTCGATCCTGTGCCGTTTGTATACGTTGTCGAATCGTTTGGATCTTCTCTGTAGTCATGCGTACCAACTCTGGTCCCAACAATGTTGCTTCACCCACCTCGTCCCAGCATACTGGAGAACGACATTTTCTTCCATACAACGCCTCGAATGGAGCCACACCTATGCTCGCCTGATAACTGTTGTTGTAGGAGAATTCCACCAATGGTAGGTACTTATCCCAACTCCCTTTGAGATCTAGGACACAGAGTCTTAATAGATCTTCAAGAGTTTGAATAGTCCTCTCTGATTGCCCGTCCGTTTGAGGATGGTATGCCAAACTGAATCGTAAATCCGTGCCCATAGCTTTCTGCAAGCTAACCCAAAATCGTGAAGTGAATCTTGGATCACGATCCGAAACTATGGATACTGGCATGCCATGCAATCTCACAATCTCCTTCACATACATACTAGCAAGATGTTTAAGGGAATAAGTCTCACGTATCGGTAAGAAATGAGCAGACTTGGTTAATCTATCAACAATAACCCAAATCGTATCTATGCCTTGAGAAACCTTGGGAAGACCTGTAACGAAATCCATGGTAATGTGTTCCCACTTCCATTTCGGGATCTCAAGTGGTTACAATGGACCCTTTGGTACTTGATGCTCCGCTTTTACACGTTAACAAGTTAAACACCTCGAGATAAACTCCGCGATCTCTCTTTTCATATTGCTCCACCAAAATGTATGTCGAAGATCGTGATACATTTTGGTACTCCCAGGATGGATTACAAACGGTGTGTTGTGTGCCTCCATCATTATTCTATGCATCAAGTCAAAATCGTTAGGAACACAAAATCTGGAGTTGACTCGAAGTATTCCTTCTTCATCGAGTCTTGCTTCTGGAATAACACCTTCTTGCACTTTCTTCTTCATACGCATCAGCTCCATGTCCGTAGCTTGAGCAGCTTTAACTTTATCGATTAAAGTCGGTTCTACTCGTATATTTGATATCATCATGTGGGTACTTGGAGCCTTCATCTCTATCTCCATCTTTTGCAAGTCATACAAAATGGGCCTTTGTGTTAACAACATTGCACTCGTACCCGCATATGATCTTCTACTCAATGCGTCAGCTACTACGTTTGCTTTTTCAGGATGATATTGGATGGTATGATCGTAATCTTTCAACAGCTCGAGCCAACGTCGCTGCCGCATGTTGAGTTCCTTTTGGGTGAAGAAATATTTGAGGCTTTTATGATTTGTATAGATCTCCACTTTCTCCCCATACAGGTAGTGTCTCCATATCTTCAACGCGAAAACGATTGCTGCCAACTCCAAATCATGAGTAGGATAATTCTTCTCATATTCTTTGAGTTGTCGCGAGGCATAGGCTATGACTTTTCCATGTTGCATGAGAACGCATCCTAACCCTTTGCCTGAAGCATCGCTGTAGATAACAAATCCATCTGAACCAGATGGTATTATCAAAACAGGTGCCGAAATGAGTCTCCTCTTGAGTTCTTGGAAACTCTTCTCGCATTCTTCACTCCATACAAATTTTGTATCTTTCCGAGTCAGCTAAGTTAACGGAGTAGCGATTCTAGAAAATCCTTCCACGAATCTCAGATAATAACCAGCTACGCCCAGAAAGCTACGTACTTCAGTTACCGACTTCGGTTGCTCCCAACTTTGTATGGCTTTAATCTTCGCCGGGTCGACAGATACTCCATGTTTTGACACCACGTGCCCAAGGAATGCTACTTCCTCAAGCCAGAACTCGCATTTTTTCAGTTTGGCATATAGCTTATTTTCACGAAGCCTTTGCAATATCAGCTTCAAATGGCGCTCATGATCTTCACGGCTTTTGGAATAGATGAGGATGTCATCAATAAAGACAACAACGAACTGATCCAAATATTCTTTGAATACTCGGTTCATCATATCCATGAAGGCAGCAGGAGCATTAGTCAATCCAAAAGACATGACTAAGAATTCATAATGCCCGTACCGAGTTCTGAAGGCAGTCTTTGGAATATCCTCAGTTTTAATCTTCAGCTGATGATATCCAGAACGAAGGTCGATCTTTGAAAAGAATTGTGCACCTTATAACTGGTCGAACATGTCATCAATGCGAGGTAGAGGATACCTATTCTTGATGGTGACATGGTTCAATTCCCTATAGTCGATACAAAGTCGCATACTCCCGTCTTTCTTCTTTACGAATAAAACAGGAGCACCCCAAGGAGGTGTACTAGGACGAATAAAACCGATGTCCAACAACTCCTGTAGTTAGACTTTTAACTCCTGAAGTTCAATAGGAGCCATTCGATATGGGGTTTTAGAAATGGGCTTTGTACCGGGTTCAAGGTCAATAAAGAATTCAACTTCACGTTCTGGGGGTAGACTAGGAAGTTCTTCAGGAAATACGTCAGGAAATTCACTAACAACAGAAATATTATTCAAATCTGACTTGTCTTTGTTCAAATCCATAACATGGGCTAAGAAAGCTTGACATCCATTTTTCAATAAACAAATAGCTTTGTGGCTTGATATGATAGCGACTGATTTTAGTGATTTAGTAGTTTGAATTCGTATGACAGGTTTGTTAGGAATATGAAAACTAACAACCTTACAAAAACAATCAATTTTAGCATGATGAGTTGTTAACCAATCAATTCCTAAAATCACATCAAAAGCAAGTATCTTTAAAGAGATAAGATCAACAGGTAATGTGATAGTGCCAACTTAGATCATGCAAGATTTATAAACTGTAGATGTAACGAAGGTTTCACCCAACGGGGTTTCAACAGATAAGTCAAAGTCCAATTTCTCCGGAGTCAAGTTTAAACGTTGAGCACAAGCATGAGAGATAAAAGAATGAGTAGAACCGGTATCTAGTAAAGTATAAACTTCGTGAGAATTCAAGATTAGCTTACCCGTGATCACCTCGTTCGGGTTTCTCGCGTTTTGGCCAGTCACGACAAATGCTCTTCCAGGAACCGCTGATTTTGACTTATCCGGGATAACTTTTGGAGTCACCATCCCTGCTGAACTTGGTTTTGCTACAGAACACTCTCGAGCTATATGACCCTCCTTTCCACAGTTATAACATACCTTGGATTATTGTGGACAGTTTGGGCTGATATGTCCCTCTTTCCCACATTTGTAACATACGACCGGTGGTCGTTCTCCTCCCCTAGAAACAATTGATGTTTGTGCTGACGTCTTCACGTTATCATTGTTGTACCTTCTCTTCTTGAAATCTCCTCCTGACTCGCTCCCTCTATTATTACGACCACGATTTCCACCAGAGTGGTTACCGCTTTTGTCCGAATGTTTTTCTCCCTGTTGATTTTCATTGCTTCGATGACTGCCGCCACCGGTATGACCCTGGTTGTGGTCCCTCGGTTGCACATACTCATTATCTCGCTCTAATAATTGAGCCCTGTTTACAATATCTGAATATAAAGAAAATTTATGAGAGATAAGATATTGCCGAATCTCGGGTTTTAGACCTCTCAGAAACATCCTTGTCATTCGTTCCTCATTTTCGACCAAATGATGTGCAAACCTGTATAACTCTGCAAACTTCGCCTTGTACTGGGACACCGTTATGTTATTTTGTTCCAGTCTGATAAACTCCACCTCCTTCATATGACGAATACTTTCAGGAAAGTACTTGTCATTGAACAATTTTTGAAATGTTTCCCAGGACATGTTGAGTGCGTTAGGCTGGGTACGCTTCACATGTGACGCCCCCAAAATTAGGTATACATCACCCATCCTGGGTCACATGTGAAGCGTACCCATAAACTGTGATACAACTGTACAAAATACAAATACAACTTACTAATACAACTGTCGTGTACAATACGACAAAACATAAACTGTGAGTTTGAATACAAATATTATCTTCTAGAGAGTATTCATACTCAAAAGGAGTCCTCATTACATTTATTAACACGCTATTACATAGAATAGTGAGGACTACTAACTAATACTATCATTCGAACCATCACTCCGTTCCCCGACTTGCCCCAGCTACGTTCTCATTTCCTGAAGAGAACAGTGAAAGAAAGGGTGAGCTCAACTAGCCCAGTAAGAATATTATGACTAAGATAATGCAGAATAAATTATCATTAGCCTTCAACAATGTTAAACTGATAAAATATAATAGACATCAAGTTTAACTGCAGCGGAACAAGCAATCCATTAAAAGAGTCAAGTAGAAAATAAACTCTACTATCTTTTATGATTTAAAAGGTTTTTCAACACTGCTATCGCTGAGACTCAGCTTAATAAATAATTCACATCATCCCTGCACTACGGCCAAGGATATTCGTTAGGGTCACGAACACAAATTTCATGCACTACGGGCCAAGGATATTTGTGTATTCATCAATGGTCATGATCATGCCAACAACTGTCCATCAATGCACTACGGGCCAATGAGGACTTTTATCACATCATTTGTAACATTACGGTCATGATTATACCGAATAGTCCCTGGTCATAATCATACCAAGTCCATCTATGCACTACAAGCCACAGATGACTTTCAACAGAATATAAACATGAGGATGATGACAATGATATAAGAATTCAATAAAACAAGTTCAAGAATTAATTTATCCAAGAATTAACAACGTCCAAATTGTCAACATGATACTGCTTTGTGGAGTAAAATTCAAGAATGATCAGGAGAATATTTTCATGAATAGATACTAGATGAAGCGCAAATGTCAAGGATATTCCACAAATTTCATGGAGTATAGAAGTCAAAACTTAATCAACTGAGTATAATAAAGAATGGAATAACAAAAGAAATCACCATGCATGCGATAGACCGCACAAATAGGTTATTCTTAGCATAATAATAATAATGGAACCAGGTCCGGCGTAACCGCACAGACAGGATATTCCGACAGAATAATAAATAATGGAACCAGGTCCGGCGTAAACGTACAGACATGATATTCCGACAGAATAATAAATAATGGAACCAGGTCCGGTGTAAAACACACAGACAGGATGTTCCAACAGAATAATAATAAAAACGGAACCAGGTCCGGTGTAAAACACACAGACATGATGTTCCAACAGAATAATAATAAAAACGGAACCAGGTCCGGTGTAAAACACACAGACAGGATGTTCCAACAGAATAATAGAAGAATGTCACCACGTATAGGGTAGACCGCGTATACAGGTTATTCCAACAGAATAATAAGAAATGGAATAACAACAGTTCTCTTCATGAATAAGAAAGAATAACACCCCTTACAGTTTTAAAGAAGAGCTGAAGTAAGGAAGTAGTTAAGTAGCAGAATACTCTTCTTCTCTCTCTCTATAGTTTCTCTCTATAGTTTCTCTCTCTAGAGTTCAGTGAATTCGTAAGAAATAATGAAGGAATGAGCTGCTATTTATAGAAAAATAGAATGCATAGTAACTAATTCATGAACGGTCCAGATTGATTACTTTAATCTGACGGTCCATATTTAAAGAAAAATCTTTTAAATAAAATATAATATATTCTATTTATAGAATAACTTTAATAAAGTATTTTGTTTTATATAAAAAGATGTTTCTGTTTTATTACGTTAATAATACGAATAAAACAAAACGTCATTATCGCTAAATAATTCATATTACTAACTGACAATAATGGAATCAAACTGAGTGACTTCTCACATAAGCATTAATAATTAATACCGTGTGCTACTATGCAACCACACGTATTACTGTACTTTTACTACCGAGTAGTTCAACAGTAACAATGGTAAAACTTCCGCCGTTATTTTTAATAAAATATTTTTGTCGTTTTCTCAATCCGACAATAATTCCGTTGTGGGGTCCACCAATGATTGTGTCGTTGTACGAATATTCCCTGTTAAAACGAATATTTTTCGACCAATCGAATATTATATAACAACTTGCGTACTTTGCAAAATTTATAAATATTACCCACAACTATAACATTATATCAAATTAACTCCATAATATTCAAAAATGATATTTATAGAAAATTTATCTTTATTTATAAAAGTTGGGGTCTTACAACCTCCCCTTCTTATGAAATTTCGCCCTCGAAATTACGGTACGTACCTGGTATGTCGAAGAGATAAGGATACCTTGATTTCATTTCAGATTCTAACTCCCAAGTCATTTCCTCAACATCGTGGTTTCTCCATAAAACTTTGACTTGAGGTATAACCTTGGAGCGTAGAATATGTTCCTTCTTATCCAAGATTTGAACAGGAACTTCTTCATACGTCAAATCCTCCGCTATTTCGTCCGGTTCTAACTCAATAATGTGGTTCGGGTCTTTCACATATTTGCGTAACATGGATATGTAAAAAACGTTATGAACACGAGACATACTTGGCGGTAAAGCGAGTCTATAAGCCACAGTTCCTACTCGATCGAGGATTAAAAATGGACCGATGAATCGAGGATTGAGCTTTCCTCTCTTTCCAAATCTCGTAACTCCTTTCTATGGAGCAACACGTAAGAACACATGATCTCCTACATCAAATTCCACGTCCTTTCGATGAAGATCAGCATAACTCTTTTGTCGATCTTGTGAGGTTTTTATACGTTGTCGGATCGTTTGAATCTTTTCTGTAGTCATACGTACCAACTCCGGTCCCAACAACGTTGCTTCACCTACCTCATCCCAGCATACTGGAGAACGACATTTTCTTCCATACAATGCTTCGAATGGAGCCATGCCAATACTTGCTTGATAACTGTTGTTGTAGGAAAACTCCACCAATGGTAAGAACTTGTCCCAACTTCCCTTGAAGTCAAAGACACAGAGTCTTAATAAATCTTCTAGAGTTTGAATAGTCCTCTCTGATTGTCCGTCCGTCTGAGGATGATATGCCGAACTAAATCGTAAATCCGTGCCCATAGCTTTTTGTAAACTAACCCAAAATCGTGAAGTGAATCTTGGGTCTCGATCAGAAACTACGGATACTGGCATACCATGCAGTCTTACAATCTCGTTTATGTACATACGAGCAAGACGTTCAAGTGTATAAGTTTCTCGTATCGGTAAGAAATGAACAGACTTGGTCAATCTATCAACAATGACCCAAATCGCATCAATACCTTGAGAAACCCTAGGAAGACCGGTAACGAAATCCATGGTAATGTGCTCCCACTTCCATTCTGGAATTTCAAGTGGTTGCAATGGACCTTTTGGTACTTGATGCTCCGCTTTGACTCGTTGACAAGTTAGACACCTTGAGATAAACAGCGCTATCTCTCTCTTTATATTGCTCCACCAAAATGTATGACGAAGATCATTATACATTTTGGTACTTCCAGGATGGATTGCAAACGGTGTGTTATGCGCCTCCATCATGATTTCATACTTTAAATCACGGTTGTTAGGAACACAAAGTCTGGAGTTGACTCGAAGTATTCCTTCTTCATCGATTCTTGCTTCCGGCATAGCACCTTCTTGCACTTTCTTCCTCATACGCATCAGCTCCAGGTCTGTAGCTTGAGCAGCTTTAACCTTATCGATTAAAGTTGGTTCTACTCGTATATTCGACATCATCACATGGGTCCCTGGAGTCTTTAACTCTATCTCCATCCTTTGCAAGTCATACAAAATGGGCCTTTGCGTTGTTAATATTGCACTTGTACCCGTATATGATCTTCTACTCAATGCGTCAGCTACCACGTTCGCTTTTCCAGGATGGTATTGAATGGTATGATCATAATCTTTCAACAGTTCAAGCCAACGTCGTTGTCGCATGTTGAGTTCCTTTTGAGTGAAGAAATATTTAAGGCTTTTATGATCCGTAAAGATCTCCACCTTCTCCCCATACAAGTAATGCCTCCAAATTTTAAGTGCAAAGACAACAGCTGCCAACTCTAGATCATGAGTAGGATAATTCCTCTCATATTCCTTGAGTTGTCTTGATGCATAGGCTATGACTTTTCCATGTTGCATGAGAAACCCTTTGCTCGAAGCATCACTGTAGATGACAAATCCCTCCGAGCCAGATGGTATTGTTAGAACAGGTGCTGAAATGAGTCTCCTCTTGAGTTCTTGAAAACTATGCTCACATTCTTCGCTCCAACCGAACTTTGTATCTTTCCGAGTCAGCTGAGTTAATGGAGTAGCGATTCAAGAAAATCCTTCCATGAATCTCCGATAATAACCAGCCAAACCAAGAAAGCTACGTACTTCGGTCACTGATTTAGGTTGCTCCCAGCTTTGAATAGCTTCAATCTTTGTCGGGTCAACCGATATTCCACGACTTGATACTACGTGCCCAAGGAATGCTACCTCTTCCAGCCAAAACTCGCATTTCTTCAACTTGGCATAAAGTTTGTATTCACGAAGCTTTTGGAGTACCAACCTCAAGTGTTGCTCATGATCTTCACGTCTTTTGGAATAAACAAGGATGTCATCGATAAAGACGACCACAAAGTGATCCAAATATTCCTTGAATACCCTGTTCATCATATCCGTGAAGGCAGCAGGAGCATTAGTCAATCCAAAAGACATAACTAAGAATTCATAATGCCCATACCGAGTTCTGAAGGCAGTCTTTGGAATATCCTCAGTTCTAACCTTCAGCTGATGATATCCAGAACGAAGATTGATCTTTGAAAAGAATTGTGCTCCTTGCAACTGTTTAAACAGGTCATCAATACGTGGCAATGGGTACCAATTTTTGATGGTGACATGATTCAACTCCCGATAATCAATACAAAGTCGCATACTCCCATCTTTCTTCTTCACGAACAGAACAGGAGCACCCCAAGGAGAAGTACTAGGACGAATAAAACCAATGTCTAACAATTCCTGCAGTTGGGTCTTTAACTCCTGAAGTTCAATAGGAGCCATTCGATATGGGGCTTTGGAAATGGGTTTTGTACCGGGTTCAAGGTCGATACAAAATTCAATTTCACGCTCTGGGGGTAGGCCAGGAAGTTCTTCGGAAAATACGTCAAGAAATTTATTAACAACAGAAATATCATTCAAAGCTGACGTATTTTTGTTTAGATCTGTGACATGAGCTAAGAAAGCTTGACATCCATTTTTCAATAAACGAATAGCTTTATGGCTTGAGATGACAGCGATTGATTTTAATGGTTTGGTTGCTTGAATTCACATAATAGGTCGATTAGGAATATGAAAGCTAACAACCTTACGAAAACAATCAATTTTTGCATGATAAATAGTTAACCAATCAATCCCTAGAATAACGTCAAATTCAAGTATTTTTAATGAAATAAGATCGACATGTAATGTGTGGGTACCAACTTGAACCAAACAAGACTTATAAACCGTGGATGTAATGAAGGTTTCTCCCAATGGAGTTTCAACTGCTAAGTCAAAGTCTAATTTCTCCGGAATCAAATTTAATCGATGAGCGCAAGTAGGAGAAATAAAAGAATGGGTAGAACCGGTATCAAATAAAGTATAGACTTCGTTAGAGTTTATGATAAGCTTACCCGTGATGACCTCATTCGGGTTCCTTGCTCTTTGGGAGTTCACAACAAACGCTCTCCCTTGCACAACCGGTTTTGACTTTTCTGGGACGGCCTTTGGTGCCTCCATCCTAGCTGAATTTGTCTTCGGTAAACAACAAAATCGGGCTAAATGACCTTCTCTTCCACAATTATAACATGCTTTGGATGGCATCGCGCAGTTTGGACTGATGTGTCCCTCCCCTCCGCATTTGAAACATATGATAGGTGGTCGTTCTCCTTCCATAACGACAGGTGCTTGTGCTGACGTCTTTCCATCATTGTTAAATCTCCTCTTCTTGAAATGCTCATTCTTATTGTTTTGGCCCTGATTACCACCGAAGTGGTTACCATTTCTAGCCTGTTGATTCCCTCCACGCTTGTTGTCACCGCTTCGATGACTGCTCTCACTGGTATTATCATTTTGTCGACTGCTCTCTTTTGGTTGTGTTGACTCGTTATCGCGCTCCACTAACTGAGCCCTATTCACAACATCTGAATACAAACACAGTTTATGAGAAACAAGATGTTGACGTATCTCCGGCTTCAAACCTCTTAAAAACATCCGCGTCATTCTTTCTTCATTATCCACCAGGTGGGACGCAAACCGGGATAACTCCGCAAATTTTGCCTCGTACTGCGACACGGTCATATTATTCTGCTCCAATTTGATGAACTCCACCTCCTTCATGTGACGAATACTCTCGGGAAAGTATTTGTCGTTAAACAGCTCTTGGAACTTCTCCCAAGACATCTTCAGTGCGGCAGGTTGAGTACGTTTTACCGATTCCCACCAGTAATCTGCCTCTCCTCGCAACATAAAGGCGGCAAAGGGAACCTTTTGCTCCTCGGAGCAACCCAAGACATCAAATATCTTGGTGATCTGCTTTATCCATGTTTCAGCTACAAGTGGTTTGGGTTCTCCCTTAAACTCCGGTGGTCCCAGCTCCTTAAACTGTTTAGCGGTGACCGCCTGAGAGTTTCCAGTATTTCCACCTACGTTGTGGACAGGAGCCGCTTTCACCTGTTGTTGCATGAATTGCATAAAACCTCTGAACATTCCATCATTCATCATCTGGTCAGTGTTGTTGTTTGCATGAGGATTGTCACCTTCCTGATGAACATTATCCTGATTATTGATATGTGGTGAATCAATAATCGCCTGTGCTCCATTGCTATTCTCAACATTCTCAGATGTCATTTTCAGATACTGCCACAAAATAAAAGTTAATTGATATGTCATATATTATCCTTATATTATGACCGACCAATTAAATACCATGCAAATAAACTTAGGTAGGACATACTAGCGAAGGAATTCCCCGTCTCTCCCCTCCTAGTTCTATTCTCACATCTTAGCCAGGGATCATATCCCTAAGCTCTGATACCAACTGTGACGCCCCCAAAATTAGGTATACATCACCCATCTTGGGTCGTCAGATATATAGTACAAAATACAAATACAACTTACTAATACAACTGTCGTGTACAATACGGCAAAACATAAACTATGAGTTTGAATACAAATATTATCTTCTAGAGAGTATTCATACTCAAAAGGAGTCCTCATTACATTTATTAACACGCTATTACATAGAATAGTGAGGACTACTAACTAATACTATCATTCGAACCATCACTCCGTTCCCCGACTTGCCCCAGCTACGTTCTCATTTCCTGAAGAGAACAGTGAAAGAAAGGGTGAGCTCAACTAGCCCAATAAAAATATTATGACTAAGATAATGCAGAATAAATTATCATTAGCCTTCAACAATGTTAAACTGATAAAATATAATAGACATCAAGTTTAACTGCAACGGAACAAGCAATCCATTAAAAGAGTCAAGTAGAAAATAAACTCTACTATCTTTTATGATTTAAAAGATTTTTCAACACTGCTATCGCTGAGACTCAGCTTAATAAATAATTCACATCATCCATGCACTACGGCCAAGGATATTCGTTAGGGTCACGACCACAAATTCCATGCACTACGGGCCAAGGATATTTGTGTATTCATCAATGGTCATGATCATGCCAACAACTGTCCATCAATGCACTACGGGCCAATGATGACTTTTATCACATCATTTGTAACATTACGGTCATGATTATACCGAATAATCCCTGGTCGTAATCATACCAAGTCCATCTATGCACTACAAGCCACAGATGACTTTCAACAGAATATAAACATGAGGATGATGACAATGATATAAGAATTCAATAAAACAAGTTCAAGAATTAATTTATCCAAGAATTAACAACGTCCAAATTGTCAACATGATACTGCTTTGTGGAGTAAAATTCAAGAATGATCAGGAGAATATTTTCATGAATAGATACTAGATGAAGCGCAAATGTCAATGATATTCCACAAATTTCATGGAGTATAGAAGTCAAAACTTAACCAACTGAGTATAATAAAGAATGAAATAACAAAAGAAATTACCATGCATGCGATAGACCGCACAAACAGGTTATTCTTAACAGAATAATAATAATGGAACCAGGTCCGGCGTAACTGCACAGACAGGATATTCCGACAGAATAATAAATAATGGAACCAGGTCCGGCGTAAACGTACAGACAGGATATTCCGACAGAATAATAAATAATGGAACCAGGTCCGGTATAAAACACACAGACATGATGTTCCAACAGAATAATAATAAAAACGGAACCAGGTCCGGTGTAAAACACACAGACAGGATGTTCCAACAGAATAATAATAAAAACGGAACCAGGTCCGGTGTAAAACACACAGACAGGATGTTCCAACAGAATAATAGAAGAATGTCACCACGTATAGGGTAGACCGCGTATACAGGTTATTCCAACAGAATAATAAGAAATGGAATAACAACAGTTCTCTTCATGAATAAGAAAGAATAACACCCCTTACAGTTTTAAAGAAGAGCTGAAGTAAGGAAGTAGTTAAGTAGCAGAATACTCTTCTTCTCTCTCTCTATAGTTTCTCTCTATAGTTTCTCTCTCTAGAGTTCAGTGAATTCGTAAGAAATAATGAAGGAATGAGCTGCTATTTATAGAAAAATAGAATGCATAGTAACTAATTCATGAACGGTCCAGATTGATTACTTTAATCTGACGGTCCATATTTAAAGAAAAATCTTTTAAATAAAATATAATATATTCTATTTATAGAATAACTTTAATAAAGTATTTTGTTTTATATAAAAAGATGTTTCTGTTTTATTACGTTAATAATACGAATAAAACAAAACGTCATTATCGCTAAATAATTCATATTACTAACTGACAATAATGGAATCAAACTGAGTGACTTCTCACATAAGCATTAATAATTAATACCGTGTGCTACTATGCAACCACACGTATTACTGTACTTTTACTACCGAGTAGTTCAACAGTAACAATGGTAAAACTTCCGCCGTTATTTTTAATAAAATATTTTTGTCGTTTTCTCAATCCGACAATAATTCCGTTGTGGGGTCCACCAATGATTGTGTCGTTGTACGAATATTCCCTGTTAAAACGAATATTTTCCGACCAATCGAATATTATATAACAACTTGCGTACTTTGCAAAATTTATAAATATTATCCACAACTATAACATTATATCAAATTAACTCCATAATATTCAAAAATGATATTTATAGAAAATTTATCTTTATTTATAAAAGTTGGGGTCTTACAACCTCCCCTTCTTATGAAATTTCGCCCTCGAAATTACGGTACGTACCTGGTATGTCGAAGAGATAAGGATACCTTGATTTCATTTCAGATTCTAACTCCCAAGTCATTTCCTCAACATCGTGGTTTCTCCACAAAACTTTGACTTGAGGTATAACCTTGGAGCGTAAAATATGTTCCTTCTTATCCAAGATTTGAACAGGAACTTCTTCATACGTCAAATCCTCCGCTATTTCGTCCGGTTCTAACTCAATAATGTGGTTCGGGTCTTTCACATATTTGCGTAACATGGATATGTAAAAAACGTTATGAACACGAGACATACTTGGCGGTAAAGCGAGTCTATAAGCCACAGTTCCTACTCGATCGAGGATTAAAAATGGACCGATGAATCGAGGATTGAGCTTTCCTCTCTTTCCAAATCTCGTAACTCCTTTCTATGGAGCAACACGTAAGAACACATGATCTCCTACATCAAATTCCACGTCCTTTCGATGAAGATCAACATAACTCTTTTGTCGATCTTGTGAGGTTTTTATACGTTGTCGGATCGTTTGAATCTTTTCTGTAGTCATACGTACCAACTCCGGTCCCAACAACGTTGCTTCACCTACCTCATCCCAGCATACTGGAGAACGACATTTTCTTCCATACAATGCTTCGAATGGAGCCATGCCAATACTTGCTTGATAACTGTTGTTGTAGGAAAACTCCACCAATGGTAAGAACTTGTCCCAACTTCCCTTGAAGTCAAAGACACAGAGTCTTAATAAATCTTCTAGAGTTTGAATAGTCCTCTCTGATTGTCCGTCCGTCTGAGGATGATATGCCGAACTAAATCGTAAATCCGTGCCCATAGCTTTTTGTAAACTAACCCAAAATCGTGAAGTGAATCTTGGGTCTCGATCAGAAACTATGGATACTGGCATACCATGCAGTCTTACAATCTCGTTTATGTACATACGAGCAAGACGTTCAAGTGTATAAGTTTCTCGTATCGGTAAGAAATGAACAGACTTGGTCAATCTATCAACAATGACCCAAATCGCATCAATACCTTGAGAAACCCTAGGAAGACCGGTAACGAAATCCATGGTAATGTGCTCCCACTTCCATTCTGGAATTTCAAGTGGTTGCAATGGACCTTTTGGTACTTGATGCTCCGCTTTGACTCGTTGACAAGTTAGACACCTTGAGATAAACAACGCTATCTCTCTCTTTATATTGCTCCACCAAAATGTATGACGAAGATCATTATACATTTTGGTACTTCTAGGATGGATTGCAAACGGTGTGTTATGCGCCTCCATCATGATTTCATACTTTAAATCACGGTTGTTAGGAACACAAAGTCTGGAGTTGACTCGAAGTATTCCTTCTTCATCGATTCTTGCTTCCGGCATAGCACCTTCTTGCACTTTCTTCCTCATACGCATCAGCTCCAGGTCTGTAGCTTGAGCAGCTTTAACCTTATCGATTAAAGTTGGTTCTACTCGTATATTCGACATCATCACATGGGTCCCTGGAGTCTTTAACTCTATCTCCATCCTTTGCAAGTCATACAAAATGGGCCTTTGCGTTGTTAATATTGCACTTGTACCCGTATATGATCTTCTACTCAATGCGTCAGCTACCACGTTCGCTTTTCCAGGATGGTATTGAATGGTATGATCATAATCTTTCAACAGTTCAAGCCAACGTCGTTGTCGCATGTTGAGTTCCTTTTGAGTGAAGAAATATTTAAGGCTTTTATGATCCGTAAAGATCTCCACCTTCTCCCCATACAAGTAATGCCTCCAAATTTTAAGTGCAAAGACAACAGCTGCCAACTCTAGATCATGAGTAGGATAATTCCTCTCATATTCCTTGAGTTGTCTTGATGCATAGGCTATGACTTTTCCATGTTGCATGAGAAACCCTTTGCTCGAAGCATCACTGTAGATGACAAATCCCTCCGAGCCAGATGGTATTGTTAGAACAGGTGCTGAAATGAGTCTCCTCTTGAGTTCTTGAAAACTATGCTCACATTCTTCGCTCCAACCGAACTTTGTATCTTTCCGAGTCAGCTGGGTTAATGGAGTAGCGATTCAAGAAAATCCTTCCATGAATCTCCGATAATAACCAGCCAAACCAAGAAAGCTACGTACTTCGGTCACTGATTTAGGTTGCTCCCAGCTTTGAATAGCTTCAATCTTTGCCGGGTCAACCGATATTCCATGACTTGATACTACGTGCCCAAGGAATGCTACCTCTTCCAGTCAAAACTCGCATTTCTTCAACTTGGCATAAAGTTTGTATTCACGAAGCTTTTGGAGTACCAACCTCAAGTGTTGCTCATGATCTTCACGGCTTTTGGAATAAACAAGGATGTCATCGATAAAGACGACCACAAAGTGATCCAAATATTCCTTGAATACCCTGTTCATCATATCCGTGAAGGCAGCAGGAGCATTAGTCAATCCAAAGGACATGACTAGGAATTCATAATGCCCGTACCGAGTTCTAAAAGCCGTCTTTGGAATATCCTCAGTTCTAACCTTCAGCTGATGATATCCAGAACGAAGATCGATCTTTGAAAAGAATTGTGCTCCTTGCAACTGGTCAAACAGGTCATCAATACGTGGCAATGGGTACCTATTTTTGATGGTGACATGATTCAACTCCCGATAATCAATACAAAGTCGCATACTCCCATCTTTCTTCTTCACGAACAGAACAGGAGCACCCCAAGGAGAAGTACTAGGACGAATAAAACCAATGTCTAACAATTCCTGCAGTTGGATCTTTAACTCCTGAAGTTCAATAGGAGCCATTCGATATGGGGCTTTGGAAATGGGTTTTGTACCGGGTTCAAGGTCGATACAAAATTCAATTTCACGCTCTGGGGGTAGGCCAGGAAGTTCTTCGGGAAATACGTCAAGAAATTTATTAACAACAGAAATATCATTCAAAGCTGACGTATTTTTGTTTAGATCTGTGACATGTGCTAAGAAAGCTTGACATCCATTTTTCAATAAACGAATAGCTTTATGGCTTGAGATGACAGCGATTGATTTTAATGGTTTGGTTGCTTGAATTCACATAATAGGTCGATTAGGAATATGAAAGCTAACAACCTTACGAAAACAATCAATTTTTGCATAATGAGTAGTTAACCAATCAATCCCTAGAATCACGTTAAATGCAAGTATTTTTAATGAAATCAGATCGATAGGTAATGTGTGGGTACCAACTTGAACCAAACAAGACTTATAAACAGTGGAGGTAATGAAGGTTTCTCCCAACGGAGTTTCCACAGATAAGTCAAAGTCTAATTTCTCCGGAATCAAATTTAATCGATGAGCGCAAGTAGGAGAAATAAAAGAATGGGTTGAACCGGTATCAAATAAAGTATAAACTTCTTTAGAGTTTATAATAAGCTTACCCGTGATGACCTCATTCGGGTTCCTTGCTCTCTGGGAGTTCACAACAAACGCTCTCCCTTGCACAACCGGTTTTGACTTTTCTGGGACGGCTTTTGGTGCCTCCATCCTAGCTGAATTTGTCTTCGGTAAACGATAAAATCGGGCTAAATGACCTTCTCTTCCACAATTATAACATGCTTTGGACGGCATCGCGCAGTTTGGACTGATGTGCCCCTCCCCTCCGCATTTGAAACATATGATAGGTGGTCGTTCTCCTTCCTTAACGACAGGTGCTGGTGCTGACGTCTTTCCGTCATTGTTGAATCTCCTCTTCTTGAAATGTCCATTCTTATTGTTTTGGCCCTGATTACCACCGAAGTGGTTACCATTTCTGGCCTGTTGATTCCCTCCACGCTTGTTGTCACCGCTTCGATGACTGCTCTCACTGGTATTATCATTTTGCCGGCTGCTCTCTTTTGGTTGTGTTGTCTCGTTATCGCGCTCCACCAACTGAGCCCTATTTACAACATCTGAATACAAACACAGTTTATGAGAAACAAGATGTTGACGTATATCCGGCTTCAAACCTCTTAAAAACATCCGCGTCATTCTTTCTTCATTATCCACCAGGTGGGACGCAAACCGGGATAACTCCGCAAATTTTGCCTCGTACTGCGACACGGTCATATTATTCTGCTCCAATTTGATGAACTCCACCTCCTTCATGTGACGAATACTCTCGGGAAAGTATTTGTCGTTAAACAGCTCTTGGAACTTCTCCCAAGACATCTTCAGTGCGGCAGGTTGAGTACGTTTTACCGATTCCCACCAGTAATCTGCCTCTCCTCGCAACATAAAGGCGGCAAAGGGAACCTTTTGCTCCTCGGAGCAACCCAAGACATCAAATATCTTGGTGATCTGCTTTATCCATGTTTCAGCTACAAGTGGTTTGGGTTCTCCCTTAAACTCCGGTGGTCCCAGCTCCTTAAACTGTTTAGCGGTGACCGCCAGAGAGTTTCTAGTATTTCCACCTACGTTGTGGACAGGAGCCGCTTTCACCTGTTGTTGCATGAATTGCATAAAGCCTCTGAACATTTGATCATTCATCATTTGGTCAGTGTTGTTGTTTGCATGAGGATTGACACCTTCCTGATGCACATTATCCTGATTATTGATATGTGGTGAATCAACAGTCGTCTGTGCTCCATTGCTATTCTCAACATTCTCAGATGCCATTTTCAGATACTGTCACAAAATAAAAATTAATTGATATGTCATATATTATCCTTATATTATGACCGACCAATTAAATACCATGCAAATAAACTTAGGTAGGACATACTTGCGAAGGAATTCCCCGTCTCTCCCCTCCTAGTTCTATTCTCACATCTTAGCCAGGGATCATATCCCTAAGCTCTGATACCAACTGTGACGCCCCCAAAATTAGGTATACATCACCCATCTTGGGTCGTCAGATATATAGTACAAAATACAAATACAACTTACTAATACAACTGTCATGTACAATACGGCAAAACATAAACTGTGAGTTTGAATACAAATATTATCTTCTAGAGAGTATTCATACTCAAAAGGAGTCCTCATTACATTTATTAACACGCTATTACATAGAATAGTGAGGACTACTAACTAATACTATCATTCGAACCATCACTCCGTTCCCCGACTTGCCCCAGCTACGTTCTCATTTCCTGAAGAGAACAGTGAAAGAAATGGTGAGCTCAACTAGCCCAGTAAGAATATTATGACTAAGATAATGCAGAATAAATTATCATTAGCCTTCAACAATGTTAAACTGATAAAATATAATAGACATCAAGTTTAACTACAGCGGAACAAGCAATCCATTAAAAGAGTCAAGTAGAAAATAAACTCTACTATCTTTTATGATTTAAAAGATTTTTCAACACTGCTATCGCTGAGACTCAGCTTAATAAATAATTCACATCATCCATGCACTACGGCCAAGGATATTCGTTAGGGTCACGACCACAAATTCCATGCACTACGGGCCAAGGATATTTGTGTATTCATCAATGGTCATGATCATGCCAACAACTGTCCATCAATGCACTACGGGCCAATGAGGACTTTTATCACATCATTTGTAACATTACGGTCATGATTATACCGAATAATCCCTGGTCGTAATCATACCAAGTCCATCTATGCACTACAAGCCACAGATGACTTTCAACAGAATATAAACATGAGGATGATGACAATGATATAAGAATTCAATAAAACAAGTTCAAGAATTAATTTATCCAAGAATTAACAACGTCCAAATTGTCAACATGATACTGCTTTGTGGAGTAAAATTCAAGAATGATCAGGAGAATATTTTCATGAATAGATACTAGATGAAGCGCAAATGTCAAGGATATTCCACAAATTTCATGGAGTATAGAAGTCAAAACTTAACCAACTGAGTATAATAAAGAATGGAATAACAAAAGAAATCACCATGCATGCGATAGACCGCACAAACAGGTTATTCTTAACAGAATAATAATAATGGAACCAGGTTCGGCGTAACCGCGCAGACAGGATATTCCGACAGAATAATAAATAATGGAACCAGGTTCGGCGTAAACGCACAGACATGATATTCCGACAGAATAATAAATAATAGAACCAGGTCAGGTGTAAAACACACAGACAGGATGTTTCAACAGAATAATAATAAAAACAGAACCAGGTCCGGTGTAAAACACACAGACATGATGTTCCAACAGAATAATAATAAAAACGGAACCAGGTCCGGTGTAAAACACACAGACAGGATGTTCCAACAGAATAATAGAAGAATGTCACCACGTATAGGGTAGACCGCGTATACAGGTTATTCCAACAGAATAATAAGAAATGGAATAACAACAGTTCTCTTCATGAATAAGAAAGAATAACCCCCCTTACAGTTTTAAAGAAGAGCTGAAGTAAGGAAGTAGTTAAGTAGCAGAATACTCTTCTTCTCTCTCTCTATAGTTTCTCTCTATAGTTTCTCTCTCTAGAGTTCAGTGAATTCATAAGAAATAATGAAGGAATGAGCTGCTATTTATAGAAAAATAGAATGCATAGTAACTAATCCATGAACGGTCCAGATTGATTACTTTAATCTGACGGTCCATATTTAAAGAAAAATCTTTTAAATAAAATATAATATATTCTATTTATAGAATAACTTTAATAAAGTATTTTGTTTTATATAAAAAGATGTTTCTGTTTTATTACGTTAATAATACGAATAAAACAAAACGTCATTATCGCTAAATAATTCATATTACTAACTGACAATAATGGAATCAAACTGAGTGACTTCTCACATAAGCATTAATAATTAATACCGTGTGCTACTATGCAACCACACGTATTACTGTACTTTTACTACCGAGTAGTTCAACAGTAACAATGGTAAAACTTCCGCCGTTATTTTTAATAAAATATTTTTATCGTTTTCTCAATCCGACAATAATTCTGTTGTGGGGTCCACTAATGATTGTGTCGTTGTACGAATATTCCCTGTTAAAACGAATATTCCCCGACCAATCGAATATTATATAACAACTTGTGTACTTTGCAAAATTTATAAATATTACCCACAACTATAACATTATATCAAATTAACTCCATAATATTCAAAAATGATATTTATAGAAAATTTATCTTTATTTATAAAAGTTGGGGTCTTACATCACAGACTCCCACCAGTAGTCTGCCTCACCGCGGAACATAAAGGTGGCGAATGGAACCTTCTGTTCCTTCGTACATTCCAAGACATCGAATATCTTGGTAATTTGCTTGACCCACGTTTCTGCCATGATCGGATCCGGCTTTCCCTTAAATTCTGGTGGTCCCAATTCTTTGAACTGCTTAGTTGTGACAAACCGCGCGTTATTATCATTTCCACCCGTATTCTGCACACGAGTCTCCCCCGTCTGATTTTGCATGAACTGCAAAAATCTCCTAAACATTCCATCATTCATCGTTTGCTCGGTAACGTTGTTTACAGGAGGAATATTGCCTTCCTGTTGCACGTTCCCCTGGGTGGTGATCAAAGGTGTCTCCACGGTCTGATTTACTCCATTATTAACGTTCTCAGCTGCCATTCTTAAATACTGCCATAAAACAAGGGTTAATAGTCATGTCATATATTATCCCTATACTCTGACCGACCAAATAAACACCAATTAAACTTAGTCAGGTCATACTAGCGAAGGAATTCCCCGTCTCTCCCCTCCTAGTTCTTGTCTCACATCTCAGCCAGGGATCATATCCCTAAGCTCTGATACCAACTGTGACGCCCCCAAAATAGGTATACAACACCCATTCTAAGTCGCCAAATATATGGTACAGAAAGCAAACTACAACTTCAATAATACAATTGTCGTGCAAAATACGACAACACATACTGTGAGTTTAAATACAAATATTGTCTTCTAGACAATATCCACACTCAAATAAGTCCTCAATACAATTATTCAAACACTATTTTACAGAAATAGTGAGGACTGCTAAAATATCTTTCTAGAACCATCACTCCGTACTCCGACTAGATCCTGCTATGTTCTCACCTCCTGGGAAAAAAATGAAACAAAAAGGAAAAGGGTGAGCTCAACTAGCCCAGTAAAGAATATTATGACTAAGATAATATACAACAAATTATCATTAGTATTCAGCAGGAAAAAATCTGATAGAATATAATCGACAACAAGTTTTAGATCAACAACTGCAGCGGAAACAACAAACCATTAGAAGAGTCAAGTAGAGAATAAATTCTACTATCTTCTAAGATTTAAAAGTCCATCATCAATATTTTATCCCTGTAACATCAATTAATAATCATCTTTATCCAAATATTCATCTTTGCACTACAGGCCAAAGATATTCATTTGTATCACTTGTCAGTCATGTTCATCTCAACACCTGTTCATCTTTGCACTACAAGCCAAAGATATTCATCAAGTAATCATACATCTTTGCACTACAGGCCAAAGATATTCAGTAATATTATCATTTAGGACTGAGGATGATGAAAAATATCTTAAAGAGAACGAATCCAGTGAGACAGAAGGACAAATAGTAGGGATTCGTATAACAGTTTATCCAAGATCAATAATACTTCATAATTATCAATTGTGAAGCAGAATTCAAAAATAAAGATCAAAACAAAGATACAATCAAAGATAGTAACCATAATAGACATCTTGGACAAAAAGAGAAAAATTTATTTTTCGGTGAATAGTGCCGTATTCGTAAATAGTGCCGTATACGTGAATAGTAACCCCGACACAAAAAGTTTCAAATTTGATAAAAACTCATATCAATATTTCGGCATAATGATATTGAATAAAATATCATTTAAGAAGAAGATAATATCCCTTACCTCAAAATATCAGTACTTTTGGTCGGAATACCGGTATAAGGCTGAAAGAAACTTGCTCTGATGAATAGAAACTCTCAAAGTATCTAAATACTCACAAAATACACTCAATAATATAGAGAGAGAAAGAGAGAAAACTTGTTTCTGGTGTGATTTTCAATTCTAACTTAGCCCTCTATTTATAGGAAAATGTTAGCACGCCGAAGCAGACTTAACCTGCAACCTGATGGCTTTATCTGCTACTATTCTCACCCACCACATTTGAATAAAAATCTCAGTATATTTCTTCACCAACCAAGAGTGAGGCCCACCAATTCTTGAATTTTTCACCAAAATGATTAACTCCGAAAATTCAACAATTTTTGAACCAGCCATCTTGTAAAATTCATAATAAATCATACGTTCATTTTTAACGGTTCAAATTTGTGGACATATACTCAACTTATATATGTATAACATATCCAAAAATTATCACGATCCAACGGTCGGATTAAAAATTATAACCCCCGCAAAATATATCAAAAATCCTGATTTTTAATACTCCATTTCGACAAAAATACTGATAAAAACCTCAACATTAACTCTTTCATTTTTAACCACAAAAATATATCCCTCATTTATATCCACATAAAATAAATATTTCCTTATCATATGAATCAATAATTAATTATTTACAAATAATATTACAGAATCACATTTATGACAACCAGGCCGTTCCCAGTAAAGAGGGAGCTTTCCAATAAGGAATTCTCCTTACTGGCGCGCAATCAGATGACCAAACCTGTGACGCCCCCAAAATTAGGTATACATCACCCATCTTGGGTCGTCAGATACATAGTACAGAATACAAATACAACTGATTAATACATCTGTCGTGTACAATACGACAAAACATAAACTGTGAGTTTGAATACAAATATTATCTTCTAGAGAGTATTCATACTCAAAAGGAGTCCTCATTACATTTATTAACACACCATTACATAGAATAGTGAGGACTACTAACTAATACTATCATTCGGACCATCACTCCGTACCCCGACTTGTCCCAGCTACGTTCTCATTTCCTGAAGAGAACAGTGAAAGAAAGGGTGAGCTCAACTAGCCCAGTAAGAACTATTATGACTAAGATAATGCAGAATAAATTATCATTAGCCTTCAACAATGTTAAACTGATAAAATATAATAGACATCAAGTTTAACTGTAGCGGAACAAGCAATCCATTAAAAGAGTCAAGTAGAAAATAAACTCTACTATCTTTTATGATTTAAAAAGTTTTTCAACATTGTGATCGCTGAGACTCAGCTTAATAAAATAATCCACATCATCGAATCACCCCTGCACTACGGCCAAGGATATTCGTGTATTCATTAATGGTCATGATCATGCCAACAACTGTCCATCAATGCACTACGGGCCAATGAGGACTTTTACCACATCATTTGTAACATTACGGTCATGATTATACCGAATAATCCCTGGTCATAATCATACCAAGTCCATCTATGCACTACAGGCCACAGATGACTTTCAACATTTTATAAACATGAGGATGATGACAATGATATAAGAATTCAATAAAACAAGTTCAAGAATTAATTTATCCAAAAATTAACAACGTCCAAATTGTCAACATGATATTGCTTTGTGGAGTAAAATTTAAAAATACTTAGAAGAATATTTTCATGAAAAGATACTGGATGAACAGCAATTATCAAGGATATTCCACAAATTTCATTGAGTATAGAAGTCAAAACTTAACCAACTGAGTACAATAAAGAATGGAATAACAAAAGAAATCACCATGCATGCGATAGACCGCACAGACAGGTTATTCCAACAGAATAATAAATAATAGAACCAGGTCCGGCGTAAACGCACAGACAGGATATTTCGACAGAATAATAAATAATGGAACCAGGTCCGGTGTAAAACACACAGACAAGATGTTCCAACAGAATAATAATAAAAACGGAACCAGGTCCGGTGTAAAACGCACAGACAGGATGTTCCAACAGAATAATAAACGGAACCAGGTCCGGTGTAAAACACACAGACAGGATGTTCCAACAGAATAATAGAAGAATGTCACCAAGTATAGGGTAGACCGCGTATACTGGTTATTCCAACAGAATAATAACGAATGGAATAACAGAAGTTCTCTTCATGAATATAAAAGAAATAATATTCCCTACCTTAAAAGAACTGGATATTGGAAAAGTGATGTAGCAGAATACTTTTAGTCTCTCTCTCTCTTATTCTCTCTATACTTTCTCTCTCTATAGCTTGAATGAATTCGTGAAAAATAATGAAGCCCTAGGCATCTATTTATAGAAAAACCGAGGGTGGCTCTTGGTCTTAACGAAGGGTCAAATGACTCTTGGTCTTAACGAAGGGTCAAATGACTCTTGGTAATATTGAAGGGACAACTACTATTGATGAAAGTAATTACTATTGACCAAGGTAAATACTATTGACGAAGGTAATTACTATTGACCAAGGTAAATACTATTGACGAAGGTAATTACTATTGACCAAGGTAAATACTATTGACGACGTTAATTACTATTGACGACGGTAATTACTATTGACGACGGTAATTATTATTGACGAAGAGACTCTTAGATGATGACATATGGCCCCCCATAAAATAACCAAACTTACCACAACGTCTCAATAATATAACATATTATACAGATGATACTATGACAATAATTTAAGAGATATGATGCAGCAATTACTATAGCAATAATTGAGTATAGCTGAGTGACTTCTCACGTAAGCATCAATAATCAATACCGTGTGCTACTATGCAACCACGCGTATTACTGTACTTTTACTACCAAGTAGTTCAACAGTTTTAACGATTTTAACGGTAACACCTCAGCTGTTATTTTTATATAAAGATAATTCTGTCGTTTTCTTAATCCGACAATAATTCCGTTGTGGGGTCCACCAATGATTGTGCCGTCGTACGAATATTCTCCGACAAAAAGAATATTCTCCGACCAAACGAATATTTTATAACAACTTGCTTACTTTGCAAAATTTATAAATATTACCCACAACTATAACATTATATCATATTAACTCCATAATATTCAAAAATGATATTTATAGAAAATTCATCTTTATTTATAAAAATTGGGGTCTTACAACCTCCCCTTCTTATGAAATTTCGCCCTCGAAATTAGGGTACGTACCTGGTATGTCGAAGAGGTAAGGATACCTTGATTTCATTTCTGATTCTAACTCCCAAGTCATTTCCTCAACATCGTGGTTTCTCCACAAAACTTTGACTTGAGGTATAACCTTGGAGCGTAGAATATGTTCCTTCTTATCCAAGATTTGAACAGGAACTTCTTCATACGTCAAATCCTCCGCTATTTCGTCCGGTTCTAACTCAATAATGTGGTTCGGGTCTTCCACATATTTGCATAACATGGATATGTGGAAAACGTTATGAACACGAGACATACTTGGCGGTAAAGCGAGTCTATAAGCCACAGTTCCTACTCGATCGAGGATTAAAAATGGACCGATGAATCGAGGATTTAGCTTTCCTCTCTTTCCAAATCTCGTAACTCCTTTCCATGGAGCAACACGTAAGAACACATGATCTCCTACATCAAATTCCACGTCCTTTCGATGAAGATCAGCATAACTCTTTTGTCGATCTTGTGAGGTTTTTATACGTTGTCGGATCGTTTGAATCTTTTCTGTAGTCATACGTACCAACTCCGGTCCCAACAACGTTGCTTCACCCACCTCATTCCAGCATACTGGAGAACGACATTTTCTTCCATACAATGCTTCGAATGGAGCCATGCCAATACTTGTTTGATAACTGTTGTTGTAGGAAAACTCCACCAATGGTAAGAACTTGTCCCAACTTCCCTGAAGTCAAAGACACAGAGTCTTAATAGATCTTCAAGAGTTTGAATAGTCCTCTCTGATTGTCCATCCGTCTGAGGATGATATGCTGAACTAAATCGTAACTCCGTGCCCATAGCTTTTTGTAAACTAACCCAAAATCGTGAAGTGAATCTTGGGTCTCGATCAGAAATTATGGATACTGGCATACCATGCAGTCTTACAATCTCGTTTATGTACATACGAGCAAGACGTTCAAGTGTATAAGTTTCTCGTATCGGTAAGAAATGAGCAGACTTGGTCAATCTATCAACAATGACCCAAATCGCATCAATACCTTGAGAAACCCTAGGAAGACCGGTAACGAAATCCATGGTAATGTGCTCCCACTTCCATTCTGGAATTTCAAGTGGTTGCAATGGACCTTTTGGTACTTGATGCTCCGCTTTGACTCGTTGACAAGTTAGACACCTTGAGATAAACAACGCTATCTCTCTCTTCATATTGCTCCACCAAAATGTATGACGAAGATCATGATACATTTTGGTACTTCCAGGATGGATTGCAAACGGTGTGTTGTGCGCCTCCATCATGATTTCATACTTTAAATCAGGGTTGTTAGGAACACAAAGTCTGGAGTTGACTCGAAGTATTCCTTCTTCATCGATTCTTTCTTCCGGTATAGCACCTTCTTGCACTTTCTTCTTCATACGCATCAGCTCCAGGTCTGTAGCTTGAGCAGCTTTAACTTTATCGATTAAAGTCGGTTCTACTCGTATATTCGCCATCATCGCATGGGTCCCTGGAGTCTTTAACTCTATCTCCATCCTTTGCAAGTCACACAAAATGAGCCTTTGCGTTGTTAATATTGCACTTGTACCCGCATATGATCTTCTACTCAATGCGTCAGCTACCACGTTCGCTTTTCCAGGATGATATTGAATGGTATGATCATAATCTTTCAACAGTTCAAGCCAACGTCGTTGTCGCATGTTGAGTTCCTTTTGAGTGAAGAAATATTTAAGGCTTTTATGATCCGTAAAGATCTCCACTTTCTCCCCATACAAGTAATGCCTCCAAATTTTAAGTGCAAAGACAACAGCTGCCAACTCTAGATCATGAGTAGGATAATTCCTCTCATATTCCTTGAGTTGTCTTGATGCATAGGCTATGACTTTTCCATGTTGCATGAGAACGCATCCCAACCCTTTGCTCGAAGCATCACTGTAGATGACAAATCCCTCCGAGCCAGATGGTATTGTTAGAACAGGTGCTGAAATGAGTCTCCTCTTGAGTTCTTGAAAACTCTGCTCACATTTTTCGCTCCAACCAAACTTTGTATCTTTCTGAGTCAGCTGAGTTAATGGAGTAGCGATTCGAGAAAATCCTTCCATGAATCTCCGATAATAACCAGCTAAACCAAGAAAGCTACGTACCTCGGTCACTGATTTAGGTTGCTCCCAGCTTTGAATAGCTTCAATCTTTGTCGGGTCAACCGATATTCCACGACTTGATACTACGTGCCCAAGGAATGCTACCTCCTCCAGCCAGAACTCGCATTTCTTCAACTTGGCATAAAGCTTGTATTCACGAAGCTTTTGGAGTACCAGCCTCAAGTGTTGCTCATGATCTTCACGGCTTTTGGAATAAATAAGGATGTCATCAATAAAGACGACCACAAAGTGATCCAAATTTTCCTTGAATACCCGGTTCATCATATCCATGAAGGCAGCAGGAGCATTAGTCAATCCAAAGGACATGACTAGGAATTCATAATGCCCGTACCGAGTTCTAAAAGCCGTCTTTGGAATATCCTCAGTTCTAACCTTCAGCTGATGATATCCAGAACGAAGATCGATCTTTGAAAAGAATTGTGCTCCTTGCAACTGGTCAAACAGGTCATCAATACGTGGCAATGGGTACCTATTTTTGATGGTGACATGATTCAACTCCCGATAATCAATACAAAGTCGCATACTCCCATCTTTCTTCTTCACGAACAGAACAGGAGCACCCCAAGGAGAAGTACTAGGACGAATAAAACCAATGTCTAACAATTCCTGCAGTTGGATCTTTAACTCCTGAAGTTCAATAGGAGCCATTCGATATGGGGCTTTGGAAATGAGTTTTGTACCGGGTTCAAGATCGATACAAAATTCAATTTCACGCTCTGGGGGTAGGCCAGAAAGTTCTTCGGGAAATACGTCAGGAAATTTATTAACAACAGAAATATCATTCAAAGCTGACGTATTTTTGTTTAGATCTGTGACATGAGCTAAGAAAGCTTGACATCCGTTTTTCAATAAACGAATAGCTTTATGGCTTGAGATGACAGCGATTGATTTTAATGGTTTGGTTGCTTGAATTCGCATAATAGGTCGATTAGGAATATGAAAGCTAACAACCTTACGAAAATAATCAATTTTTGCATAATGAGTAGTTAACCAATCAATCCCTAGAATCACGTTAAATGCAAGTATTTTTAATGAAATCAGATCGATAGGTAATGTGTGGGTACCAACTTGAACCAAACAAGACTTATAAACAGTGGAGGTAATGAAGGTTTCTCCCAACGGAGTTTCCACAGATAAGTCAAAGTCTAATTTCTCCGGAATCAAATTTAATCGATGAGCGCAAGTAGGAGAAATAAAAGAATGGGTTGAACCGGTATCAAATAAAGTATAAACTTCTTTAGAGTTTATAATAAGCTTACCCGTGATGACCTCATTCGGGTTCCTTGCTCTCTGGGAGTTCACAACAAACGCTCTCCCTTGCACAACCGGTTTTGACTTTTCTGGGACGGCTTTTGGTGCCTCCATCCTAGCTGAATTTGTCTTCGGTAAACGACAAAATCGGGCTAAATGACCTTCTCTTCCACAATTATAACATGCTTTGGACGGCATCGCGCAGTTTGGACTGATGTGCCCCTCCCCTCCGCATTTGAAACATATGATAGGTGGTCGTTCTCCTTCCTTAACGACAGGTGCTGGTGCTGACGTCTTTCCATCATTGTTGAATCTCCTCTTCTTGAAATGTCCATTCTTATTGTTTTGGCCCTGATTACCACCGAAGTGGTTACCATTTCTGGCCTGTTGATTCCCTCCACGCTTGTTGTCACCGCTTCGATGACTGCTCTCACTGGTATTATCATTTTGCCGGCTGCTCTCTTTTGGTTGCGTTGTCTCGTTATCGCGCTCCACCAACTGAGCCCTATTTATAACATCTGAATACAAACACAGTTTATGAGAAACAAGATGTTGACGTATCTCCGGCTTCAAACCTCTTAAAAACATCCGCGTCATTCTTTCTTCATTATCCACCAGGTGGGACGCAAACCGGGATAACTCCGCAAATTTTGCCTCGTACTGCGACACGGTCATATTATTCTGCTCCAATTTGATGAACTCCACCTCCTTCATGTGACGAATACTCTCGGAAAAGTATTTGTCGTTAAACAGCTCTTGGAACTTCTCCCAAGACATCTTCAGTGCGGCAGGTTGAGTACGTTTTATCGATTCCCACCAGTAATCTGCCTCTCCTCGCAACATAAAGGCGGCAAAGGGAACCTTTTGCTCCTCGGAGCAACCCAAGACATCAAATATCTTGGTGATCTGCTTTATCCATGTTTCAGCTACAAGTGGTTTGGGTTCTCCCTTAAACTCCGGTGGTCCCAGCTCCTTAAACTGTTTAGCGGTGACCGCCAGAGAGTTTCCAGTATTTCCACCTACGTTGTGGACAGGAGCCGCTTTCACCTGTTGTTGCATGAATTGCATAAAGCCTCTGAACATTTGATCATTCATCATTTGGTCAGTGTTGTTGTTTGCATGAGGATTGACACCTTCCTGATGCACATTATCCTGATTATTGATATGTGGTGAATCAACAGTCGTCTGTGCTCCATTGCTATTCTCAACATTCTCAGATGCCATTTTCAGATACTGTCACAAAATAAAAATTAATTGATATGTCATATATTATCCTTATATTATGACCGACCAATTAAATACCATGCAAATAAACTTAGGTATGTCATACTAGCGAAGGAATTCCCCGTCTCTCCCCTCCTAGTTCTATTCTCACATCTTAGCCAGGGATCATATCCCTAAGCTCTGATACCAACTGTGACGCCCCCAAAATTAGGTATACATCACCCATCTTGGGTCGTCAGATACATAGTACAGAATACAAATACAACTGATTAATACATCTGTCGTGTACAATACGACAAAACATAAACTGTGAGTTTGAATACAAATATTATCTTCTAGAGAGTATTCATACTCAAAAGGAGTCCTCATTACATTTATTAACACACCATTACATAGAATAGTGAGGACTACTAACTAATACTATCATTCGGACCATCACTCCGTACCCCGACTTGTCCCAGCTACGTTCTCATTTCCTGAAGAGAACAGTGAAAGAAAGGGTGAGCTCAACTAGCCCAGTAAGAACTATTATGACTAAGATAATGCAGAATAAATTATCATTAGCCTTCAACAATGTTAAACTGATAAAATATAATAGACATCAAGTTTAACTGTAGCGGAACAAGCAATCCATTAAAAGAGTCAAGTAGAAAATAAACTCTACTATCTTTTATGATTTAAAAAGTTTTTCAACACTGTGATCGCTGAGACTCAGCTTAATAAAATAATCCACATCATCGAATCACCCCTGCACTACGGCCAAGGATATTCGTGTATTCATTAATGGTCATGATCATGCCAACAACTGTCCATCAATGCACTACGGGCCAATGAGGACTTTTACCACATCATTTGTAACATTACGGTCATGATTATACCGAATAATCCCTGGTCATAATCATACCAAGTCCATCTATGCACTACAGGCCACAGATGACTTTCAACATTTTATAAACATGAGGATGATGACAATGATATAAGAATTCAATAAAACAAGTTCAAGAATTAATTTATCCAAAAATTAACAACGTCCAAATTGTCAACATGATATTGCTTTGTGGAGTAAAATTTAAAAATACTTAGAAGAATATTTTCATGAAAAGATACTGGATGAACAGCAATTATCAAGGATATTCCACAAATTTCATTGAGTATAGAAGTCAAAACTTAACCAACTGAGTACAATAAAGAATGGAATAACAAAAGAAATCACCATGCATGCGATAGACCGCACAGACAGGTTATTCCAACAGAATAATAAATAATAGAACCAGGTCCGGCGTAAACGCACAGACAGGATATTTCGACAGAATAATAAATAATGGAACCAGGTCCGGTGTAAAACACACAGACAAGATGTTCCAACAGAATAATAATAAAAACGGAACCAGGTCCGGTGTAAAACGCACAGACAGGATGTTCCAACAGAATAATAAACGGAACCAGGTCCGGTGTAAAACACACAGACAGGATGTTCCAACAGAATAATAGAAGAATGTCACCAAGTATAGGGTAGACCGCGTATACTGGTTATTCCAACAGAATAATAACGAATGGAATAACAGAAGTTCTCTTCATGAATATAAAAGAAATAATATTCCCTACCTTAAAAGAACTGGATATTGGAAAAGTGATGTAGCAGAATACTTTTAGTCTCTCTCTCTCTTATTCTCTCTATACTTTCTCTCTCTATAGCTTGAATGAATTCGTGAAAAATAATGAAGCCCTAGGCATCTATTTATAGAAAAACCGAGGGTGGCTCTTGGTCTTAACGAAGGGTCAAATGACTCTTGGTCTTAACGAAGGGTCAAATGACTCTTGGTAATATTGAAGGGACAACTACTATTGATGAAAGTAATTACTATTGACCAAGTAAATACTATTGACGAAGGTAATTACTATTGACCAAGGTAAATACTATTGACCAAGGTAAATACTATTGACGAAGGTAATTACTATTGACCAAGATAAATACTATTGACGACGGTAATTACTATTGACGACGGTAATTACTATTGACGACGGTAATTACTATTGACGAAGAGACTCTTAGATGATGACATATGGCCCCCCATAAAAAAACCAAACTTACCACAATGTCTCAATAATATAACATATTATACAGATGATACTATGACAATAATTTAAGAGATATGATGCAGCAATTACTGTAGCAATAATTGAGTATAGCTGAGTGACTTCTCACGTAAGCATCAATAATCAATACCGTGTGCAACTATGCAACCACGCGTATTACTGTACTTTTACTACCAAGTAGTTCAACAGTTTTAACGATTTTAACGGTAACACCTCAGCTGTTATTTTTATAGAAAGATAATTCTGTCGTTTTCTCAATCCGACAATAATTCCGTTGTGGGGTCCACCAATGATTGTGCCGTCGTACGAATATTCTCCGACAAAAAGAATATTCTCCGACCAAACGAATATTTTATAACAACTTGCTTACTTTGCAAAATTTATAAATATTACCCACAACTATAACATTATATCAAATTAACTCCATAATATTCAAAAATGATATTTATAGAAAATTCATCTTTATTTATAAAAATTGGGGTCTTACAAAACCTCTCCTTAGACAGAACTTTCTAGACATTGCCAATAATGTTATCTAATAATATTATTCAAATAATATGAATTATTGATCTGATAATGAAAAATACTGTGCAGCAACAATTATTGAAACAACAATAATATAAAATATCAACGCAACAATTATTGAATTAATAAAATATTGAACAATAACTACTATAACAATTATTGAGTAGTGCCTTCTTACGTAAGAATCAAAAATTGGTGCAATACCGTGTGCTACTGTATTTTAACCACCGGGTATTCTAACAGTATTAACGGTAACAACTACGCCGTTGTTTATAAACAACTTATACTTGTCGTTTTCTTCATCCAATCGCTTTCTGTTATGGGGCCCACACAAGGATGTGCCGTCGTACGAATATTCCCCGACAGCAAGAATATTCCACGACCAAACGAATATTTCCCGACAAAATGAATATTTTATAACCACTTGCTTATTTTACAAAATTTGCACATTTCACCCATAACCAAAGTATTATATCAAATTAACCCCTTATTATTCACAATAATATTTAGAGAAAATTTGATTTTATTCATTAATAAGTTGGGGTCTTACAAATTTTATGTCCATTCTGCCTGAAATTGAATTCTCTACAACTTTGTAGCTTTGAGTTTTTCCAAATTCCAAACATAAAATATCCGAAATTCATAAACGGATGATTTTTAATACCTCCACACCGACAAAATACTGATAAAACACCTTAGCATTAATTCTTTCATTTTTATCCACATAAAAATAAATATATCCATCATTTATATCCACATAAAATAAATATTTTCTTATCATATGAATCAATAATTAATTATTCACAAATAATATTACAGAATCACATTTATGACAACCAGGCCGTTCCCAGGAAAGAGGGGGCTTTCCGATAAGGATTTATTCTTATTGGCGCGCAATTGGGTGACCAAATCTCTCCTTAGACAGAACTTTCTAGACATTGCCAATAATGCTATCTAATAATATTATTCAAATAATATGAATTATTGATCTGATAATGGGAAATACTGTGCAGTGATAATTATTGAAACAACAATAATATAAAATATCAACGCAACAATTATTGAATCAATAAAATAAAATATTGAACAGTAATTACTGTAACAATTATTGAGTAGTGCCTTCTTACGTAAGAATCAATAATTTAATAATACTGTGCAATACCGTGTGCTACTGTGCAACCACGCGTATTACTGTATTTTAACCACCGGGTATTCCAACAGTGTTAACGGTAACAACTACACCGTTATTCAATTTTGTCGTTTTCTTCATCCGACCGTTATCCGTTATGGGGCCCACAAATGGCTGCGCCGTCGTACGAATATTACCCGACAGAAAGAATATTCCACGACTAAACGAATATTTCCCGGCAAATGAATATTTTATAACCACTTGCTTATTTTGAAAATTTTTCACATTTCACCCATATTCAAAGCATTATATCAAATTAATACCTTATTAATTTAGAATAATGAATAGAGGAAAATTTACTTTTATTTATAATAAGTTGGGGTCTTACAACCTCCCCTCCTTATAAAATTTCATCCTCGAAATTGACGTACGTACCTAGTGTATCGAAAAGGTGAGGGTACCTAGCTTTCATTTCTGATTCCAACGCCCAGGTCATTTCTGCAATAGCATGGTTTCTCCACAAAACCTTAACTTGTGGTATAACCTTCGTGCGTAGGACATGCTCTTTCCTATCCAAGATCTTAACAGGTACCTCCTCGTACGTTAAATCTTCGGCTATCTCGTCTGGTTCTAACTCAATAATGTGGTTCGGGTCTTTAACATATTTACGAAGCATAGATATGTGAAAAACATTATGAACACGAGACATACTTGGAGGTAATGCGAGTCTATAGGCCACATTTCCTATTCGGTCAAGAATTTCAAATGGACCAACAAATCGTGGATTGAGTTTTCCTCTCTTCCCAAATCTTGTAACTCCCTTCCATGGTGCAACACGTAACAATACATGATCCCCAATATTAAATTCCACGTCCTTTCGATGAAGATCCACATAACTCTTTTGTCGAACCTGTGCCATTTGTATACGTTGTCGAATCGTTTGGATCTTCTCTGTAGTCATGCGTACTAATTTTGGTCCCAATAACGTTGCTTCTCCCACCTCGTCCCAGCATACTAGAGAGCGACATTTTCTTCCATACAACGCCTCGAATGGAGCCATGCCTATACTTGCTTGATAACTGTTGTTGTAGGAGAATTCCACCAATGGTAGGTACTTATCCCAACTCCCTTTGAAATCTAGGACACAGAGTCTTAATAGATCTTCAAGAGTTTGAATAGTCCTCTCTGATTGTCCGTCCGTTTGAGGATGGTATGCTGAACTAAATTGTAAATCCGTGTTCATAGCTTTCTGCAAGTTAACCCAAAATCGTGAAGTGAATCTTGGGTCACAATCCGAAACTATGGATACTGGCATGCCATACAATCTCACAATCTCATTTACGTACATACGAGCAAAATGTTCAAGGGAATAAGTCTCACGTATCGGTAAGAAATGGGCAGACTTGGTTAATCTATCAACAATAACCCAAATCGCATCTATGCCTTGAGAAATTTTGGGAAGACCTGTAACGAAACCCATAGTAATGTGTTCGCACTTCCATTTCGGAATCTCAAGTGGTTGTAACGGACCTTTTGGCACTTGATGCTCCGCCTTTACACGTTAACAAGTTAAGCACCTCGAGATAAACTCTGCGATCTCTCTCTTCATATTGTTCCACCAAATTGTATGTCGAATATCATGATACATTTTGGCACTACCAGGATGGATTGCAAACGGGGTGTTGTGTGCCTCCATCATGATTCTATGCTTCAAGTCAGAATCGTTAGAAATACAAAGTCTGGAGTTAAATCTAAGTATTCCTTCTTCATCGATTCTCGCTTCTGGAATAGCTCCTTCTTACACTTTCTTCTTCATACGTATCAGCCCCAGGTCCGTAGCTTGAGCAGCTTTAACTTTATCGATTAAAGTCAGTTCTACTCGTATATTCGCCATCATCATGTGGGTCCCTGGAATCTTTAATTCTACCTCTATCCTTTGCAAGTCATACAGAATGGGCCTTTGCATTGACAATATCGCACTCGTACTCGTATATGATCTTTGTAAGACCCCGAATTTTATGAAATAAAAGTATTCAATTTTTCTTATAATTACTATTCAGTAAATGGTTAAATTGATAAAAGTTTAAAGTTATGGGTGAAATATGAATTTTTTTTCAAAATAAGCAAGTGGTTATAAAATAATCATTGTTGTCGGGGAATATTCGTTTGGTCGTGGAATATTCTTTCTGTCGGGGAATATTCGTACGACGGCGCAGCTATTTGTGGGCCCCATAACGAATAACTGTCGGGTGAAGAAAACGACAAATTTGAGTTTTTACAAATAACGGCGTAGTTATTACCGTTAACACTGTTGGAATACCCGGTGATTAAAATACAGTAATACGCGTTATTGCACAGTAGCACACAGTATTGCATAGTATTTTTGAAATTATTGATTCTTATGTAAAAAGGCACTACTCAATAATTGTTACAGTAATTACTGTTCAATATTTTATTTTATTGATTCAATAATTGTTGCGTTGATATTTTATATTATTGTTGTTTCAATAATTGTTGCTGCACAGTATTTTCTATTATCAGATCAATAATTCATATTATTTGAATAATATTATTAGATAGCATTATTGGCAATGTCTAGAAAGTTCTGTCTAAGGAGAGGTTTGGTCATCTAATTGCGCGCTAGTAAGGAGAAATCCTTATTGGAAAGCCCCATCTTTCCTGGGAACGGCCTGGTTGTCATAAATGTGATTCTGTAATATTATTTGTGAATAATTAATTATTGATTCATATGATAAGGAAATATTTATTTTATGTGGATATAAACGAGGGATATATTTTTGTGGTTAAAAATGAAGGAGTTAATGATGAGATTTTTATCCGTACTTTTGTCGGAATGGAGGTATTAAAAATCAGGGTTTTTGAGATATTTTGCGGGGGTTATAATTTTTAATCCGACCGTTGGATCGTGGTAATTTTTGGATATGTTATACATATATAAGTTGAGTATATGCCCACAAATTTTGAACCGTTAAAAATGAACGTATGATTTATTATGAATTTTACGAGATGACTGGTTCAGAAATTGTTGAATTTTCGGAGTTTATCATTTTGGTGGAAAATTCTAGAATTGGTGGGCCCCACTTGTGGTTGGTGAAGAAATGTGCTAAATTTTATTTTAAATGTGGTGGGTGGGAATAGTAGCAGGTAAAACCATCAGGTTGCAGGTCAAGTTTGCTAAAATTTTCCTATAAATAGAGGGCTAAGTTAGAATTGAAAATCACACCAGAAACATAAGCTTTCTCTCTTTCTCTCTCTATATTATGAAGCATATTTTGTGAGTATTTAGATACTTTGAGAGTTGCTATTCAGTGCAAGTTTTCTTCGGCTTTGCATACCGATCAGAAGTACTGCTCTTTTGAGGTAAGGGATAGTAAAGAATTTTAAGGGTTGTTATGTTTTTCAGTTTCGTAATTTTTCTGACCTTCAAAAATTCTGGAAAAATTTGAAATGATATTTTGATGAGTTTTCTTGATTGTGTCCAAAAATAGTGATTTTTGGATGTATAGATTGAGAGTTATGAATTTTATGAGAAAAGACTATTTTAAAAGTAACCGCTTATAATTCCTTGTGGTTAACTCCAAAATTGATGAAATTTTTATTGAGAGTACATGTATATGATAGAAGTATACTCTGTAAATTTCAGATTTTTTGGACAAAAGTATAATTTTTGATAAATGTCTAAATATTCGGCTGTTTTGGCCATATGAAAAATAGTAAATGACCTTTAAAAATTCTGAGAAAAATATATGTTCACTATGGGACTATATTATGCTAAATCTCAGAAAAGAAATATTTTTGGAACTGATTTGGTATTTTTCATGAAAATAGTCTAGTTATGAGTAAATGAATTAAATATGTTTTGTGATGTAAGAAAATTGGAAAATAGGATTCTATGACTTTGAGAATCCTATATGAGGTATATGCAGATTTTTGATGAGGGTTTTGATTATTGGTGATAAAATCTTATGAGTTTGGTATTTTAGAATGATTAAATACATTATTTAGTAAAGTGTAAACAATTTAAATAAATTATTTATAAGCTTAAGAAATATTATTCTTTCAATATCATTATACCGAAATACTGGTATGGATTTTATTGTGGAATTTCTACCTTTTTGTGTCGGGTTTACTATTAATGAGTTACTATTCACGAGTTACCATTCATAAGTTTCTATTCACGATAAAAATTGGTTTCTTTTTCTAACCAAATTATAGTTGATTTACGAATATTACTCTTGAGATTAAAACTAGATGTTGATCATATTATTTTTATTATTATATATAACATTTTTATAACCCTAATGATGATATTTCTCTTTGACTTGAGTGTAAAGATGGGTAGATTTTTGGTATGATCATGACTATGGGTTATCTTTGGCCAGTAGTGCAAAGTTGAATCGTTGATTGGTATGATCATGACCATTGAATTTATAAGTGAATATCTTTAGCTTAAGTGCAAAGGTGAATTGATCAACATGGTTATAATTATTGTTTATATAAATTCTGAAATGATTATATATTTCTTTGAGATATTAATATCTTTGGCCTGTAGTGCAAAGATGAAATATTGATGAATATCTTTGGCCTGTAGTGCAAAGATGAATTGTTGATGAATATCTTTGGCCCGTAGTGCAAAGATGACATGTTGTTGAATATCTTTGGCCAGTAATGCAAAGATGAACAGATGTTGAGATAAACATGACCAACTGGTGATACAAATGAATATCTTTGGCCGTAGTGCAAAGATGGAGTTATTAGTATGATTATGAACAGGAAATGTGATTTGGTGTAACCATGATCTTTGATGTTTCAGGTAAAGATATATGATGAAAATTATCTTCGTCCTGGATGAGAAGAAGAATTTAGAACTACAGTTATGATTATGAGTTATTCATATGATTGTGGACCAGAATTGTTGATTGATGTTACAGAGATAAAACATTGTTGATGGATTTTTAACATGGAGAAGATAATAGACTTTATAGTCTACTTGACTCTTCTAATGGATTGCTCGTTCCGCTGCAACTATGGTTGAAATTTTTATCATTTACCATATGTTCTAAATCTCTGATTTATTATTGATGAAGGCTATTGATAATTTAATTATCTTTAGTCATGATATACTTTACTGAGCTAGTTGTGCTCACCCTTTTGCTTCACAATTCCTTTCAGGTAATAAGAGTGTAGCTGGGTCGAGCGAGGGTAACGGGGAAATAGAACGGTGGTCTCTAGCTGTGAATGTTCTCCCGAAGTAGTATAGAAAAGTTCATTTAGTAGTTTTATTTGGTGAATCCAATAGGGTAAGGTGTACCCAACGTTGGAAGGGTGGTTTGCCACTATCATACAAGATGTCTAACGACATACAATCTCGTGTCATCATAAGACAGGGATGTGTTCATCCACTTATTGAGTATATATACGAGCACTACCTATATAACCTTGGTGTTTGTTTGAAGTATAATTCTCAATTAGAGACAGTAGAGATAATGATATGTCAAGAGAAGACTCACCATTGGGAAGAATATGATAGTAATCTTCTCATTTTTCTTTGAGGTCTATTGGGTCAACCAAGAATAATTCTATGGTCATATGATATCTATCATAACCTAGACGCATGGCCTCCCATGTACGAAGGTTTCCTTGAGCACTTCCCAAAGATTCTAATTTCTAAAACAGTTTTTGACTATACCTTTATGTAAGGTGTCATTGTGAGGTGATGTCCACGGTTGGAACATGAGTCACATTTGGTATATATTTGTATATAAACTCATAGCATATGTGTTGTTGTATTTTGCACGACAATTGTTGTAATAAAGTTACAGTTATTTTCTGTACCATGTATTTGGCGACTCAGAATAGGTTGGATGGAATGGACCTATTTTGGGGTCGTTACATTTGGTATCAGAGCTTAGGGATATGATCTCTGGCGGAGATCGGGGAATACAACTAGGAGGGGAGAGATGATTAAATCCTTCGCTAGTGTGTCCTACCTAAGCTTATTTGTTGGTCAGTCATAATATTGGGATATTATGTGATATGTTAATTTGTTTAATTAACCCTTGTTTTATGGCAGTATTTGAGAATGGCAGCTGAGAATGCTAACAATGGAGTGAATGAGACTGTGGGGATACCTCTAATCACTAACCGTGATAATGTGATGTCAGACGAAGAAGGAATTAGAGATATCTATGTGGTGAGTGAAGAATTGATAGTTATACCCGAGATAGTCGCAGAGGTAACAGCTGAGACTGAGGAAGAAGAGGAAGAAGAAGTACCAGAGGAGAGTTTATTAGAGGTATTATATGATCAAAATGTAGAATTTCAAAATCGTATTCATGAGTTAGAAGAGCAGGCAGAAGAACGACAGGCGGTCGTGGAACAAAAGGATGCAACAATTCAAGCTTGTGTTACCCGATATGTGATGCTTGAACAGAAGCATTCTTTGGCAGAGTATAAGATGATAAAAATAGAATCTGAGCCGAGAGAAGAAAAAACTGAACGAGTGAGAATAAGTGATGCATGGGCAAAAGCCGCACGACACGTGGATATTGTGGAAAGAGATGTTCGGTCTAAGAAGGCTAAAATAGATGATATGAATTTCTCTTTTTGGAAAGCAACTGGGAGAACCCAACATCGAGTTTTGAATTACCCTGTACATAGCGGTCAACCTGAATCCGATATGGATCGAAGATTAATGATTCAAATCATGAATGAGGAGTACGAAGAGGCAGTTGAGGGAGGAATATGTCCTATAGAAAGGTATATTCCAACGGTAATGATGACGCCAAATGCTGCCCCAGACAAGTCAAAGCCGAGTAGTTCGAGGGATAGCGGTTGTCATGACTTCCCAACAAATGAGGAACCCAAATGAAGTTATCATGGGAGATGAGCAATGGAGAAATCATGATGATCTGAGAGATAGAATCTGAAATGGAAGCAAGGCATTCTCAACTCTTCGAAATACCAGGTACGTAAATTTCGGGGACGAAATTTCATAAGGAGGGGAGATTGTAAGACCCTGAATTTTATGAAATAAAAGTATTCAATTTTTCTTATAATTACTATTCAGTAAATGGTTAAATTGATAAAAGTTTAAAGTTATGGGTGAAATATGAATTTTTTTTCAAAATAAGCAAGTGGTTATAAAATAATCATTGTTGTCGGGGAATATTCGTTTGGTCGTGGAATATTCTTTCTGTCGGGGAATATTCGTACGACGGCGTAACTATTTGTGGGCCCCATAACGAATAACTGTCGGGTGAAGAAAACGACAAATTTGAGTTTTTACAAATAACGGCGTAGTTGTTACCGTTAACACTGTTGGAATACCCGATGGTTAAAATACAGTAATACGCGTTATTGCACAGTAGCACACGGTATGTAAGACCCTAACTTTTATAAATAAAGATGAATTTTCTATAAATATCATTTTTGAATATTATGGAGTTATTTTGATATAATGTTATAGTTGTGGGTAATATTTATAAATTTTGCAAAGTAAGCAAGTTGTTTTAAAATATTCGTTTGGTCGGGAAATATTCTTTTTATCGGAGAATATTCGTACGACGGCACAATCATTGGTGGACCCCACAACAGAAGTATAGTCGTAGTTAGAAAACGACAAAATTATCTTTCTATAAAAATAACGGCTGAGGTGTTACCGTTAAAATTGTTAAAACTGTTGAACTACCCGGTAGTAAAAGTACAGTAATACGCGTGGTTGCATAGTAGCACACGGTATTGATTATTGATGCTTACGTGAGAAGTCACTCAGCTATACTCAATTATTGCTACAGTAATTGCTGCATCATATCTCTTAAATTATTGTCATAGTATCATCTGTATAATATGTTATATTATTAAATCAATAATTGAGACGTTGTGGTAAGTTTGGTTATTTTTTATGGGGGGCCCATATGTCATCATCTAAGAGTCTCTTCGTCAATAGTAATTACCGTCGTCAATAGTATTTACCTTGGTCAATAGTATTTACCTTGGTCAATAGTAATTACCTTCGTCAATAGTATTTACCTTGGTCAATAGTATTTACCTTGGTCAATAGTAATTACATTCGTCAATAGTATTTACCTTGGTCAATAGTAATTACTTTCGTCAATAGTAGTTGTCCCTTCAATATTACCAAGAGTCATTTGACTCTTCGTTAAGACCAAGAGTCATTTGACCCTTCGTTAAGACCAAGAGCCACCTTCAGTTTTTCTATAAATAGAGGCCTAGGGCTTCATTATTTTTCACGAATTCATTCAAGCTATAGAGAGAGAAAGTATAGAGAGAATAAGAGAGAGAGAATAAAAGTATTCTGCTACTTCACTTTTCCAATATTTAGTTCTTTTAAGGTAAGGGGTGTTATTCTTTCGTATTCATGAAGAGAACTGTTGTTATTCCATTTCTTATTATTCTGTTGGAATAACCTGTATACGTGGTCTACCCTATACTTGGTGACATTATTCTATTATTCTGTTGGAACATCCTGTCTGTGTGTTTTACACCGGTCCTGGTTCCGTTTTTATTATTATTCTGTTGGAACATCCTGTCTGTGTGTTTTACACCGGACCTGGTTCCGTCTTGTTATTATTCTGTTGGAATATCATGTCTGTGTGTTTTACACCAGACCTGGTTCCATTATTTATTATTCTGTCGGAATATCCTGTCTGTGCGTTTACGCCGGACCTGGTTCTATTATTTATTATTCTGTTGGAATAACTGTCTGTGCGGTCTATCGCATGCATGGTGATTTCTTTTGTTATTCAATTCTTTATTATACTCAGTTGGTTAAGTTTTGACTTCTAAACTCCATGAAATTTGTGGAATATCCTTGACATTTGCGCTTCATCTAGTATCTATTCATGAAAATATTCTCCCGATCATTCTTGAATTTTACTCCACAAAGTAGTATCATGTTGACAATTTGGACGTTGTTAATTCTTGGATAAATTAATTCTTGAACTTGTTTTATTGAATTCTTATATCACTGTCATCATCCTCATGTTTATATTCTGTTGAAAGTCATCTGTGGCCTGTAGTGCATAGATGGACTTGGTATGATTATGACCAGGGATTATTCGGTGTAATCATGACCGTAATGTTACAAATGTTGTGGTAAAAGTCCTCATTGGCCCGTAGTGCATTGATAGACAGTTGTTGGCATGATCATGACCATTAATGAATATACGAATATCCTTGGCCGTAGTGCAGGGGTGATTCGATGATGTGAATTATTTTATTAAGCTGAGTCCCAGCGATCACAGTGTTGGAAAATCTTTTAAATCATAAAAGATAGTAGAGTTTATTTTCTACTTGACTCTCTTAATGGATTGCTTGTTCCGCTACAGTTAAACTTGATGTCTATTATATTTTATCAGTTTAACATTGTTGAAGGCTAATGATAATTTATTCTGCATTATCTTAGTCATAATATTTCTTACTGGGCTAGTTGAGCTCACCCTTTCTTTCACTGTTCTCTTCAGGAAATGAGAACGTAGCTGGGGCAAGTCGGGAAACGGAGTGATGGTCCGAATGATAGTATTAGTTAGTAGTCCTCACTATTCTATGTAATGGTGTGTTAATAAATGTAATGAGGACTCCTTTTGAGCACGAATACTCTCTAGAAGATAATATTTGTATTCAAACTCACAGTTTATGTTTTGTCGTATTGTACACGACAGTGTATTAGTAAGTTGTATTTGTATTCTGTACTATGTATCTGACAACCCAAGTTGGGTGATGTATACCTAATTTTGGAGGCGTCACACGGTATTGCATAGTATTTTTGAAATTATTGATTCTTATGTAAGAAGGCACTACTCAATAATTGTTACAGTAATTACTGTTCAATATTTTATTTTATTGATTCAATAATTGCTGCGTTGATATTTTATATTATTGTTGTTTCAATAATTGTTGCTGCACAGTATTTTCTATTATCAGATCAATAATTCATATTATTTGAATAATATTATTAGATAGCATTATTAGCAATGTCTAGAAAGTTCTGTCTAAGGAGAGGTTTGGTCATCTAATTGCGCGCTAGTAAGGAGAAATCCTTATTGGAAAGCCCCCTCTTTCCTGGGAACGGCCTGGTTGTCATAAATGTGATTCTGTAATATTATTTGTGAATAATTAATTATTGATTCATATGATAAGGAAATATTTATTTTATGTGGATATAAACGAGGTATATATTTTTGTGGTTAAAAATGAAGGAGTTAATGCTGAGATTTTTATCCGTACTTTTGTCGGAATGGAGGTATTAAAAATCAGGGTTTTTGAGATATTTTACGGGGGTTATAATTTTTAATCCGACCGTTGGATCGTGGTAATTTTTGGATATGTTATACATATATAAGTTGAGTATATGCCCACAAATTTTGAACCGTTAAAAATGAACGTATGATTTATTATGAATTTTACGAGATGATTGGTTCAGAAATTGTTGAATTTTCGGAGTTTATCATTTTGGTGGAAAATTCTAGAATTGGTGGGCCCCACTTGTGGTTGGTGAAGAAATGTGCTAAATTTTATTTTAAATGTGGTGGGTGAGAATAGTAGCAGGTAAAACCATCAGGTTGCAGGTCAAGTTTGCTAAAATTTTCCTATAAATAGAGGGCTAAGTTAGAATTAAAAATCACACCAGAAACATAAGGTTTCTCTCTTTCTCTCTCTATATTATGAAGCATATTTTGTGAGTATTTAGATACTTTGAGAGTTACTATTCAGTGCAAGTTTCCTTCGGCTTTGCATACCGATCAGAAGTACTACTCTTTTGAGGTAAGGGATAGTAAGGAATTTTAAGGGTTGTTATATTTTTCAGTTTCGTAATTTTTCTGACCTTCAAATATTCTGGAAAAATTTGAAATGATATTTTGATGAGTTTTCTTGATTGTGTCCCAAAATGGTGATTTTTGGATGTATGTATTGAGAGTTATGAATTTTATGAGAAAAGACTATTTTAAAAGTAACCGCTTATAATTCCTTGTGGTTAACTCCAAAATTGATGAAATGTTTATTGAGAGTACATGTATATGATAGAAGTATACTCTGTAAATTTTAGAATTTTTGGACAAAAGTATAATTTTTGATAAATGTCTAAATATTCGGCTGTTTTGGCCATATGAAAAATAGTAAATGACTTTTAAAAATTCTGAGAAAAATATATGTTCACTATGGGACTATATTATACTAAATCTCAGAAAAAAAAATATTTTTGGAACTGATTTGGTATTTTTTATGAAAATAGTCTAGTTATGAGTAAATGAATTAAATATGTTTTGTGAAGTAAGAAAATTGGAAAATAGGATTCTATGACTTTGAGAATCCTATATGAGGTATATGCAGATTTTTGATGAGGGTTTTGATTATTGGTGATAAAATCTTATGAGTTTGGTATTTTAGAATGATTAAATGCATTATTTAGTAAAGTGTAAACAATTTAAATAAATTGTTTATAAGCTTAAGAAATATTATTCTTTCAATATCGTTATACCGAAATACTGGTATAGATTTTATTGTGGAATTTCTATCTTTTTGTGTCGGGTTTACTATTTATGAGTTATTATTCACGAGTTACTATTCACGATAAAAATTGGTTTCTTTTTCTAACCAAATTATAGTTGATTTACGAATATTACTCTTGAGATTAAAATTAGATGTTGATCATATTATTTTTATTATTATATATAACATTTTTATAACCCTAATGATGATATTTCTCTTTGACTTGAGTGTAAAGATGGGTAGATTTTTGGTATGATCATGACTATGGGTTATCTTTGGCCAGTAGTGCAAAGTTGAATCGTTGATTGGTATGATCATGACCATTGAATTTATAAGTGAATATCTTTAGCTTAAGTGCAAAGGTGAATTGATCAACATGGTTATAATTATTGTTTATATAAATTCTGAAATGATTATATATTTCTTTGAGATATTAATATCTTTGGCCTGTAGTGCAAAGATGAAATATTGATGAATATCTTTGGCCTGTAGTGCAAAGATGAATTGTTGATGAATATCTTTGGCCCGTAGTGCAAAGATGACATGTTGTTGAATATCTTTGGCCAGTAGTGCAAAGATGAACAGATGTTGAGATAAACATGACCAACTGGTGATACAAATGAATATCTTTGGCCGTAGTGCAAAGATGAAGTTATTAGTATGATTATGAACAGGAAATGTGATTTGGTGTAACCATGATCTTTGATGTTTCAGGTAAAGATAGGTGATGAAAATTATCTTCGTCCTGGATGAGAAGAGGAATTTAGAACTACAGTTATGATTATGAGTTATTCATATGATTGTGGACCAGAATTGTTGATTGATGTTACAGGGATAAAATATTGTTGATAGATTTTTAACATGGAGAAGATAATAGACTTTATAGTCTATTTGACTCTTCTAATGGATTGCTCGTTCCGCTGTAACTATGGTTGAAATTTTTATCATTTACCATATGTTCTAAATCTCTGATTTATTATTGATGAAGGCTATTGATAATTTAATTATCTTTAGTCATGATATACTTTACTGAGCTAGTTGTGCTCACCCTTTTGCTTCACAATTCCTTTCAGGTAATAAGAGTGTAGCTGAGTCGAGCGAGGGTAACGGGAAATAGAATGGTGGTCTCTAGCTGTGAATGTTCTCCCGAAGCAGTATAGAAAAGTTCATTTAGTAGTTTTATTTGGTAAATCCAATAGGGTAAGGTGTACCCAACGTTGGAAGGGTGGTTTGCCACTATCATACAAGATGTCTAACGACATACAATCTCGTGTCATCATAAGACAGGGATGTGCTCATCCACTTGCTGAGTATATATACGAGCACTACCTATATAACCTTGGTGTTTGTTTGAAGTATAATTCTCAATTAGAGACAGTAGAGATAATGATATGTCAAGAGAAGACTCACCATTGGGAAGAATATGATAGTAATCTTCTCGTTTTTCTTTGGGGTCTATTGGGTCAACCAAGAATAATTCTGTGGCCATATGATATCTATCATAACCTAGACGCATGGCCTCCCATGTACGAAGGTTTCCTTGAGCACTTCCCAAAGATTCTAATTTCTAAAACAGCTTTTGACTATACCTTTATGTAAGGTGTCATTGTGAGGTGATGTCCACGGTTGGAACATGAGTCACATTTGGTATATATTTGTATCCAAACTCACAGCATATGTGTTGTTGTATTTTACACGACAATTGTTGTAATAAAGTTACAGTTATTTTCTGTACCATGTATTTGGCGACTCAGAATAGGTTGGATGGAATGGACCTATTTTGGGGTCGTTACAATCTTCTACTTAATGCGTCAGCTACTACGTTCGCTTTTCTAGGATGATATTGAATAGTGTGATCGTAATCTTTCAATAGTTCAAGCCAATGTCGTTGCCGCATGTTGAGTTCTTTTTGGGTGAAGAAGTATTTGAGGCTTTTATGATCCGTATAGATCTCCACTTTCTCCCCATACAGGTAGTGTCTCCAGATTTTCAATGCGAAAACGACTGCTGCCAACTCTAGATCATGAGTAGGATAATTTCTCTCATATTCTTTGAGTTGTCGTGAGGCATAGGCTATGACTTTCTCATGTTGCATAAGAACACATCCTAACCCTTTGCCTGAAGCATCGCTGTGTATAACAAATCCATCCGAACCAGATGGTATTGCCAGAACAGGTGCCGAAATGAGTCTCCTCTTGAGCTCTTGGAAACTCTTCTCGCATTCCTCGCTCCATACGAATTTTGTATCTTTCCGAGTCAACAGAGTTAACGGAGTAGCGATTCGAGAAAATCCTTCCACGAATCTCCGATAATAACCAGCTAATCCCAGAAAGTTGCGTACTTCGGTCATCGACTTCGGTTGCTCCCAACTTTGTATTGCTTTAATCTTCGCCGGATCAACAGATACTCCATGTTTTGACACCACGTGCCCAAGGAATGCTACTTCCTCAAGCCAGAACTCGTATTTCTTTAGCTTGGCATAAAGCTTATTTTCATGAACCCTTTCAAGTATCAGCTTCAAATGGTGCTCATGATCTTCACGACTTTTGGAATAGATGAGGATGTCATCAATAAAGACAACAACGAACTGATCCAAATATTCCTTGAATACTCGGTTCATCATATCCATGAAAGCAGCTAGAGCATTAGTCAATCCAAAAGACATGACTAAGAATTCATAATACCCGTACCGAGTTCTGAAGGCAGTCTTTGGAATATCATCAGTTTTAATCTTCAGCTGATGATATCCAGAACGAATGTCAATTTTTGAAAAGAATTGTGCTCCTTGCAACTGGTCGAACAGGTCATCAATGCGAGATAACGGATACCTATTCTTGATGGTGACATGGTTTAATTCTCGGTAGTCAATACAAAGTTGCATACTACCATCTTTTTTCTTTACAAATAAAATAGGAGCACCCCAAGGAGATGTACTAGGACGAATGAAACCGATGTCTAATAACTCCTGTAGTTGGACTTTTAACTCCTGAAGTTCAATAGGAGCCATTCGATATGGGGTTTTAGAAATGGGCTTTGTACCCGATTCAAGGTCAATAAAGAATTTAACATCACGTTCTGGGGGTAGACCTGGAAGTTCTTCAGAAAATACATCGGGAAATTCTCTAACAACAGAAATATTATTCAAATCTGACTTGTCTTTGTTCAAATCCATAACATGGGCTAAGAAAGCTTGACATCCATTTTTCAATAAAAGAATAGCTTTGTGGCTTGATATGGCAGTGACTGATTTTAGTGGTTTAGTGGTTTGAATTCGTATGACAGGTTGGTTAGGAATATGAAAACTAACAACCTTACGAAAACAATCAATTTCAGCATGATGAGTGGTTAACCAATCAATTCCTAAAATTACATCAAAAGTAAGTATCTTTAAAGAGATAAGATCAACAGGTAATGTGATATTGCCAACTTGGATCATGCAAGATTTATAAACTGTTGATGTAACGAAGGTTTCACCCAACGGAGTTTCAACAGATAAGTCAAAGTCCAATTTCTTAGGAGTCAAGTTTAAACGTTGAGCACAAGCAGGAGAGATAAAAGAATGGGAGGTAGCTCATCCGATACTTCTCCAACATAGTTCCCATAGGCTAGTGCCTTTTACAGGGCTAATTTGACGCTTGGCATGTGTTCCTTGTCAGGTATATGAATTAAGGAGGCCAAAGTTGCTAATGCATCTGCGAAGTCATTCCTATTATGAGAAATGCGTAGAAAGGAGATCTCTTCGAACTCCGAAGCCATCTATAAAACTTGCCGATGGTAAGGCAGCAAATGTGGCTCTTTGATTTGATAGATTCTCGTGGATTGTTTGATTACCAACTCTGAATCCCCAAAGATAGTTAACCGCCTGATGCCCATTGAACAGGCAAGTTTTAGCCCCATGATACAGCCTTCATACTCAGTTGTGTTGTTGGTGCTGACAAATTACAATTTGACGGTGACGGGATACTGTTCCCCCGTACCGAAAACTAGAACTGCTCCAGCTCCAGAACCTTCCATATTAACAGCTCCATCAAAATACATGTTCCATGTTTGGCGTGTATCGTACTGATGGTGTTGCTGAATTGTCATTACCCCTTCATCGGGAAAGTATGTTTCCAAGGGTTTGAAATCCCCTGAAGATGCGGCGGCTAGTTGATCCACAATTCCTTGACCTTTAATGGACTTTTGCGTCACGTAAATAATGTCAAATTGTTACAGAATCAACTGCCATCTGGACAGCCGACAATTCAGTATGGGCCAATTGAACACATACTTGAGAGGATCCATGCGGGATATAAGATGGGTTCTGTGCCCATGGAGGTAATGTTGTAACCTCATGGCAGCCCATGCTAATGCACAACAAGTCTTCTCAATCAGAATATACTTGTGTTCACTGCTGCTGAATCTTTTGCTGAGGTAATAGATAGCTCGTTCTCGGCCTCTATCGTCTTTCTGACCCAACATGCAGCCCATGGCATTGCCACTTATGGACAGGTACATGAACAAGGGAACATCATCCCTGGGTAGTACCAAAATAGGAGCTTTAACTAGCTGATCTTTAATTGTAAGGCAAGCCTTCTGGCACTATCATTCCATTTCATGGAGGAGTTCTTCCTTAAAAGCTTGAAGATAGGCTCACAGGTTGCTGTGAGTTGAGAAATGAACCTACTAATGAAGTTGACTCTTCTCAAAAATTCCCGTATTTCCTTCTCTGTCTGAGGAATGGGCATTTTTATAATAGCCTGGATTTTGGTGAGATCCAGCTCAATCCCTTTGTGGCTGACTAGAAATCCTAGCAACTTGTCTGATTTAACGCCAAAGGCGCACGTGGCTGGATGCAACTTCAAATTATACTTACTCAACCTGTTGAAAATCTTTTTAAGATGGTCTAAATGGTCTTGCTCCCTTCGAGATTTGACGATGATGTCATCCACATAGATCTCTATCTCCTTGTGCATTAAGTCGTGGAAAAGAGCCATCATAGCTCTCTGATAGGTAGCTCCGGCATTGATGAGGCCGAATGACAACCGTCTGTAGCAAAAGGTTTCCCAAGGTGTGATGAATGCAGTTTTCTCACGTTTCTCTTCAGCAACCATGATCTGATGGTACCCCGCGAAGCAATCAGGGAAGGAGTACATTTCGTATTGAGCAGTATTGTCAATGAGAATGTGGATAAATAGCACGGGAAAGCTATCTTTAAGGCAAGCTTTATTCAGATCCCGATAATCCACGCAAACTCGCACCTTTCCTCCAGGCTTAGGCACGGAAACGATGTTGGATATCCATTCAAGATATGTGGATACTGTAAGACTCCGAATTTTATGAAATAAAAGTATTCAATTTTTCTTATAATTACAATTCAGTAAATGGTTAAATTGATAAAAAGTTAAAGTTATGAGTGAAATATGATTTTTTTTTCAAAATAAGCAAGTGGTTATAAAATAATCATTGTTGTCGGGGAATATTCGTTTGGTCGTGGAATATTCTTTCTGTCGGGGAATATTCGTACGACGGCGCAGCTATTTGTGGGCCCCATAACGAATAACTGCCGGATGAAGAAAACGACAAATTTGAGTTTTTTACAAATAACGACGTAGTTGTTACCGTTAACACTGTTGGAATACCCGGTGGTTAAAATACAGTAATACGCGTTATTGCACTGCACACGGTATTGCATAGTATTTTTGAATTATTGATTCTTACGTAAGAAGGCACTACTGAATAATTGTCACAGTAATTACTGTTCAATATTTTATTTTATTGATTCAATAATTGCTACGTTGAAATTTTGTATTATTGTTGTTCAATAATTGTTGCTGCACAGTATTTTCCATTATCAGATCAATAATTCATATTATTTGAATAATATTATTAGATAACATTATTGGCAATGTCTAGAAAGTTCTGTCTAAGGAGAGGTTTGGTCATCTAATTGCGCGCCAGTAAGGAGAAATTCTTATTGGAAAGCCCCCTCTTTCCTGGGAACGGTCTGGTTGTCATAAATGTGATTCTGTAATATTATTTGTGAATAATTAATTATTGATTCATATGATAAGGAAATATTTATTTTATGTGGATATAAATGAGAGATATATTTTTGTGGTTAAAAATGAAGGAGTTAATGTTGAGGTTTTTATCAGTATTTTTATCGGAATGGAGGTATTAAAAATCAGGGTTTTTGAGATATTTTGCGGGGGTTATAATTTTTAATCCGACCGTTGGATCGTGGTAATTTTTGGATATGTTATACATATATAAGTTGAGTATATGCCCACAAATTTTGAACCGTTAAAGATGAACGTATGATTTATTATGAATTTTACAAGATGACTGGTTCAGAAATTGTTGAATTTTCGGAGTTTATCATTTTGGTGGAAAATTCTAGAATTGGTGGGCCCCACTCTTGGTTGGTGAAGAAATGTGCTGAATTATATTTCAAATGTGGTGGGTGAGAATAGTAGCAGGTAAAGCCATCAGGTTGCAGGTCAAACCTACCAAAATTTTCCTATAAATAGAGGGCTAAATTAGAATTGAAAATCACACCAGAAACATAAGCTTTCTCTCTTTCTCTCTCTATATTATGAAGCATATTTTGTAAGTTTTTAGATACTTGGTGAGTTGCTATTCATCAGTGCAAGTTTTCTTCAGCATCATATTCGATATTCAGTCAGAAGTACTGCTCTTTTGAGGTAAGGGATAGTAAGGGATTGTAAGAGATAGTAAGGGATATTAAGGGATTTTAAGGGTTGTTATGATTTTCAGTTTCGTAATTTTTCTGATCTTCAAAAATTCTGGAAAAATTTGAAATGATATTTTGATGAGTTTTCTTGATTGTGTCCAAAAATGGTGATTTTTGGATATATAGATTGAGAGTTATGAATTTTATGAGAAAAGACTATTTTAAAAGTAACCGCTTATAATTCCTTGTGGTTAACTCCAAAATTGATGAAATTTTTATTGGGAGTACATGTATATGATAGAAGTATACTCTGTAAATTTCAGAATTTTTGGACAAAAGTATAATTTTTGATAAATGTCTAAATATTCGGTGGTTTTGGCCATATGAAAAATAGTAAATGAGTTTTAAAAATTCTGAGAAAAATATATGTTCAATATGGGACTATATTATGCTAAATCCCAGAAAAGAAATATTTTTGGAATGATTTGATATTTTTCATGAAAATGGACTAGTTATGAGTAAATGAATTAAATATGTTATGTGAAGTAAGAAAATTGGAAAATAGGATTTTATGGCTTGAGAATCCTATATGAGGTATATGCAGATTTTTGATGAGGGTTTTGATTATTGGTGATAAAATCTTATGAGTTTGATATTTTAGAATGATTAAATGCATTATTTAGTAAAGTGTAAACAATTTAAATAAATTGTTTATAAGCTTAAGAAATATTATTCTTTCAATATCATTATACCGAAATACTGGTATGGATTTTATTGTGGAATTTCTACCTTTTTGTGTCGAGTTTACTATTTATGAGTTACTATTCACGAGTTACTATTCATGAGTTACTATTCACGAGTTACTATTCACGATCAAAATTGGTTTCTTTTTCTAACCAAATTATAGTTGAGTTATGAATATTACTCTTGAGATTAAAACTATGTATTGATTATATTGATTTTATTATCATATATAATATTTTTATAACCCTGATGTTGAAATTCTCTTTCACTAGAGTGTAAAGATGGGTAGATTATTGGTATGATCATGACTAGGGTTCTCTTTGGCCTGTAGTGCAAAGTTGAATTGTGACTGGTATGATCATGACCATTGAATTTATAATTGAATATCTTTAGCTTAAGTGCAAAGGTGAATTGATCAACATGGTTATAATTATTGTTTATATAAATTCTGAAATGATTATATATTTCTTTGAGATATTAATATCTTTGGCCTGTAGTGCAAAGATGAAATATTGATGAATATCTTTGGCCTGTAGTGCAAAGATGAACTGTTGTTGAATATCTTTAGCCCGTAGTGCAAAGATGGTTTGTTGATGAATATCTTTGGCCCGTAGTGCAAAGATGAACTGTTGTTGAATATCTTTGGCCTGTAGTCCAAAGATGGTCTGTTGATGAATATCTTTGGCCTGTAGTGCAAAGATGAACTGTTGTTGAATATCTTTGGCCCGTAGTGCAAAGATGGATTTGTTAGTATGATTATAAACAGGAACTGTGATTTGGTATAACCATGATCTTTGATGTTTCAGGTAAAGACAGGTGATGAAAATATTCTTCGTCCTGGGTGCGAAGAAAAATTTATAGTCACAATTATGATTATGAGTTATTCATATGATTGTGGAAAGGAACTGTTGAGTGATGTTACATGGATAAAATATTGTTGGTGGATTTTTAACATGGAGAAGATAATAGACTTTATAGTCTATTTGACTCTTCTAATGGATTGCTCGTTCCGCTGCAACTATGGTTGAAATTTTTATCATTTACCATATGTTCTAAATCTCTGATTTATTGTTGATGAAGGCTATTGATAATTGAATTATCTTTAGTCATGATATTCTTTACTGAGCTAGTTGTGCTCACCCTTTTGCTTCACAATTCCTTTCAGGTAATAAGAGTGTAGCTGGGTCGAGCGGGGGTAACAAGGGAATAGAACGGTGGTCATCATTTAGTAGTTATATTTGGTGAAGAAAATAGGGTGAGGCGAACCCAACGTTGGAAGGGTGTTTTGTCACTATCATACAAGATGTCTAATGACATACAACCTCGTGTCATCATAAGACAGGGTTGTGCTCATCCACTTGCTGAGTATATCTATGGGCACTACCTATATAATCTTGGTGTTTGTTTGAAGTATAATTCTCAATTAGAGACAGTGGAGATAATGATAAGTCAAGAGAAGACTCACCATTGGGAAGAATATGATAGTAATCTTCTCGTTTTTCTTTGGGGTCTATTGGGTCAACCAAGGATAATTCTGTGGCCATATGATATCTATCATAACCTAGATGCGTGGCCTCCCATGTACGAAGGTTTCCTTGAGCACTTCCCAAAGATTCTAATTTCTAAAACAGTTTTTGACTATACCTTTATGTAAGGTGTTATTGTGAGGTGATGTCCACGGTTGGAACATGAGTCACATTTGGTATATATTTGTATCCAAACTCACAGCATATGTGTTGTTGTATTTTGCACGACAATTGTTGTAATAAAGTTGTAGTTATTTTCTGTACCATGTATTTGACGACTCAGAATGGGTTGGGTGGAATGGACCTATTTTGGGGTTGTCACAGGTGGTATCAGAGCTTAGGGATATGATCTCTGGCGGAGATCGGAGAATATAACTAGGAGGGGAGAGATGAGTAAATCCTTCGCTAGTGTGTCCTACCTAAGCTTATTTGTTGGTCAGCCATAATATCGAAATATTATGTGATATGTTAATTTGTTAAATTAACCTTTGTTTTGAAGCTGTATTCTAGAATGATATCTGAAATACAGGAGATGAGCAATGGAGAAATTATGATGACAGGGAAGATGGAATCTGAAATGAAAGCAAGGTATTCTCAACTCTTTGAAATACCAGGTACGTAAATTTCGAGGACGAAATTTCATAAGGAGGGGAGATTGTAAGACCCCGAATTTTATGAAATAAAAGTATTCAATTTTTCTTATAATTACTATTCAGTAAATGGTTAAATTGATAAAAAGTTAAAGTTATGAGTGAAATATGATTTTTTTTTCAAAATAAGCAAGTGGTTATAAAATAATCATTGTTGTCGGGGAATATTCGTTTGGTCGTGGAATATTCTTTCTGTCGGGGAATATTCGTACGACGGCGCAGCTATTTGTGGGCCCCATAACGAATAACTGTCGGATGAAGAAAACGACAAATTTGAGTTTTTACAAATAACGGCGTAGTTGTTACCGTTAACACTGTTGGAATACCCGGTGGTTAAAATACAGTAATACGCGTTATTGCACAGTAGCACACGGTATTGCATAGTATTTTTGAAATTATTGATTCTTACGTAAGAAGGCACTACTCAATAATTGTTACAGTAATTACTGTTCAATATTTTATTTTATTGATTCAATAATTGCTACGTTGAAATTTTATATTATTGTTGTTCAATAATTGTTGCTGCACAGTATTTTCCATTATCAGATCAATAATTCATATTATTTGAATAATATTATTAGATAACATTATTGGCAATGTCTAGAAAGTTCTGTCTAAGGAGAGGTTTGGTCATCTAATTGCGCGCCAGTAAGGAGAAATTCTTATTGGAAAGCCCCCTCTTTCCTGGGAACGGCCTGGTTGTCATAAATGTGATTCTGTAATATTATTTGTGAATAATTAATTATTGATTCATATGATAAGGAAATATTTATTTTATGTGGATATAAATGAGGGATATATTTTTGTGGTTAAAAATGAAGGAGTTAATGTTGAGGTTTTTATCAGTATTTTTGTCGGAATGGAGGTATTAAAAATCAGGGTTTTTGAGATATTTTGCGGGGGTTATAATTTTTAATCCGACCGTTGGATCGTGGTAATTTTTGGATATGTTATACATATATAAGTTGAGTATATGCCCACAAATTTTGAACCGTTAAAAATGAACGTATGATTTATTATGAATTTTACGAGATGACTGGTTCAGAAATTGTTGAATTTTCGGAGTTTATCATTTTGGTGGAAAATTCTAGAATTGGTGGGCCCCACTTGTGGTTGGTGAAGAAATGTGCTGAATTATATTTCAAATGTGGTGGGTGGGAATAGTAGCAGGTAAAGCCATCAGGTTGCAGGTCAAACCTACCAAAATTTTCCTATAAATAGAGGGCTAAGTTAGAATTGAAAATCACACCAGAAACATAAGCTTTCTCTCTTTCTCTCTCTATATTATGAAGCATATTTTGTGAGTTTTTAGATACTTGGTGAGTTGCTATTCATCAGTGCAAGTTTTCTTCAGCATCATATCCGATATCCAGTCAGAAGTACTGCTCTTTTGAGGTAAGGGATAGTAAGGGATTGTAAGGATAGTAAGGGATATTAAGGGATTTTAAGGGTTGTTATGATTTTCAGTTTCGTAATTTTTCTGATCTTCAAAAATTCTGGAAAAATTTGAAATGATATTTTGATGAGTTTTCTTGATTGTGTCCAAAAATGGTGATTTTTGGATGTATAGATTGAGAGTTATGAATTTTATGAGAAAAGACTATTTTAAAAGTAACCGCTTATAATTCCTTGTGGTTAACTCCAAAATTGATGAAATTTTTATTGGGAGTACATGTATATGATAGAAGTATACTCTGTAAATTTCAGAATTTTTGGACAAAAGTATAATTTTTGATAAATGTCTAAATATTCGGCTGGTTTTGGCCATATGAAAAATAGTAAATGACTTTTAAAAATTCTGAGAAAAATATATGTTCACTATGGGACTATATTATGCTAAATCCCAGAAAAGAAATATTTTTGGAACTGATTTGGTATTTTTCATGAAAATGGACTAGTTATGAGTAAATGAATTAAATATGTTATGTGAAGTAAGAAAATTGGAAAATAGGATTTTATGGCTTGAGAATCCTATATGAGGTATATGCAGATTTTTGATGAGGGTTTTGGTTATTGATGATGAAATCTTATGAGTTTGATATTTTAGATGATTAAATGCATTATTAGTAAAGTGTAAACAATTTAAATAAATTGTTTATAAGCTTAAGAAATGTTATTCTTTCAATATCATTATACCGAAATATTGGTATGGATTTTATTGTGGAATTTCTACCTTTTTGTGTCGAGTTTACTATTTATGAGTTACTATTCACGAGTTACTATTCATGAGTTACTATTCACGAGTTACTATTCACGATCAAAATTGGTTTCTTTTTCTAACCAAATTATAGTTGAGTTATGAATATTACTCTTGAGATTAAAACTATGTATTGATTATATTGATTTTATTATCATATATAACATTTTTATAACCCTGATGTTGAAATTCTCTTTCACTGGAGTGTAAAGATGGGTAGATTATTGGTATGATCATGACTAGGGTTCTCTTTGGCCTGTAGTGCAAAGTTGAATTGTGACTGGTATGATCATGACCATTGAATTTATAATTGAATATCTTTAGCTTAAGTGCAAAGGTGAATTGATCAACATGGTTATAATTATTGTTTATATAAATTCTGAAATGATTATATATTTCTTTGAGATATTAATATATTTGGCCTGTAGTGCAAAGATGAAATATTGATGAATATCTTTGGCCTGTAGTGCAAAGATGAACTGTTGATGAATATCTTTGGCCCGTAGTGCAAAGATGGTTTGTTGATGAATATCTTTGGCCCGTAGTGCAAAGATGAACTGTTGTTGAATATCTTTGGCCTGTAGTGCAAAGATGGTCTGTTGATGAATATCTTTGGCCTGTAGTGCAAAGATGAACTGTTGTTGAATATCTTTGGCCCGTAGTGCAAAGATGGATTTGTTAGTATGATTATAAACAGGAACTGTGATTTGGTATAACCATGATCTTTGATGTTTCAGGTAAAGACAGGTGATGAAAATATTCTTCGTCCTGGGTGCGAAGAAAAATTTATAGTCACAATTATGATTATGAGTTATTCATATGATTGTGGAAAGGAACTGTTGAGTGATGTTACATGGATAAAATATTGTTGGTGGATTTTTAACATGGAGAAGATAATAGACTTTATAGTCTATTTGACTCTTCTAATGGATTGCTCGTTCCGCTGCAACTATGGTTGAAATTTTTATCATTTACCATATGTTCTAAATCTCTGATTTATTGTTGATGAAGGCTATTGATAATTGAATTATCTTTAGTCATGATATTCTTTACTGAGCTAGTTGTGCTCACCCTTTTGCTTCACAATTCCTTTCAGGTAATAAGAGTGTAGCTGGGTCGAGCGGGGGTAACAAGGGAATAGAACGGTGGTCATCATTTAGTAGTTATATTTGGTGAAGAAAATAGGGTGAGGCGAACCCAACGTTGGAAGGGTGTTTTGTCACTATCATACAAGATGTCTAATGACATACAACCTCGTGTCATCATAAGACAGGGTTGTGCTCATCCACTTGCTGAGTATATCTATGGGCACTACCTATATAATCTTGGTGTTTGTTTGAAGTATAATTCTCAATTAGAGACAGTGGAGATAATGATAAGTCAAGAGAAGACTCACCATTGGGAAGAATATGATAGTAATCTTCTCGTTTTTCTTTGGGGTCTATTGGGTCAACCAAGGATAATTCTGTGGCCATATGATATCTATCATAACCTAGACGCGTGGCCTCCCATGTACGAAGGTTTCCTTGAGCACTTCCCAAAGATTCTAATTTCTAAAACAGTTTTTGACTATACCTTTATGTAAGGTGTTATTGTGAGGTGATGTCCACGGTTGGAACATGAGTCACATTTGGTATATATTTGTATCCAAACTCACAGCATATGTGTTGTTGTATTTTACACGACAATTGTTGTAATAAAGTTGTAGTTATTTTCTGTACCATGTATTTGACGACTCAGAATGGGTTGGGTGGAATGGACCTGTTTTGGGGTTGTCACAGGTGGTATCAGAGCTTGGGGATATGATCTCTGGCGGAGATCCGAGAATATAACTAGGAGGGGAGAGATGAGTAAATCATTCGCTAGTGTGTCCTACCTAAGCTTATTTGTTGGTCAGCCATAATATCGAAATATTATGTGATATGTTAATTTGTTAAATTAACCTTTGTTTTGAAGCTGTATTCTAGAATGATATCTGAAATACAGGAGATGAGCAATGGAGAAATTATGATGACAGGGAAGATGGAATCTGAAATGAAAGCAAGGTATTCTCAACTCTTTGAATTACCAGGTACGTAAATTTCGAGGACGAAATTTCATAAGGAGGGGAGATTGTAAGACCCCGAATTTTATGAAATAAAAGTATTCAATTTTTCTTATAATTACAATTCAGTAAATGGTTAAATTGATAAAAAGTTAAAGTTATGAGTGAAATATGATTTTTTTTTCAAAATAAGCAAGTGGTTATAAAATAATCATTGTTGTCGGGGAATATTCGTTTGGTCGTGGAATATTCTTTCTGTCGGGGAATATTCGTACGACGGCGCAGCTATTTGTGGGCCCCATAACGAATAACTGTCGGATGAAGAAAACGACAAATTTGAGTTTTTACAAATAACGGCGTAGTTGTTACCGTTAACACTGTTGGAATACCCGGTGGTTAAAATACAGTAATACGCGTTATTGCACAGTAGCACACGGTATTGCATAGTATTTTTGAATTATTGATTCTTACGTAAGAAGGCACTACTGAATAATTGTCACAGTAATTACTGTTCAATATTTTATTTTATTGATTCAATAATTGCTACGTTGAAATTTTGTATTATTGTTGTTCAATAATTGTTGCTGCACAGTATTTTCCATTATCAGATCAATAATTCATATTATTTGAATAATATTATTAGATAACATTATTGGCAATGTCTAGAAAGTTCTGTCTAAGGAGAGGTTTGGTCATCTAATTGCGCGCCAGTAAGGAGAAATTCTTATTGGAAAGCCCCCTCTTTCCTGGGAACGGCCTGGTTGTCATAAATGTGATTCTGTAATATTATTTGTGAATAATTAATTATTGATTCATATGATAAGGAAATATTTATTTTATGTGGATATAAATGAGAGATATATTTTTGTGGTTAAAAATGAAGGAGTTAATGTTGAGGTTTTTATCAGTATTTTTATCGGAATGGAGGTATTAAAAATCAGGGTTTTTGAGATATTTTGCGGGGGTTATAATTTTTAATCCGACCGTTGGATCGTGGTAATTTTTGGATATGTTATACATATATAAGTTGAGTATATGCCCACAAATTTTGAACCGTTAAAGATGAACGTATGATTTATTATGAATTTTACAAGATGACTGGTTCAGAAATTGTTGAATTTTCGGAGTTTATCATTTTGGTGGAAAATTCTAGAATTGGTGGGCCCCACTCTTGGTTGGTGAAGAAATGTGCTGAATTATATTTCAAATGTGGTGGGTGAGAATAGTAGCAGGTAAAGCCATCAGGTTGCAGGTCAAACCTACCAAAATTTTCCTATAAATAGAGGGCTAAGTTAGAATTGAAAATCACACCAGAAACATAAGCTTTCTCTCTTTCTCTCTCTATATTATGAAGCATATTTTGTAAGTTTTTAGATACTTGGTGAGTTGCTATTCATCAGTGCAAGTTTTCTTCAGCATCATATTCGATATCCAGTCAGAAGTACTGCTCTTTTGAGGTAAGGGATAGTAGGGGATTGTAAGAGATAGTAAGGGATATTAAGGGATTTTAAGGGTTGTTATGATTTTCAGTTTCGTAATTTTTCTGATCTTCAAAAATTCTGGAAAAATTTGAAATGATATTTTGATGAGTTTTCTTGATTGTGTCCAAAAATGGTGATTTTTGGATATATAGATTGAGAGTTATGAATTTTATGAGAAAAGACTATTTTAAAAGTAACCGCTTATAATTCCTTGTGGTTAACTCCAAAATTGATGAAATTTTTATTGTGAGTACATGTGTATGATAGAAGTATACTCTGTAAATTTCAGAATTTTTGGACAAAAATATAATTTTTGATAAATGTCTAAATATTCGGTGGTTTTGGCCATATGAAAAATAGTAAATGAGTTTTAAAAATTCTGAGAAAAATATATGTTCAATATTGGACTATATTATGCTAAATCCCAGAAAAGAAATATTTTTGGAAATGATTTGATATTTTTCATGAAAATGGACTAGTTATGAGTAAATGAATTAAATATGTTATGTGAAGTAAGAAAACTGGAAAAATAGGATTTTATGGCTTGAGAATCCTATATGAGGTATATGCAGATTTTTGATGAGGGTTTTGATTATTGGTGATAAAATCTTATGAGTTTGATATTTTAGAATGATTAAATGCATTATTTAGTAAAGTGTAAACAATTTAAATAAATTGTTTATAAGCTTAAGAAATATTATTCTTTCAATATCATTATACCGAAATACTGGTATGGATTTTATTGTGGAATTTCTACCTTTTTGTGTCGAGTTTACTATTTATGAGTTACTATTCACGAGTTACTATTCATGAGTTACTATTCACGAGTTACTATTCACGATCAAAATTGGTTTCTTTTTCTAACCAAATTATAGTTGAGTTATGAATATTACTCTTGAGATTAAAACTATGTATTGATTATATTGATTTTATTATCATATATAACATTTTTATAACCCTGATGTTGAAATTCTCTTTCACTAGAGTGTAAAGATGGGTAGATTATTGGTATGATCATGACTAGGGTTCTCTTTGGCCTGTAGTGCAAAGTTGAATTGTGACTGGTATGATCATGACCATTGAATTTATAAGTGAATATCTTTAGCTTAAGTGCAAAGGTGAATTGATCAACATGGTTATAATTATTGTTTATATAAATTCTGAAATGATTATATATTTCTTTGAGATATTAATATCTTTGGCCTGTAGTGCAAAGATGAAATATTGATGAATATCTTTGGCCTGTAGTGCAAAGATGAACTGTTGTTGAATATCTTTGGCCCGTAGTGCAAAGATGGTTTGTTGATGAATATCTTTGGCCCGTAGTGCAAAGATGAACTGTTGTTGAATATCTTGGCCTGTAGTCCAAAGATGGTCTGTTGATGAATATCTTTGGCCTGTAGTGCAAAGATGAACTGTTGTTGAATATCTTTGGCCCGTAGTGCAAAGATGGATTTGTTAGTATGATTATAAACAGGAACTGTGATTTGGTATAACCATGATCTTTGATGTTTCAGGTAAAGACAGGTGATGAAAATATTCTTCGTCCTGGGTGCGAAGAAAAATTTATAGTCACAATTATGATTATGAGTTATTCATATGATTGTGGAAAGGAACTGTTGAGTGATGTTACATGGATAAAATATTGTTGGTGGATTTTTAACATGGAGAAGATAATAGACTTTATAGTCTATTTGACTCTTCTAATGGATTGCTCGTTCCGCTGCAACTATGGTTGAAATTTTTATCCTTTACCATATGTTCTAAATCTCTGATTTATTGTTGATGAAGGCTATTGATAATTGAATTATCTTTAGTCATGATATTCTTTACTGAGCTAGTTGTGCTCACCCTTTTGCTTCACAATTCCTTTCAGGTAATAAGAGTGTAGCTGGGTCGAGCGGGGGTAACAAGGGAATAGAACGGTGGTCATCATTTAGTAGTTATATTTGGTGAAGAAAATAGGGTGAGGCGAACCCAACGTTGGAAGGGTGTTTTGTCACTATCATACAAGATGTCTAATGACATACAACCTCGTGTCATCATAAGACAGGGTTGTGCTCATCCACTTGCTGAGTATATCTATGGGCACTACCTATATAATCTTGGTGTTTGTTTGAAGTATAATTCTCAATTAGAGACAGTGGAGATAATGATAAGTCAAGAGAAGACTCACCATTGGGAAGAATATGATAGTAATCTTCTTGTTTTTCTTTGGGGTCTATTGGGTCAACCAAGGATAATTCTGTGGCCATATGATATCTATCATAACCTAGATGCGTGGCCTCCCATGTACGAAGGTTTCCTTGAGCACTTCCCAAAGATTCTAATTTCTAAAACAGTTTTTGACTATACCTTTATGTAAGGTGTTATTGTGAGGTGATGTCCACGGTTGGAACATGAGTCACATTTGGTATATATTTGTATCCAAACTCACAGCATATGTGTTGTTGTATTTTACACGACAATTGTTGTAATAAAGTTGTAGTTATTTTCTGTACCATGTATTTGACGACTCAGAATGGGTTGGGTGGAATGGACCTGTTTTGGGGTTGTCACAGATACCATGATAATACCAACTTGAAATTGTTTCACAATTTCTTCTTTCACCTTTAAGCTCCACTCAGGTTTCAATTGCCTGAGTTTTTGCTTAACTGGCTTGAATCCCTCTTTGATGGGAAGACGATGAAGGACAATGTCAGTGGACAAACTCACCATGTCTTCATGAGACCATGCAAACACATTCTGGACTTGGGTTAGTAGCGTAACCATGTCATTCCTCTGGTTTGGGGTAAGGTCTGAACCAATCTGGATTAACTTAGGGTTTTCTAAGGTTCCGAGATTGAAAGAGGTGGTTTGATCATGGTTGGGTTTAGGTTTGTCTTCGACCCATTCTTTGATCTCCGGAGGCACCTCAATGTCCTCTTGTATTTTCATCAAGTCTGAGTCCAACTTTTCATCAAAGTTACAATCCTTGTGGAGAAGAGGCATCTTATCAGCAAGTACTGTAAGAACCCGAATTTTTAGAAAATATTAAAATAAGAATTTAGTGAATAAAATTCTTAAAGCATGAGATAGGTTCGAACCAGATTATTTAAGTGTGTTACGACATATGTGGTATTGTGAGCTATGTGATAAGTGATGTTGTGTTTAATAAATATATACCGTTATTATATATTTATTATATATTGTAGAGAGGAATTAGTAAGAAGATGGATAAAATTTATCTATTGTTGATTAAATAATTTATGTGAAATTATTTTATAATAGTAAGTTAGTGACATTAAAATATCTTTGATAATCACCAATTTCTGAGTATTTGTACGAGTGAGTATCAAGTCTAAAGTAGTGCAATCATACTCTTTAATAGTGGATGTATAGGAGCTGGGCTAAACGATTCCTTCAGAGAGCGAAGGTATATACGAATCAGTAACCGATCTAACTCATTGGGAAAGCAGTGTAAACGAGGCGGAAACTAATTTGTTGGTTATTTGTGGGAAACCACTCAGTGTACTATATTGAATACTATTAAAGACTCGATGTGTGCTAGGTTTAGACTTGTATATATGTACTAGTAACTGGTATGATGTAATATGAGTTTTAGTTAGTGCTTAAGCTATCCATGGATAGATTGAGATAGTAAAGCATAAATTAGTTAATTACGAGAATTAACTAACACATTTAAATATTGGTTAATTTACATTAAATTGGAAGTTATATTATGGAATAATATAATTTGAATATTAAAGCCTTAATTGAATATGGTAGTATATGAAAGGGTTTAATATTTGAAAGATGTTAATGTAAAGATTGAGAAAGTTGTCTTAGGACGATCGAATAATTATACGTATAGTGTATAATTTAAATAATAGAGTAAATATTAATTATTCTAAGTGTAAAGTATGTAATTATTTAAGTAAAGTAAATAATTTAGCATTATGATAAAGTGTGACATAAATTTTATATTAAATAAATAATAAAATAATGTGGAATTAGGGAAAAGCCAAATGTGGCCTAGACCCTAATATTTTGTTAAAGAAATAATGAGCTTTGTGTGGCCTGAGTATTAAAGTTAAACTAGACTGAATGTTTAACTGAAATTATTAAAAGAGAATTAATGATGATCATTATGATATTTAAGGGTGATAGGAAATAATGGGTTGAAAGTACTCAACTAAATTATATTTAGCCCAATTAAAATATTATTTGGACTAACCCAATATACATAGGATATAAGATTATATTGGTGTATATTTAAAATATAAGTATACTTCCTATATGTGGGTAGGTACATATATATGTGTATATAAGTGCCCATAACTTAATTTAATGTAGCAATATTGAGCTAGGAAAATTTACTACATGAGCCAAATCGCTAAAGTGCCGAGTTATAAGCCTTTGTCCCAATAAGAGAGTCTCACTTCTCTCATACACGTGAATAGGCCATTAGCATTTCTCCCTCTATTGCGTATAATCAAGGAGACTAATGATGGCTAGAATAATGGAGGGGAGGGAGTTGGGATCAACTTTCCAACAACTTCTCTTTAACCATCATCTTCTTCCATCTTCTATTGGATTCAAACATTGGGCAAAGATATGATTCGGTTAATGGTTTCTCTATATATAGAGCTCCTCTCTTCTCAAAAGCAATTGCTGAGATTTCTAAGTGAAGCTAATATAAGTATATTGTGAGAATGAGAGGGAGAAATCAGTTGAAGGAAAAGCAACTTAGCAGCTAATTTGTATCAAACTTAACAGAGGTATAATTCTCAAACCAATTCCAAGTTCTAGCTTGTATTCTCTCAAAATACTTTCTTCATGGTTAGAGATTGGGTAGATGAATTGTGTGAAGATTATATGTTTGCACTCTTGAGTATGACTAATCTGTTGTATAGATTATATAATCAATTTTAGAGTAGTTAAATCCATGAGAATGTGTTAAAGAAGAAGAATTGAACTTTTAGGTGTAATAAGTACATTATGGCTTATTTTGAAGACAAAATTGATGGTTAATCAATGTAGTAATCTATAAATTGATAGTAGATGTGGATAATATATTGAAAAACGAAAAGAACGCAAGTTAAACGAACCAAATTGGTTGAGAAACGAATTCGTGGTGAATGAATTCGCTAAACTTTTCAAAAACATGAAATTTTAGTATAAATATGAGTTTTGGATTAATATTTGGGTTAGTTAATGATTTTGAAATGTTATAATTACTCTGTAGATGGGTAGCTAAGAGTTTAATGAGTCCAACGAAACGAAAACTAACTAATTCGGACTTAAAACGAAGAAGTTAGGAAGATTTGAAGTAAAAACATCAAGGAAACTGTAATCTGGGCAAGCCTCGCGCGGGCGCGTGGCCCAGGTGCGCGGGCGCACAGCTGGGTCTGAGCTATGGCATGGGCGCGTGGTAATGGTTAGGAAAAGGGGCGCGGCCGAGCCCCATGTGTACTGACTGTGACAGTTTTGACCTCCTGTAGTAAAATGGTCATAACATTTTTATACGAACTCCGATTGAGGTGATTCAAGATGATCCGGAACGAGGAAGAATAGAGATACAACTTTTATTCTTTAAGTTTTTTAATTTATGGTCATTAGGAAGGGTCAAAATAGTCATCTTTGTGACTGTTACGTATTCGAAGGCGATCGGAGGGCGTCGATCGAGCACATACGCAAGTATAGTGCTCCCGACGATGGAATATGTTATTCTAAGTGATAAAACATAAATATGCATGATAGTAGACATGTAATATAACTAAGATTACTTTACTCATAATGAAATGCTTTAACAATAATTTCTTAAAGAAAACTTGAAGTTTGAAAATGAAACTTGACGAACTTTGTGTCTTTTAAGTTTCGACTTTGTGAACATGTAAATGTGGCCTAGTTATGTGTGCGGATGGGTAAGGAATGTAATTTCAAGATATATTGCACATAAAAGGTTGTCAAGCTCGGTTTAGTATGAGTTTTAAAGAGAAATTTAAAAGTTTTAGAAACTAATTTTGATAAGCATTGTTTTACTTGCATTATGACCTTATAAGCAAGCATGATGGAGTTGTTTATGAATGATATGTGAACTCAATTAGTTAAGCATGACATATGTTATTTAAACATATTTTAAAAGTAAATGAAATATGTATGTCTATGTAAATGAGATAGATACATGTTAGCATGCTATTAAAGACTTGTTAGTACCAATATAAGGTTTAAAATCTTATAAACCTTGAATCTTGTTAAAGAAAGATGTTAAGCCTTATTAATTAAAATAATTCAACATAGAGCTATGGAATTCAAAACTAAATGATTTGAAATAAGAACTTGAAAAAATATCAGAACCTACTTGATGTATGTTATAGTATGTATTAGAATGTGCAAGATGATAGCATCAAACACTGTGTGAGTTACATTATGATCATGCGAGCATGTATATTAAGATTCATTATGGCTATAGACATGTTGACATAAGCATCATGTGATGAAACCTGGATTTTACCTATGCACGCATATTCAAGGAAATGAATTTCTAAAGCATAGACTATATGGTTAAGTATACATTTGTATTATAAGCACGAGCATGCCTACTTAGTATTGTTTAAGCTTGTTATGTGATAACATGACCTTAGTAGTTGACCTTGAAGCATGGACTTGAATTACTTAAAGTATATGAAAGTCTGACATGAAAACCATGTAACTTTGAATTGGATTTGAATGAGCATGCTAGGTTTTAAAACTTGAGTTAATGCCCTTATAAACGTGTATACATGAGGAACATAATAGCCTTTCATGACTAGTTTAAGTATGACAAGGATTTTGAAAAAAATGAAACTTAGAAGGTTGAATGTAAGGGCTTTGATAAGGTTTGAGAAACGTAAGAGCAATATAGATTACATATCTATGAGTTTTAAATATGTGTCGAATACTTAGATAGTTAAGTGTGTTAATATTGATATTAAGTGTGGTTAAGGTATAACTATACGTACCTAATGACACTAAATGTATGATAGGAAAGTGAAACAAGGTTCTAAGAACCAAGATAGAAAATAATGTAATACTTATTATTATATTGAGAATGTATGGAAGTGTATAACTGATGAGTGTGATCTCTATGATTAATATAACTATGTAGGATTATACGAAGTGCAGATATCTATAAGCAGTTAAGTCGTAGTTGTTAAACTACGCATCAGACAAGTCTTTCAGTTCTTGTTTGTTATATGAATTCGATAAACTGTTAGTTGAGCTATATTATACTATGCAAATGTTGATATATATGAAATGCGTATGAGATATGTATGAAATGTGAAAGTGGATCTTTGATAATATACTTATGAAATAAACCTATATGTTTGTTATGTAAGAAGTAACATGCGTAGTAAATGCTAATTGATTATGAAGACATGAACTGAATATGCTATTATATGCTATGTGCTGCATGAAAACTGTTAAAATTGCTGGGCTGTCGAGCTCACCCTTGCAAATAACCACTATTGCAGGTTAAGGACATACGGTAAAGATTACATGCTACTTGATTGATAGAGTTCAATAGTATCAAAGGAGATTGATTCATTTATTTAAATATATACTCTTGAACCATGATTAGGTTCTAGGAGATATACATGATAGTAGTTTACGATGTGTAATACACGTTGAGTTATAAAATTGTACTATGTGATACATAGAGGAATTCGAATCGAGATGTAAAGATTTTTGCAATAATTCGAATAGAATGAATCATAACATAATTTGATTCAAGGATATGTAATTGATTCAAGTTAAGATATCAATAAAAGATTTATTTTCAAAGGAGATTAAAAAAGTTTAAATTATTCCGTATATTTATACAACATCGAATGTGATGTAATACAGGAATAGTAAATGACCAAGTTGTGAAACTTATAAAAGTTTGGGGTCATTGTATAGATCCTGGAGATGGAAAGAATTTATATTCTAAATTGTAATAAGTAAAGTTATATTCATTAAGTTATGAATAAAAAATATAAATAGTTTGACGATAGTAGTATCGTGGCGGACCGGATCCAAGGTTCAAAGGGACCTGGATTTGGGGGTGTCATAAGTACAGGCACATCTAAGATCAGAGTCCCTTATCGACCAATGTAAGGAGTGCTGCTCCAATTGGCAAGGGCAAAGTCCTGGTGGACAGCAGTGATGGAGGGGTTGCCATCGTCCTCCTTCTCCTGAATGATGACCATTATGTCTAGGCAATCATCGCCTAGGGTGTATCTATTTGTATGTTCATCATGGACAATGATGCATATGCCTGACATCATTCGGACGATGTCTTGTTTGATTCTCTGTTCCTCTTCTTCCACCTTGGGATCTGGAACAAAGACTTCCTTATCCTTTACCGGTATCAGTTTAGTAAATAACATAGCCATTATGTTGGCTAGCACCTTTACCGGAGTTTGTGCAGACTCTGGATTTACAGGTGGAGATAATCATCGTGTGGCTAAAGTGGAAGGAATTTGCTTATGCTTATGTGGATTCCTGTGACTAGAACTGACAGAATAGCCTAGTCCGGTTGTCCCAGTTTGACTGGACACTTGGATTGGGTGCTTAATACCTTGATGCTCTTTACTTAGCCCTTGTCCCGGCTGGTGTCCTAATAACATCATTTCTTGAGTAGCTGCAAAAATCTTGGGTACGGGAAATGGCGTCCCAATAGAATGGTATCAAGTGTTGCTTACTTCCAAAATATGAAAACTGACCTGCTCAATATCAGAATTAACATTGATGAGTGGAAGGTCACCATGTTGAGGATATTCCAGTTCAGCATTGACTGTGACTAGGCTATTGTTGATAATGTATTTAAGTTGCTGATGAAGAGTGGAGGGGATTGCCCCGGCCATATGAATCCACGGTCTCCCTAGAAGTAGGTTGTATCCTGTATCTATTTTGAGACGTGAAAAGATACACAAAATGTATGGGGACCAATCTCAATTGGTAGCTCAATCTCTCCGACTGAATTTCGACAGGATCCATCAAAAACTTTGATGATTGTAAGGCTACTTCGGATCCGCTTGAGATTGACATTCATCTTTAGTAATGTAGCATAAGGACAGATATTCAGAGACGAACCTCCATCTATCAAGACTCCAGCTAACATGTATCCAGAGGATAAAATCGTAATGTGTAAGGGCTTGCAATGACTGGTCCCTTCGGGCGGTATGTCATCATCAGTGAAAGAGATCACATTATTGTTGAAAATGTGATCAACCAGATGTTGAAATTTTTCCACATCCACTGATTTCGGCAAGTAGGCTTCTTCTAGAACCTTTAATAGAATCTTCCGGTGATCCTCAGAAGTTAAAACCAAGTCTAATATTAAAATTTAACGTGGAGCTTCTCTTAAGCTTAGAACCACCTTGGCTTCATTATGACCCATAGCTCGGAGGAATCTCTCAATCTTCTCCATGGGAATTTTCTCCTTTGATTTAATAGCAGGCTTCATCACCCGTTGGGGAAGATATAGTGGATTTTCTTTTGATACTGCAGTAGTTGTATGAGATGTGGATCCTTCAGCTTCTCCATAATTCTAGGGAACTTTCTGTAAGCTGACAATATGATATTGTGGTCGGAATGGTAGGTTGATTGGCTCTGGAGTAGCCACTTTCAAAGGATTGTTAATTCTTTTGAGTTGAATTGTGAATGGTTTAACAGTCCTATCAGCCTCAGTGGATATAACTGCTATCAGCCCTTTTCATTTGGTAGGATAAATATTTTCACTCTCAAATAGCACGGTATCGTTGTCTGCCAATTGCAGGACACCACTATCGATTAAATTCTGAATAAAGTGGCAGAGTGCCCAGCATTCTTCCGTGTTGTAACCGCGAGAATGGGAGTGATACTGACATACTCCATCAGGATTGAACCGTCCTGAACGGGAATTAATTGGAGGTAGAAGGGATGTGATTCTTCCTTCATTGATTAGCATCTGAAGTATCTCCTCCATAGGTTGGCCCAGGTATGTAAATTCCCTTCTATTGGAAAAATCTCGATGGGCTTTTGCAGTTGTTCTCTTCGTCACTTTGTCCTCCAATGTTTCATATTTTGAAGGTGACGAGGGAGTATTCATAACCAAGGGAAGGAGACTAACATGCTCCTGGCTAATTAATTGGCGTGTGACTTGATGCTGATAGGTCACCAGTTCAGCCAATTGCTCAATTTGCTTACACAGAGCTTTAATCTTCCGTTCCATCGTAAACTGAAACTTTGCATAATCCCACTTGTCAACACCGTCTTTGATGATCTGAGATGCTTCACAGTTAAAATTGGAACTTTGTCCATTGCTCCAATTAATCATATTGACATCTTCCTCTTTGTGTGGAGGAAGAGGGTTGTCTTGCACGTGAGGTTGATCTGGTTTGGTGACCACGATCTCACCCTTTTCTATCAAATCTTGGATCTTGTGTTTCAAAGCCCAACAATCTTGAGTATCATGTCTAGGTGCCCAGACATGATAAGCACATTTTCGAGCAGCATTGAAACCCCTCCCATTAGGGTTGGCTGGTGGAAGAAGATACATGATTTTCTTTTGAGTTGTCAGAAGAGTGAGAATGTTCTCGAGTGAATCCCCTAGGGTGTGAACACTCGAGGGCGTTTGACTTCTCCACCTTTTGGCATTGGAGGGTTTGAAGACTGTGTTGAAAAAGAAGTGTAATTTCTCCGTTGGATAGGTATATTCTGATTGCCTTTCTAACCCTGTAGTGTAAGACCCCAACTTTTATAAATAAAGATGAATTTTCTATAATTATCATTTTTGAATATTATGGAGTTAATTTGATATAATGTTATAGTTGTGGGTAATATTTATAAATTTTGCAAAGTACGCAAGTTGTTATATAATATTCGATTGGTCGGGGAATATTCATTTTAACAGGGAATATTCGTACAATGGCACAATCATTGGTGGACCCCACAACGGAATTATTGTCGGATTGAGAAAATGACAAAAATATTTTATTAAAAATAACGGCGAAAGTTTTACCATTGATACTGTTGAACTAGTCGGTAGTAAAAGTACAGTAATACGTGTGGTTGCATAGTAGCACACGGTATTGATTATTAATGCTTATGTGAGAAGTCACTCAGTTTGATTCAATTATTGTCAGTTAATAATATGAATTATTTAGCGATAATGAAGTTTTATTTTATTCGTATTATTAACGTAATAAAACAGAAACATCTTTTTATATAAAACAGAATACTTTATTAAAGTTATTCTATAAATAGAATATATTATATTTTATTTAAAAGATTTTTCTTTAAATATGGACCGTCAGATTAAAGTAATCAATCTGGACCGTTCATGGATTAGTTACTATGCATTCTATTTTTCTATAAATAGCAGCTCATTCCTTCATTATTTCTTACGAATTCACTGAACTTTAGAGAGAGAAACTATAGAGAGAGAAGAAAAGTATTCTGCTACTTAACTACTTCCTTATTTCAGTTCTTCTTTAAAACGGTAAGGGGTGTTATTCTTTCTTATTCATGAAGAGAACTGTTGTTATTCCATTTCTTATTATTCTGTTGGAATAACCTGTATACGCGGTCTAGCCTATACTTGGTGAAATTCTTCTATTATTCTGTTGGAACATCCTGTCTATGTGTTTTACACCGGACCTGGTTCCGTCTTTATTATTATTCTGTTAGAATATCCTGTCTGTGTGTTTTACACCGGACCTGGTTCCGTCTTTATTATTATTCTGTTGAAACATCTTGTCTGTGTGTTTTACACCGAACCTGGTTCCGTCTTTATTATTATTCTGTTGGAATATCCTGTCTGTGCGTTTTACGCCGGACCTGGTTCCATTATTTATTATTCTGTTGGAATAACCTGTCTGTGCGGTCTATCGCATGCATGGTGATTTCTTTTGTTATTCCATTCTTTATTATACCCAGTTGGTTAAGTTTTAACTTCTATACACCATGAAATTTGTGGAATATCCTTGATAATTGTGTTTCATCCAGTATCTTTTCATGAAAATATTCTTCTAAGCATTCTTGAATTTTACTCCACAAAGCAGTATCATGTTGACAATTTGGACGTTGTTAATTCTTAGATAAATTAATTCTTGAACTTATTTTATTGAATTCTTATATCATTGTCATCATCCTCATGTTTATAAAATGTTGAAAGTCATATGTGGCCTGTAGTGCATAGATAGACTTGGTATGATTATGACCAGAGATTATTCGGTATAATCATGACCGTAATGTTACAAATGATGTGGTAAAAGTCCTCATTGGACCGTAGTGCATTGATGGACAGTTGTTGGCATGATCATAACCATTAATGAATACACGAATATCCTTGGCCGTAGAGCAGGGGTGATTCGATGATGTGGATTATTTTATTAAGCTGAGTCCCAACGATAACAGTGTTGGAAAACCTTTTAAATCATAGAAGATCGTAGATTTTATTTTCTACTTGACTCTTTTAATGGATTGCTTGTTCCGCTGCAGTTAAACTTGATGTTCATTATATTTTATCAGTTTAATACTGTTGAAGGCTAATGATACTTTATTCTGTATTATCTTAGTCATAATATTTCTTACTAGGCTAGTTGAGCTCACCCTTTCTTTCACTGTTCTCTTCAGGAAATGAGAATATAGCTGGGACAAGTCGGAGAACGGAGTGATGGACCAGATGATCGTATTAGTAGTCCTCACTGTTCTGTTAAATAGTGTGACAATAATTGTAATGAGGACTCCTTTTGAGTTTGTATAGTCTCTAGTAGACAATAATTGTATTCAAACTCACAGTTATGTTTTGTCGTATTGTACACGACAGTTGTATTAGTAAGTTGTATTTGTATTCTGTACCATGTATCTGGCGACCCAAGATGGGTGATGTATACCTAATTTTGGGGGCGTCATAGTTGGTATCAAAGCTTAGGGATATGATCCCTGGCTAAGATGTGAGAATAGAACTAGGAGGGGAGAGACGGGAAATTCCTTCTCTAGTATGACCTACCTAAGTTTATTTGCATGGCATTTAATTGGTCGGTCAGAATATAAGGATAATATATGATATATCAATTAACTTTTATCTTGTGGCAGTATCTGAAAATGGCATCCGAGAATGTTGAGAATAGCAATGGAGCACAGGCGACTGTTGATTCACCACATATCAATAATCGGGATAATGTGCATCAGGAAGGCGACAATCCTCATGCAAATAACAATACTGACCAGATGATGAATGATGGAATGTTCAGAAGCTTTATGCAGTTCATGCAACAGCAGGCGAGAGCGGCTCCTGTTCAAAATGTAGGTTGAAACACTGAAAACTCTCGAACGGTCACCGCTAAACAGTTCAAGGAGCTGGGACCACCGAAGTTTAAGGGAGAGCCAAAACCACTTATAACGGAAACATGGATAAAGTAGATCACCAAGATATTTGATGTCTTGGGATGCTCCGAGGAGCAAAAGGTTCCCTTTGCCGCCTTTATGTTGCGAGGAGAGGCAGATTACTGGTAGGAATCGATTAAGCGTATTCAACCTGCCGCACTGAAGATGTCTTGAGAGAAGTTCCGAGAGCTGTTCAATGACAAATACTTTCCCTAAAGTGTTCGACACATGAAGGAGGTGGAGTTCATCAAATTGGAGCAGAATAATATGATCGTGTCGCAGTATGAGGCTAAATTTGCTGAGTTGTCCCGGTTTACGTCCCACTTGGTGGATAATGAAGAGCGAATGAAGCGAATATTTTTGCGAGATTTAAAACCTGAGATACGTCAACATCTTATTTCTCATAAACTATATTTATATTCAGATGTTGTGAATAGGGCTCAGTTAGTGGAGCGCAATAAGGAGTCAACGCAACCAAATGAGAGCAGTCGGCAAAATGATAATACCAGTGAGAGCAGTCATCGAAGCGGTGACAACAAGCGTGGTGGGAATTAACATGCCAGAAATGGTAACCACTTCGGTGGTAATCAGGGCCAAAATAATAAGAATGGTCATTTCAAGAAGAGGAGATTCAACAATGATGGAAAGACGTCAGTACCAGCACCCGTTGTTAAGGAAGAAGAACGACCACCTATCATATGTTTCAAATGCGGAGGGGAGGGGCACGTCAGTCCAAACTGCGTGATGCCGTCTAAAGCATGTTATAATTGTGGAAGAGAAGGTCATTTAGCTCAATTTTATCGTTTACCAAAAACAAGTTCAGCCAGGATGGAGGCACCAAAGGCCGTCCCAGAAAAGTCAAAATCGGTAGTGCAAGAGAGAGCGTTTGTTGTGACCTCCTAGAAAGTAAGGAACCCGAATGAGGTCATCACGGTAAGCTTATCATAAACTCTAACGAAGTCTATACTTTATTTGATACCGGTTCTACCCATTCTTTTATTTCTCCTACTTGCGCTCATCGATTAAATTTGACTACGGAGAAATTAGACTTTGACTTATCTGTTGAAACTCCATTGGGAGAAACCTTCATTACATCCACGGTTTATAAGTCTTTTTTGGTTCAAGTTGGTACCCACACATTACCTGTCGATCTGATTTCATTAAAAATACTTGCATTTGACGTGATTCTAGGGATTGATTGGTTAACTACTCATCATGCAAAAATTGATTATTTTCGTAAGGTTGTTAGCTTTCATATTCCTAATCGACCTATTATGCGAATTCAAGCAACCAAACCATTAAAATCAATCGCTGTCATCTCAAGCCATAAAGCTATTCGTTTATTGAAAAACGGATGTCAAGCTTTCTTAGCTCATGTCACGGATCTAAACAAAAATACGTCAGTTTTGAATGATATTTCTATTGTTAATAAATTCCCTAACGTATTCCCTGGAGAACTTCCTGGCCTACCCCCAGAGCGTGAAATTGAATTTTGTATTGACCTTGAACCCGGTACAAAACCCATTTCCAAAGCCCCATATCGAATGGCTCCTATTGAACTTCAGGAGTTAAAGATCCAACTGCAGGAATTGTTAGACATTGGCTTTATTCGTCCTAGTACTTCTCCTTGGGGTGCTCCTGTGCTATTCGTGAAGAAGAAAGATGGAAGTATGCGACTTTGTATTGATTATCGGGAGTTGAATCATGTCACCATCAAAAACAGGTACCCATTGCCACGTATTGATGACCTGTTTGACCAGTTGCAAGGAGCACAATTCTTTTCAAAGATCGATCTTCGTTCTGGATATCATCAGCTGAAGGTTAGAACTGAGGATATTCCAAAGACGGCTTTCAGAACTCGGTACGGGCATTATGAATTCCTAGTCATGTCCTTTGGATTGATTAATGCTCCTGCTGCCTTCATGGATATGATGAACCGGGTATTCAAGGAATATTTGGATCACTTTGTGGTCGTCTTTATTGATGACATCCTTATTTATTCCAAAAGTCGTGAAGATCATGAACAATACTTGAGGCTGGTACTCCAAAAGCTTCGTGAATACAAGATTTATGCCAAGTTGAAGAAATGTGAGTTCTGGCTAGAGGAAGTAGCATTCCTTGGGCACGTAGTATCAAGTCGTGGAATATCTGTTGACCCGGCAAAGATTGAAGCTATTCAAAGCTGGGAGCAACCTAAATCAGTAACCGAAGTACGTAGCTTTCTCGGTTTAGCTGGTTATTATCGGAGATTCGTGGAAGAATTTTCTCGAATTGCTACTCCACTAACTCAGCTGACTCGAAAAGATACAAAGTTTGGTTGGAGCAAAGAATATGATAAGAGTTTTTAAGAACTCAAGAGGAGACTCATTTCAGCACCTGTTCTAACAATACCATCTGGCTCGGAGGGATTTGTCATCTACAGTGATGCTTCGAGCAAAGGGTTAGGATGCGTTCTTATGCAACATGGAAAAGTCATAGCCTATGCATCAAGACAACTCAAGGAATATGAGAGAAATTATCATACTCATGATCTAGAGTTGGCAGCTGTTGTCTTTGCACTTAATATTTGGAGACATTACTTGTATGGGGAGAAGGTGGAGATCTTTAAGGATCATAAAAGCCTCAAATATTTTTTCACTCAAAAGGAACTCAACATGCGACAACGACGTTGGCTTGAACTGTTGAAAGATTATGATCATACCATTCAATACCATCCTGAAAAAGCGAACGTGGTAGTTGGCGCATTGAGTAGAAGATCATATGCAAGTACGAGTGCGATATTGTCAACACAAAGGCCCATTTTGTGCGACTTGCAAAGGATGGAGATAGAGTTAAAGACTCCAGGGACCCATGTGATGATGGCGAATATACGAGTAGAACCGACTTTAATCGATAAAGTTAAAGCTGCTCAAGCTACAAACCTGGAGCTAATGCGTATGAGGAAGAAAGTGCAAGAAGGTGTTATGCCGGAAGTAAGAATCGATGAAGAAGGAATACTTCGAGTCAACTCCAGACTTTGTGTTCCTAACGACCCTGATTTAAAGTATGAAATCATGATGGAGGCGCACAACACACCATTTGCAATCCATCCTGGGAGTACCAAAATGTATCATGATCTTCGTCATACGTTTTGGTGGAGCAATATGAAGCGAGAGATAGCGCTGTTTGTCTCAAGGTGTCTAACTTGTCAACGAATCAAGGCGGAGCATCAAGTACGAAAAGATCCATTGCAACCACTTGAAATTCCAAAATGAAAGTGGGAGCACATTACCATGGATTTCGTTACCGGTCTTCCTAAGGTTTCTCAAGGTATTGATGCGATTTGGGTCATTATTGATAGATTGACCAAGTCTGCTCATTTTTTACCGATACGAGATACTTATACACTTGAACGTCTTGCTCGTATGTACATAAACGAGATTGTAAGACTGCATGGTATGCCAATATCCATAGTTTCTGACCGAGACCCAAGATTCACTTCACGATTTTGGGTTAGCTTACAAAAATCTATGGGCACGGATTTACGATTTAGTTCGGCATATCATCCTCAGACGGACGAACAATCAGAGAGGACTATTCAAACTCTGAAAGATTTATTAAGACTCTGTGTCCTTGACTTCAAGGGAAGTTGGGACAAGTTCTTATCATTGGTGAAGTTTTCCTACAACAACAGTTATCAAGCAAGTATTGGCATGGCTCCATTCGAAGCGTTGTATGGAAGAAAGTGTCGTTCTCCAGTATGCTGGGATGAGGTGGGTGAAGCAACGTTGTTGGGACCGGAGTTGGTATGTATGACTACAGAAAAGATTCAAACGATCCGACAACGTATAAAAATCTCACAAGATCGACAAAAGAGTTATGCTGATCTTCATCAAAAGAACGTGGAATTTGATATAGGAGATCATGTGTTCTTACGTGTTGCTCCATGGAAAGGAGTTACGATATTTAGAAAGAGAGGAAAGATCAATCCTCGATTCATCGGTCCATTTTTAATCCTCGATCGAGTAGGAACTGTAGCTTATAGACTCGCTTTACCGCCAAGTATGTCTCGTGTTCATAACGTTTTTCACATATCCATGTTACGTAAATATGTGGAAGACCCGAACCACATTATTGAGTTAGAACCGGACGAAATAGCGGAAGATTTGACGTATGAAGAAGTTTCTGTTCAAATCTTAGATAAGAAGGAACATATTCTACGCTCCAAGGTTATACCCCAAATCAAAGTTTTGTGGAGAAATCACGATGTTGAGAAAATGACTTGGGAGTTAGAATCTGAAATGAAATCAAGGTATCCTTACCTCTTCGACATACTAGGTACGTACCCTAATTTCGAGGACGAAATTTCATAAGAAGGGGAGGTTGTAAGACCCCAACTTTTATAAATAAAGATGAATTTTCTATAATTATCATTTTTGAATATTATGGAGTTAATTTGATATAATGTTGTAGTTGTGGGTAATATTTATAAATTTTGCAAAGTACGCAAGTTGTTATATAATATTCGATTAGTCGGAGAATATTCATTTTAACAGGGAATATTCGTACAACGACACAATCATTGGTGGACCCCACAACGAAATTATTGTCGGATTGAGAAAATGACAAAAATATTTTATTAAAAATAACGACGGAAGTTTTACCATTGATATTGTTGAACTAATCGGTAGTAAAAGTACAGTAATACGTGTGGTTGCATAATAGCACACGGTATTGATTATTAATGCTTATGTGAGAAGTCACTCAGTTTGATTCAATTATTGTCAGTTAATAATATAAATTATTTAGCGATAATGAAGTTTTGTTTTATTCGTATTATTAACGTAATAAAACAGAAATATCTTTTTATATAAAACAGAATACTTTATTAAAGTTATTCTATAAATAGAATATATTATATTTTATTTAAAAGATTTTTCTTTAAATATGGACCGTCAGATTAAAGTAATCAATCTGGACCGTTCATGGATTAGTTACTATGCATTCTATTTTTCTATAAATAGCAGCTCATTCCTTCATTATTTCTTACGAATTCACTGAACTTTAGAGAGAGAAACTATAGAGAGAGAAGAAAAGTATTCTGCTACTTAACTACTTCCTTATTTCAGTTCTTCTTTAAAACGGTAAGGGGTGTTATTCTTTCTTATTCATGAAGAGAACTGTTGTTATTCCATTTCTTATTATTCTGTTGGAATAACCTGTATACGCGGTCTAGCCTATACTTGGTGAAATTCTTCTATTATTCTGTTGGAACATCCTGTCTATGTGTTTTACACCGGACCTGGTTCCGTCTTTATTATTATTCTATTGGAACATCATGTCTGTGTGTTTTACACCGGACCTGGTTCCGTCTTTATTATTATTCTGTTGGAATATCCTGTCTATGCGTTTTACGCCGGACCTGGTTCCATTATTTATTATTCTATTGGAATAATCTGTCTGTGCGGTCTATCGCATGCATGGTGATTTCTTTTGTTATTCCATTCTTTATTATACTCAGTTGGTTAAGTTTTGACTTCTATACTCCATAAAATTTGTGGAATATCCTTGATAATTGCGTTTCATCCAGTATCTTTTCATGAAAATATTCTTCTAAGTATTCTTGAATTTTACTCCATAAAGCAGTATCATGTTGACAATTTGGACGTTGTTAATTCTTGGATAAATTAATTCTTGAACTTGTTTTATTGAATTCTTATATCATTGTCATCATCCTCATGTTTATAAAATGTTGAAAGTCATCTGTGGCCTGTAGTGCATAGATGGACTTGGTATGATTATGACCAGGGATTATTCGGTATAATCATGACTGTAATGTTACAAATGATGTGATAAAAGTCCTCATTAGACCGTAGTGTATTGATGGACAGTTGTTGGCATGATCATGACCATTAATGAATACATGAATATCCTTGGCCGTAGTGCAGGGGTGATTCGATGATGTGGATTATTTTATTAAGCTGAGATTTTATTTTCTACTTGACTCTTTTAATGGATTGCTTGTTCCGCTGCAGTTAAACTTGATGTTCGTTATATTTTATCAGTTTAATACTGTTGAAGGCTAATGATAATTTATTCTGCATTATCTTAGTCATAATATTTCTTACTGGGCTAGTTGAGCTCACCCTTTCTTTCACTATTCTCTTCAGGAAATGAGAATATAGCTGGGACGAGTCGGGGAACGGAGTGATGGACCAAATGATAGTATTAGTAGTCCTCACTGTTTTGTTAAATAGTGTGACAATAATTGTAATGAGGACTCCTTTTGAGTTTGTATAGTCTCTAGTAGATAATAATTGTATTCAAACTCACAGTTATGTTTTGTCGTATTGTACACGACAGTTATATTAGTAAGTTGTATTTGTATTCTGTACCATGTATCTGGCGACCCAAGATGGGTGATGTATACCTAATTTTGGGGGCGTCATATGTAGTATCAGGAAAACATCCTCCTTTTTCATTTTATGGACCCTCCGGGGGTTGTTTCCATAATTTTTGGATTGCATGTGCTCAGCAACAGCTTTGAGAGGGGCTAGGTCTTGAATCTTTCCTGACTTCAATCCCATCTCAGCCATTTCTCCATGTTTGATCATTTCAGAAAATGGTTTACCAATGCCAGCTAAGACTCTTTCACAGAAAGGAGTTTCTTGTATGTCGATAAAGGTCATGACCATTTCTGACTCTGTCATAGAAGGAATCACTTGAGCAGCAAAGCGCCTCCACCTCTGAGCATATTCTCTAAAATACTCATTGGACTGGTTCTTGACCTTGGTAATCTGATACCGGTTAGGAGCCATCTGAGACTGGAAACTGTATTATGTGAGGAAGGCGTGAGCTAGCTCTTCCCAGCTATGGATCTTTGAGTTATCTAATCTGGTATACCACGAACGGGCTTCTCCAGTCAGACTCTTTTGGAACAGCTGCATTTTGAGCTTCTCATCCTCTGCATAAGATCCAAGTTCTCCAATGAACATCTTCAAATGGGTGTAAGGATCTCCTAACCCGTCATACTTTTCGAAGTCAGGAGTTTTGAACTTCTCTGGGTAATGAACACCAGGGAATATACAAAGATCGGCATAGGAGACACTCCCGTGTGCTCCAATTCCTTTAATGGAACAAAGGGTTTCTTCCATTTAAAGAACTTTCTTTTTAATGTCACCGGTGTCTGGATCTCCTGTGAGATGGGCGGCATCATGACTTTTGTTGGTCGTATCCAACTGCATTCCAGGTACTGTAATGGCTTTATCAGAACCTTGGGTTCCTCCTTGTGCAAAGGATTCAACATGTACGGGTATCTTCGTACCCTGAGTAGATTGATGTAGTTCTTTAAGTAGAACAGCCAAATCTGTAATTTTTTTACTTAATCCGTCAAATTCTTCACGAGAAACTGGATTAGACTGGTCAGATGAAGACATGATTGGCTGTAGGCTCGCGGCCTTTTTGGATTTTGACCGGGTAATAGGTCTGAATGCTTCCCTGCGACAAAACTTGCATAGTTTAGTTTTAGGGATTGTGTAAATGTTTACATGCTATGTGATGTATCCGTTTTAGGATTATGATCCTACAAAACGGATGTTAGCTGTTTGTAATACAGGATAACATGTTAATTTAAATATGTATATGCACATATTTCTTTATATTTCTCATTAAATGGAGATGAATATGAAATGTAAATTACAAGTAATTGACTTTACAAGTAATTTGAAATGAGAAAGCATGAAGAGACTTTCCTCCGCGTTTGGTTTATCAGAGGCTGACCTATCTTAGGTTTCTCTCGCGACTTTTTGGCATGAAGGTTCCTAAATCATCGCAATTTACTCAATGGGAAGTTAATCCGGTCTTTTAATTGGAGCGAATTTGGGTGGTGCCTTTCTTGAGCCTCGTTGGAATTAGTCTTCCAACGAGTCCAGTAATCAAACACCGTCAGGATAGCCTCCTGGTGGAGGAACCACACATCATACATTCACATACAATGTGTCTCACCGTTTATGAAAATGATGACATGTGCGAGGCACTAATATCACAGATAGATATATTACAGTGTAGTAAAAAAAATGCATTCGTACACATTCATCATAAATGTAAATATAACATCCACACACAAGCATATAACAGTTTTGAAAAGCTTGTAATAGCAGCTTAAGTCCTCTTACTGGTGTCCCCAGCAGAGTCGCCACATGTCAACGTCGGGATTTTTATTTGTCCCTTTTCGTAACCTATTTTTTTGTGTTCTCATGTTATGTGAGATTTGTTTGAAAAAATAAGTGAAAAAGGTTCGACATGTATAATGTCGACGATGGACTGTTAAGAGTCGCCAGTTGGTTTTTTAAGTAGTTGTACTAACACAACCGAGAAAAGGTTTGCACATTGATCTAGTGATGTGACACTGCTAAATGGGTCTGTGAAACCGAGATTCATTAGGGTCCGGGGATTTACTTATGCGGAGGAAATGTGTTAGGCACCCCCCGACATCCGTGTTGCCACGGTGACCGCCACTTTTCAATAAACTATTATATGAATGTGTATGTGTATGGGTCAATGTGCTGTTATTTGGAAGTAGTGTTATGCCTCGTTCGCACCTATATACATAGGGTTTGAATTTGTATAAAAATTCAGTTTTAAACAAGATATAGCAGTGAGGTTTTGTAAAAAGAGGTTTTTCAAACCCTGTACTCAATAGTAATTGAGGCCTTTGATACTTCCATTTTATTAAATGTTCGACTTGATTGCTTTTATTTTCGAAATGCGAAGCATCTTTGAGAAAATAATGTACAAAGCAGTGCCAAACTCCTCATGGGTATGGAAACCATCAGAGGAAATCCGAACACCGGGAATAAATTTACAAGTTGCTTATAGCTGAAAAGGTCCATCACGGGAACCGAATCTAGATTCAGTGGACTGAATCTGTGATCACATGATTCCTAGGCTCGCATAATACCGCAATTGATATAAACGCAGTAAGCAGGTATATATATATAAAAGTTATAAATATATACATACAGACATGATCGACCACCACGAAGTACCTCCATGGGGGATCAAAAATATAAATAAAGCTGTAAAAGCGATCAACCGCCACGGAGGAATCTCCAAGCGGGATGAAATGTACATAAAGCTATAAAAACGGTCAACCACCACGAAGTAAACTCCAGGCGGGACGAAATGTAAATATATATATATATATATATATAAGCGTGTAAACGCACCGGATATAAAATCCAGGCTCGTCTGACAAAGTCCAACAATAATTAATATATATAAGTATATATATATATATATATATATATATATATATAAAGCAGTAAACGCATCGGATGTAAAATCCAGGCTCATCGAACAAAGTTCGACACACAGTTCATATATATAAGTATATATATACGAAAGCCATTAAACGCTCCAGACATAAGTCTAGGCTCAATCGAGGCATAACTCGATAATGTTAGTCCATTGATAAAATATATATATATATATATAAGTATATATACAAACTGAAATGAAACCACGGACTGAAGTCCGGGTCTACACATGCAACACGACTCTCAACGTGAAGAATAGTGTGTGCAAAGATGAAGAGAAATGCTTTAAAGTGTGTAAGAAGGCTCAAAATGGGATGCCAAGGAAGACTTCAATAGCTTGAAATGGATGAACACTCGGCACCCGCCGGTAAAAAGTAGCTATATATGAGCTTACAAGTGTTTAAAATGAGAAATCACTCAGTTTAGGGTGTGTATAGAGCAAATTAGACAGGGCTTTTTCACCTTTTTCTCTTAAAATGGCCACCCCAAGCCCTCTATTTATAGAGGGGGGACCTGCGGCTGCCCGGGATGCCCCGGGCTTTGCGGGTCCCGTCGTCTCGAAGTACGTATATGCATACAACGTGATGTCCGCTCGAACTTTCAAAATTGCAATTCGGGCATCCGACTGAGGTATGTAAGACCTATTTCAGACCGCCGTTGTCGAGAGTTACGCAATAACATGGGATTAGAGGTTGTACGAAGTCAGGAAGATGGGACGATGTCCTCCGGTCTTCAAGCTTCAAATTCTATCCGTTACCTTGCGTAATAGTCACTCGGGATTGGTTTTCCTCGACTCTTGTGGGACATTGCTGTAAGACCCCAACTTTTATGAATAAAGATAATATAAATATCATTTTCGAATATTATGGAGTGAATTTGATATAATGTTATAGTTGTGGGTAATATTTATAAATTTTATAAAGTACGCAAGTTGTTATATAATATTCGATTGGTCGGGGAATATTCGTTTTAACAGAGAATATTCGTACGATGACACAATCATTGGTGGACTCCACAACGAAATTATTGTCGGATTGAAAAAATGACAAAAATATTTTTTTATAAAATAACGGCGGAAGTTTTACCGTTAACTGTTGGAATACCTGGTGGTTAAAATACAGTAATACGCGTTGTTGCACAGTAGCATACGGTATTGCACAGTATTTTTGAATTATTGATTCTTACGTAAGAAGGCACTACTCAATAATTATTACAGTAATTACTGTTTAATATTTTATTGGTTCAATAATTGCTACGTTGATATTTTATATTATTGTTGTTCAATAATTGTCACTGCACAATAATCCCCATTATCAAATTAATAATTCATATTATTTGAATAATATTATTAGATAATATTATTGGCAATGTCTAGAAAGTTCTGTCAAAAAGAGGTTTGGTCACCTAATTGCGCGCCAGTAAGGAGAAATCCTTATCGGAAAGTCCCCTCTTTCCTGGGAACGGCCTGGTTGTCATTATTGTGATTCTGTAATACTATTTGTGAATAATTATTTATTGATTTATATGATAAGAAAATATTTATTTTATGTGGACATAAATGATATTTATTTTATGTGGTTATAATTGAAGGAATTAATGATGAGGTATTTTATCAGTATTTTTGTCGGAAGGGAGGTATTAAAAATCAAATCGGTGTTCTTAAAGCTCTATTGCGTGAGTTATAATTTTGATCCGACCGTTGGATCGTTGTAATTTTTAGATATGTTGTACATTTATAAGTTGAGTATATGTCCACAAATTTTAAACCGTTAAAAATTAATGCATGATTTGTTATGAATTTTAAAAGGTGTTAATAATCATCCGTTTGTGGATTGCGGATATTTTATGTCTGTATTTTGAAAAAACTTAAAGCTACAAAGTTGTAGAGAATTCGATTTCGTGTGGAATGGACATAAAATATGTATTTTTCTGATAAAAGGGCATTTTATATGAATTACTGAAGTTTCGGAAAATAAAATATTTTTTATTAAAATTGGGTGGGACCCACTTTTGTTTTTTCAAACTTGTGGGCTGAATTCTTGTTCCAAGTTGGCTGCTCATTTGGTGGGTGGCGTAAAGATTGGAAATAATAATAATAATATTTTATTATTTTAGTCTCATATGGCGTTCTAGCATTTTTCTATAAATAGGCGCTTAAGTTTGAATTGAAAATCACACCAGAATCAGAGAATTCTTCTTCTATAATATCGAGCGTATTTCTTTAGAGTTTTAAAAAGCTTTGAGCGTAGTAATCGGTGAAAGTTTTCTTTAAGAATATCCCCGCTATACCAGTTGGAATACTCTTCTTTTCAAGGTAAGGGATGCTATTTTTGTTCAATATTCGCTTGAAATAATATTTTCTTCCATACTCTGTAGTATGTAAGTAATATTATTTCGTTTCAGATTTCGAATTCTATACTCGTTTTGTTAAAATTTTGGCTTCTATACTCCATGAAATTAGTAGAATATCCTTTATATTTGCGCTTCATCCAGTATCTTTTCATGAAAATATTATTCTGAGCATTCTTGATAAGTTTTAACTTTTTCATGTCGGAGTACTATTCACGGGATTACTATTCCTGAAGTACTATTCACGAGATACTATTCACTCGAGTACTATTCACCCGAGGTACTATTCATGATAAAAATTAATTCGTTTTCAGTCCAAATTATTTTTGGTACAATATTATTCTTGAATTTTACTCTACAAAGCAGTATCATGTTGACAATTTGGACGTTATTGATTTCTGGATAAATTAAATTATAAATCTTTAAAAATTTATCCTTGAACTTGTTTTATTGAATTCTTATAACTTGTCATCATCCTCATATTTATATTATGTTGAAAGTCATCTGTGGCCTGTAGTGCATAGATGGACTTGGTATGATTACGACCAGGGATTATTCGGTATAATAATGACCGTAATGTTACAAATGATGTGGTAAAAGTCCTCATTGGCCCGTAGCGTATTGATGGACAGTTGTTGGCATGATCATGACCAATGATGAATACACGAATATCCTTGGCCCATAATGTATGGATAATTTGTGGTCGTGATACTAATGAATATCCTTGGCCGTAGTGCAGGGATGATATGGATTATTTATTAAGCTGAGTCTCAGCGATAAAAGTGATGAAAAACCTTTTAAATCATAGAAGATAGTAGATTCTACTCTCTACTTGACTTTTCTAATGGATTGCTTGTTCCGCTGCAGTTAAACTTGATGTTTGTTATATTTTATCTGTTTAACACTGTTGAAGGCTAACGATAAATTATTCTGCATTATCTTAGTCATAATATTTCTTACTGGACTAGTTGAGCTCACCCTTTTACTTTCATTATTCTCTTCAGAAAATGAGAACGTAGCAGGGACTAATCGGGAAACGGAGTGACGGTCCAGATGATAGCATTAGTAGTCCTCACTATTCTATAAAATAGTATGATAATAAATGTATTGAGGACTTATTTTGAGTTTTAATACTGTCTAGACGACAATATTTGTATTGAAACTCACAGCTCATATTGTGTATTTAAGTTTGTATTTGTATTCTGTACCATGTATTTGGCGACTCAGAATGGGTGATGTATACCTATTTTGGGGGCGTCACAGTTGGTATCAAAGCTTAGGGATATGATATTCCAAAGACTGCCTTTAGAACTCGGTACGGGCATTATGGATTCTTAGTCATGTCTTTCGGATTGACTAATGTTCCAGCTACTTTCATGGATATGATGAACAGAGTATTCAAGGAATATTTGGATTAGTTCGTTGTTGTCTTTATTGATGACATCCTCATCTATTCCAAAAGCCGTGAAGATCATGAGCACCATTTGAAGCTGATACTTGAAAGGGTTCGTGAAAATAAGCTATATGTCAAGCTGAAGAAATGCGAGTTCTGGCTTGAGGAAGTAACATTTATTGGGCACGTGGTGTCAAAACATGGAGTATCTGTTGACCCGGCAAAGATTGAAGCCATACAAAGTTGGGAGCAACCGAAGTCGGTGACCGAAGTACGCAGCTTTCTGGGCTTAGCTGGTTATTATCGGAGATTCGTGGAAGGATTTTCTCGAATCGCTACTCCGTTAACTCAGCTGACTCGGAAAGATACAAAATTCGTATGGAGCGAGGAATGCGAGAAGAGTTTCCAAGAGCTCAAGAGGAGACTCATTTCGGCACCTGTTCTGGCAATACCATCTGGTACGGATGGATTTGTTATCTACAGCGATGCTTCAGGCAAAGGGTAAGGATGTGTTCTCATACAATATGGAAAAGTCATAGCCTATGCCTCACGACAACTCAAAGAATATGAGAGGAATTATCCTACTCATGATCTAGAGTTGGCAGCAGTCGTATTCGCATTGAAAATTTGGAGACACTACTTGTATGGGGAGAAAGTGGAGATTTATATGGACCATAAAAGCCTCAAATATTTCTTCACCCAAAAAGAACTCAATATGCGGCAACGACGTTGGCTTGAACTATTGAAAGATTACGATCACATTATTCAATATCATCCTGGAAAAGCGAACGTAGTAGTAGACGCATTGAGTAAAAGATTATATGCGAGTACGAGTGCGATATTGTCAATGCAAAGGCCCATTTTGTATGACTTGTAAAGGATGGAGATAGAGATGAAGGCTCCAAATACCCATGTGATGATATCAAACATACGAGTAGAACCAACTTTAATTGATAAAGTTAAAGCTGTTCAAGCTATGAACCTGGGGTTGATGCGTATGAAGAAAAAAGTGCAAGAATGAGCTATTCCGGAAGCAAGAATCGATGAAGAAGGAATACTTAGATTCAACTCCAGACTTTGTGTTCCTAGCGATTCTGACTTGAAGCATAGAATCATGATGGAGGCACACAACACCCCGTTTGCAATCCATCCTGGAAGTACCAAAATATATCATGATATTCGACATACATTTTGGTGGAATAATATGAAGAGAGAGATCGCGGAGTTTATCTCGAGGTGTTTAACCTGTCAACGTGTAAAGGCGGAGCATCAAGTGCCAAAAGGTCCATTGCAACCACTTGAGATTCCGAAATAGAAGTGGGAACACATTACCATAGATTTTGTTACAGGTCTTCCCAAAGTCTCTCAAGGTATAGATGCGATTTGGGTTATTGTTGATAGATTAACCAAGTCTTCTCATTTCTTACCGATGCGTGAGACTTATTCCCTTGAAATTCTTGCTCGTATATACGTGAATGAGATTGTGAGATTGCATGACATGCCGGTATCCATAGTTTCGGATCGTGACCCAAGATTCACTTCAAGATTTTGGGTTAGCTTATAGAAAGCTATGGACACGGATTTACGATTCAGTTCAGCATACCATCCTCAAACGGATGGACAATCAGAGAGGACTATTCAAACTCTTGAAGATCTATTAAGACTCTGTGTCCTAGATTTCAAAGGGAGTTGGGATAAGTACCTACCACTGGTGGAATTCTCCTACAACAACAGTTATCAAGCAAGTATAAGCATGGCTCCATTCGAGGCGTTGTATGGAAGAAAATGTCGCTCTCCAGTATGCTGGGACGAGGTGGGAGAAGCAACATTGTTGGGACCATAGTTGGTACGAATGACTACAGAGAAGATCCAAACAATTCGACAATGTATACAAATGGCACATGATCGACAAAAGAGTTATGCTGATCTTCATCGAAAGGACGTGAAATTTAATATTGGAGATCATGTACTGTTACGTATTGTTCCATGGAAAGGAGTTACAAGATTTGAGAAGAGAGGAAAGCTCAATCTATGATTTGTTGGTCCATTTGAGATTCTTGACCGAATAGGAAATGTGGCCTATAAACTTGCATTACCTCCAAGCATGTCTCGTGTTCATAATGTTTTTCACATATCTATGCTTCGTAAATATGTTAAAGACCCAAACCACATTATTGCGTTAGAACCAGACGAGATAACCAAAGATTTAACGTACGAGGAGGTACCTGTTAAGATCTTGGATAGGAAAGAGCATGTCCTACGCACGAAGGTTATACCACAAGTTAAGGTTTTGTGAAGGAACCATGCTATTGAAGAAATGACCTGGGACTTGGAATTGGAAATGAAAGCAAGGTACCCTCACCTGTTCGAAACACCAAGTACGTACGTCAATTTCGAGGATGAAATTTCATAAGGAGAGGAGGTTGTAAGACCCCAACTTATTATAAATAAAATCGAATTTCCTCTATTTATTATTGTGAATAATAAGGTGTTAATTGATATAATACTTTGGTTATGGGTGAAATGTGCAAATTTTGCAAAATAAACAAGTGGTTATAAAATAATCATTGTTGTCGGGGAATATTCGTTTGGTCGTGGAATATTCTTTTTGTCTGGAATATCTGTACGACGACGCAGTCATTTGTGGGCCCTATAACGGAATAACTGTCGGATGAAGAAAATGACAAAGTTTGAGTTTTTATAAATAACGGCGTAGTTGTTACCGTTAACACTGTTGGATTACCTGGTGGTTAAAATACAGTAATATGCGTGGTTGCACAGTAGCACACGGTATTGCACAGTATTATTGAATTATTGATTCGTACGTAAGAAGGCACTACTCAATAATTGTTACGGTAATTACTGTTCAATATTTTATTTTATTGCTTCAATAATTGCTGCGTTGATATTTTTTATTATTGTTGTTTCAATAATCATCACTGCACAATATTTCCCATTATCAGATCAATAATTCATATTATTTGAATAATATTATTAGATAGCATTATTGGCAATGTCTAGAAAGTTCTGTCTAAGGAAAGGTTTGGTCACCTAATTGCGCGCCAGTAAGGAGAAATTCTTATTAGAAAGTCCCCTCTTTCCTGGGAATGGCATGGTTGTCATAATTGTGATTCTGTAATATTATTTGTGAATAATTAATTTATTTATTTATATGATAAGGAAATATTTATTTTATGTGGATATAATTGAAGGAATTCTGCAGGAATTATTTGTTGAAAGTTGGCACTTATTTTCTTCGATAAATATGCATTCATATATTATAATTATTTTATAATATATATATATATATATATATATATATATATATATATATATATATATATATATAGCATGTGACTAAAAGATGGAGTAATCGAATTGTATTCGTATTCATTATTCAAAAGCAGTATATTTTTTTTTATTTCCTAAGTTGGTTGGTGAAGAAATTTCCTGCAAATTGTTTGTCAAACTTTTCTGCAAACCATTCTTTGGTTTTTAAAAGCAGTATGCTTTTGGTTAGTTTTTTCAAAGTTGTTGGCTAGTTGTTGCGTATTTTCTTCTTCTGTTTATTGAGTGGTAGACATTCTGTAAAATCCTTTCCTTGTTTCCAAAATGGTGGGCCTTCAAACAATTGAAAATTTTGAGTTAGGCATTAAAAATAAATTCTCCAGCAAAGTGATGGACCAATAAAATGTGAGTGTTCATTTTTAAATTCTTCCTGCAAACTTGATTTTAAAGGGTGGCCCCCACCCATAAGGAAAATATGATGAGTTAGGCAAAAATAGGCAGAAAACATTATTTTTTGTTCTTCCTCCGCTGCTATAAATAGGGGGTAACCCCTCCTTCCTCATCACACCATTTCTAAATTCAGAAATTCTTATTCTATAGTATTGTGAGTATTTTTCTTGAGTATAAGAATATTTTGAGCGAAGTTTTTCTGCAAGATTTTCTCAGAATAATATCTGATATTCTAGTCAAATCCAGTTTTTACCAAGGTAAAGGATATTATTTTATTTCAATACTCGTAAGAAATATTATTTTCTTTCATACTCCATAGTATGGAAGGGATATTATTTCATTTCATATTCTCTAAATTTGAACTTACTATGGTAAGTATTGTTTCTATAATTCCTGAAATGGTTAGAAATTTCGTTTCATCTAATATCATTTCATAGGAATATTGGTCTGAACTTTTTATCAAATTTAGAACTTTTTATGACTGGGTACTGTTCACGGGTACTGTTCACGGATACTGTTCACGGGTACTGTTCACAAAAGAAAAAAAAATCCAAATTATCTGTTGTGACCATTATTCTTAAAGTTTAATCCATGTTTTGATTTTTCATCATCCTCAGTTCTAAATGGTGATATAAATGAATATATTTGGCCTGTAGTGCAAAGATGAATGATTAACTGATGAGTATCTTTGGCCCGTAGTGCAAAGATGAACAGGTGTTGAGATGAACATGACCGACTGGTGATATAAATGAATATCTTTGGCTTGTAGTGCAAAGATGATTATTGATTGTTGTTACAGGGATAAAATATTGATGATAGATTTTTAAATCTTAGAAGATAGTAGAACTCATTCTCTACATGAATTTTCTAATGGATTGTTGTTTCCGCTGCATTTGTTGATCTAAAACTTGTTGTCTATTATATTCTATCAGATTTTTCTCTGTTGAAGACTAATGATAAATTGTTGTATATTATCTTAGTCATAATATTCTTTACTGGGCTAGTTGAGCTCACCCTTTTCCTTTTTGTTCCATTTTTCTTCCCAGGAGGTGAGAACATAGCAGGAACTAGCCGGGGTATGGAGTGATGGTTCAAGATAAATGTATTAGTAGTCCTCACTATTTCATAAAATAGTATATCAATAATTGTAATAAGGACTCCTTTTGAATTTGTATAATCTCTATTAGACTATATTTGTATTCAAACTCACAGTATATGTCGTCGTATTTTGCACGATAATTATATTATTTAAGTTGTAGTTTGCTTTCTGTACTATATATTTGGCGACTCAGAATGGGTGTTGTATACCTATTTTGGGGGCATCACATTAAATAGTTCTTTTTTAAAGTTATTTTATTATTCCGAGACTAATAGTCCTAAATTTATTTTTAAAAACAAACAAGTGACTTCAGATTAATAATTTAATTCCAAGTGTTATCTTTATAAACAAACATGTAAATTAGGTGGTGCAACATTTAGATTTGTCAAATAAAGGTATAACGAATGCACTTTATATTTTATTATATGTACTTAATCAATAAATTTATAAATAATGCAATCAGATATATGTAAAATATTTTTTTCGTTTCAAATTATATAATTATTATTGATTTTTAAATTAATTTGAGATATTTTTATACTCAAAATTTAGATAATTTATTTAAAAATTATAGAATTATAAATCTTACGATAAATAATATTTTTAGATAATTACAATAATGATAATTGTATCGACTAAAACTATTTGAAATCAAGTCAATTTTAGATTTAAAAATATGTTAAATTAATTTTAAAAACACTCTCTGAACGGGCCCTCAAACAGTGAAAATTATAAGTTCAAAATTTGTTAATTTTGTAAAAGATAAATTATAAAACTGTCCCTTATATTGAAACTGAATTGCAATATAAAAGTTAATATTTTAATTCTAATAATATGACACCTAATATATTTTTTTTTTTAAAACTGTCATTTATTTGATAAAAATAGGAAATTAATATTTTCACAAGGGAAATTGATAGTTTCACAACTCTTTTCACATGAATAGTAAATAGGTCTCACATTCTTGTAAGTAAAGTCTTGTGGAAATATCAAATTTCCTCTAGAGAAATAATAATTCCCTAAAAATAAATTAATAATGTACATATAATGTGAATGTTTAAAGGGTAAAATAGTCAACTTGTATACTAAATAAAAGGGTAAAACTTTTAGCACAATAAAGAAAAAAAATGCCTAGTGTACCCCTTAAACCCCACCGATATGTTACAAATTTTGATTAAAATTGGTACAATTTTACCAAAAAGAAGAAGAAGATATACATATTTATAAGGGAAGAAAGAGTACTTGTCTTATATATATAGGAATGAGCATGGTGCGCTTTGAAATTCAAATTGTACACGAAACCGTTTAGGTGCAGTTTGAAAAATACAAAACCGCACATGAAACCATTTGTGATTGGTGCGGTGCGGTTTTGAACCGTGCGGTTTTGTTTCATTTGATGCGGTTTCGGTTCCAAAAATAATTGCAATAACAAACCCGTAAAATAGTTAGCAAAATCATTCACACAAACGTATTACGAAGTGAACACAATTACGGAGTTAATTTAGCAAAATAGTTCCAGGCATCAACAATTATATGGTTAATTAATACTATGTTATCACACTTGATTTAGGAAATAACAAGCCACTTTTTATTTGCAAATATAATTGATATTATTTATTCTTCATTCAACCCTGCAATATCTGTCTTCTAAAATAAAATGATGAGGATATTTTATAGTAGAGAAATTATATATACTTGTAGCAAATTTGAGAAAACTGTTATGGTTAAGATTTACCTTTCTGTTAATAAGTGTCCTATTATTTAGGATAATGTTGTTAGTGTTTGAATTGTTCTTTGTACACGTTTCTAGTTGAGAACGTGGGATGTTGTTCTTTGTACACTTTTCTAGTTGAGAACGTGGGCTTTGTTTGTTTATTTTGTAAGGCTATTTATAGCCAAAGTAGCTCTTCAATAAATATGCATTTCCAGTATCAACAAACTGGTATCAGAGCTTACAAAAGAAAGTTGCAGTTTTTGAGTGATTTGCATCCAGAGAAGAGAAAAGAGAGAGAGATGGTGGGTGATGAGAAAGGGAATTTCATCCAGCCTTCCATCCCACTTTTTAATGGTCACTATGATCATTGGAGCATGTTGATGGAGAATTTCCTCAGGTCCAAGGAGTATTGGGGACTTGTGGAGACCGGAATTGCAGAGCCGGAAGCCAGTGTGGTTTTAACCGATGCACAGAAAAGGGGACTCGAAGAGATGAAGCTCAAAGACCTCAAGGCGAAAAATTACCTGTTCCAGGCCATCGACAGGACTATCCTTGAGACAATCTTGAACAAGGATACGTCAAAGCAAATATGGGATTCGATGAAGAAGAAATATGAAGGAAGCACTCGTGTGAAGAAATCGATCCTGCAAGCTTTGAGAAGGAATTTCGAAACTCTAGAAATGAAATTAGGTGAATCTGTCAATGATTATTTTTCTAGGGTTATGTCGGTAGGTAACAAAATGCGTGCACATGGAGAGCAGTTGAAGGATGTCACGGTGGTAGAGAAGATACTTAGGTCTTTGACTGAGAGATTTAACTACATAGTCTGCTCAATCGAGGAATCTAAGGACATCGATGCACTCTCTATCGATGAACTCCAGAGTTCGTTGAGTGTACATGAACAAAAGTTTCGCAGGCAGGTCAGTGAAGAGCAGGCACTCAAAGTGACATATGAAGAGAGAAACGGTGGCAGAGGACGTGGAAGAGCTGACTTTAGAGGAGGAAGAGACAGAGGAAGGGGTCGTCAATTCTTTAACAAGGCTCTCATCGAATGCTATAATTGTCACAAGCTTGGACACTATCAATATGAGTGTCCACTTTGGGATAAACAAGTCAATTACGCTGAGTTAGATGAAACTGAAGAAATGCTGCTTATGGCCTACGTTGAGATGCATGGTGCAAACAGAGGAGATGCATGGTTCCTTGATTCAGGCTGCAGCAACCATATGTGTGGTGATCGAGCCCTGTTTTATGAACTGAATGAAGAGTTTAAGCAAATGGTAAAGTTGGGAAACAACATGAAGATGAGTGTCATTGGGAAAGGAAATGTGAGACTGTGTTTAGATGGCCTTAACCATATCATAACTGATGTGTTTTATGTGCAGGAGCTGCAGAATAATCTCTTAAGAATAGGGCAGTTGCAGGAGAAAGGGCTAGAAATTTTGATTCAGTCAGAAAAGTGTCGGATTTACCATCCAACAAAAGGTCTGATCATCCAAACCGACATGACTGCTAATAGGATGTTTATCCTGTTAGCTAATTCCCAGCCTGCTAAAGCACAACCAACAAAGGAAGTTTGTCTTCAAACAACAACTCAAGACCTATCATACCTTTGGCACTGTAGATTCGGTCATCTCAGTCACAAAGGTCTCAAAACCTTGCAACTTAAGAAAATGGTGAGAGGTCTGCCTAAGCTTCCTGACGTTAGTACTGTATGCACCGATTGTTTGAAGGGCAAGCAACATCGTGATCCCATTCCCAAGAGAAGCAAATGGAGAGCATCTCAGAAGTTGGACCTTATTCATGCTGATATATGTGGTCCGATTAGCCCCACCTCCAACAGCCACAAAAGGTATTTGATTTGCTTTATAGATGATTTCAGTAGAAAAGCATGGGTGAATTTTCTAGTTGAGAAATCAGATGCATTTGCTTCTTTCAAGTTCTTTAAGAATCGTGTAGAGAAAGAAACTGGTTTGGTTATCAAGTGCTTGAGAACAGATCGTGGTGGAGAGTTCACATCAAGTGAATTTAATGAGTATTGCACAAAAAGTGGGATAAAAAGACAGTTAACTACTGCCTATACACCGCAGCAAAACGGTGTCGCTGAAAGGAAGAATCGAACGGTGATGAATATGGTGAGGTGTATGTTATCCGAGAAAGGTATCCCGAAAACCTTTTGGCCTGAGGCGGTGAATTGGGCAATCTATGTATTGAACCGGTGTCCCACACTGTCAGTGAAGGATGCTACTCCAGAGGAAGCTTGGAGTGGAGTCAAACCATCGGTGGAACATTTTAAGGTTTTTGGAAGTGTTGCACATGTTCACATTCCCGATGGTAAAAGGACTAAGCTTGAAGACAAGAGCTTCAGTTGTGTTCTTTTAGGAGTAAGTGAGGAATCAAAAGGGTACAGGCTATATGATCCGGTCTCTAAAAGGGTTGTAATTAGTCGTGATGTTGTGTTTGAGGAAGACAAGAAATGGCAATGGGACAAAAATTATGAAGAACAAGTCTTGCTGAATTTAGAATGGGGAGATGGAGAAGAACACGACAACTTGAGTAATGAGGAAAGTGAAGGTGAAGTCGAAACTGAAGAAGATAATGGAGTAACATCAAGTCCTGGCACAGAAGGTTCTCTAGATCTCTCACACTCAAAAGAAAAAAAGAAATAGGCGAGCTCCGATGTGGATGAGGGATTACGGAACTGGTGAAGGCCTTTCTGATGAAGATATTAATATGAATATGACTCTATTTGCTAGTGCAGATCCAATTTGTTATGAGGAGGTAGTAGAGTGTGACAAATGGAGACAAGCTATGGACTCGGAGATGAGATCTATCGAGAAAAATGGGACATGGTTTCTCACTAAATTACCAGAGGGAGCAAAGAAAATTGGAGTCAAGTGGGTATATAAAACGAAACTAAACGAGCATGGAAAAGTTGAGAAATACAAAGCTCGATTAGTTGCGAAGGGTTATGCTCAAGAGTACGGGGTAGATTATGAGGAGGTATTCGCACCAGTGGCTCGAATGGATACAGTCAGAATTATTCTTGCACTTGCAGCACAGAGAGGATGGAATATCTTTCAACTTGATGTCAAGTCAGCTTTTCTCCATGGAGAGTTGACTGAGGATGTTTTCGTGGAACAACCAAAAGGGTATGAAGTGAAGAATGAAGCTCACAAAGTTTACAAACTCAAGAAAGCACTATATGGGCTGAAGCAAGCACCACGTGCTTGGTTTAGTCGGATTGAGTCTTATTTTATGAAAGAAGGCTTTGAAAGGTGTGCCAGTGAGCAAACTCTCTTCATCAAAACCAGCAAGGAAGGTAACCGTTTGATTGTAAGCTTGTATGTTGATGATTTGATTTATACAGGAGATGATGAGAATATGTTCAGTCAGTTCAAGGATTCAATGATGAAGGAATTCGACATGTCTGACCTAGGAAAGATGAGGTTTTTTCTCGGAATTGAAATAATACAGCTCAGTGAGGGGATTTTCATAAGTCAGAGGAAATAGGCGATGGAGGTACTGAGAAGGTTTGGGATGGAAGGAAGTAATGCAGTCCAAAATCCAATCATTCCGGGGTTCAGAATATTTAGAGATGAGAATGGAGTGGAGATTGATAACACCTTTTACAAGCAGATGGTGGGTTCATTGATGTATTTAACAGCCACAAGGCCAGATATAATGTTTGCAGTCAGTTTGATAAGTCGGTATATGTCACATCCAACTGAGCTTCATCTCATGGCAGCTAAAAGGATTTTACGATATCTGCAAGGGACAACAAATTTTGGGATCTTTTATAGGAAGGGAGGGAACAAGGAGTTAACTGCATTCACGGATAGTGATTATGCAGGTTCTTTGGAAGACACAAAAAGCACCTCTGGTTATGCATTCATTTTGAGCTCGGGAGCAATAGCTTGGTCTTCAAAAAAGCAGCCAATTGTCACACTGTCAACAACTGAAGCTGAATTTGTTGTTGCTGCAGCCTGTGCATGTCAGGATATTTGGATGAAGAGGATTTTAAAGAAACTTGGCTATGAAGGAGATGAATGTACCACCATTCTCTGTGATAATAGTTCGACAATAAAACTGTCCAAAAATCTGGTGATGCACGGCAGGAGCAAGCACATTGATGTGCGTTTTCACTTCCTAAGAGATTTGGCTAAAGAAGGAGCGGTGCAGCTGATCCATTGTGGAACACATGAACAGGTAGTTGATGTACTAACTAAACCACTTAAATTAAACCTGTTTCAGAAGATGAGAAGCCTGCTGGGAGTTTGTGAAGCACCTGCAGTAAACTAGTTGCTTAGGCAATCTAGTTTAAGGGAGGGAATGTTATGGTTAAGATTTACCTTTCTGTTAATAAGTGTCCTATTATTTAGGATAATGTTGTTAGTGTTTGAATTGTTCTTTGTACACGTTTCTAGTTGAGAACGTGGGCTGTTGTTCTTTGTACACGTTTCTAGTTGAGAACGTGGGCTTTGTTTGTTTATTTTGTAAGGCTATTTATAGCCAAAGTAGCTCTTCAATAAATATGCATTTCAAGTATCAACAAAAACATGATGATTATTTGGTGCGACTTCGGTTTTATGCGTGCGGTTTTGACTAGTAACCAAACCGAAATCGTAAATTTAATTTTTCAACCCACCTAAAACCGCCACATACGCCGGAACCGTTGGTGCGGTTTTAATTGGTGCGGTTTGTGCGGTTTTTAATGCGGTTTCGGTTCCAATTTGATTCCTTGCTCAGCCCTACTTACATATACACGAGCTTATGCGTGTTCTATTATTTTAATTTTTTTATTAATGGTATTTTTGATATTTCACCATTTTCATTAATGATTGTTTTAACATTTTACTCATTTATCAATCAAAGATATTTTATTAACGGTGTTTTTAGCATTTCACTATTTTCATTAATAATTGTTTCGAGTCTTTTGACATTTCATCAAAACTAATGGAGTAACTTTTTTTTTTTGGAACGGAGAGTAATTAGTTTCTTAAAATAACATCACAAACAGATTGAGTCTACCTATACAGAGAAAGAGCAACGCTACAGAGTAAAGCGGCTTATTTTAGTCAGGTCAGTATGATTTTACTGGCATTAATCGCTCGGTATTTGGTAATAGGTTGATCATGACTCATGTGATTAACTTAATATACATCTGATTATTGAAAATATATTGTATTATATTAAATGTGTTTGCCATTTATATAATGCTCACTACCTGTTTGTGGAAATGCCCAAGTGCGTTGCAGCAGTGGGTGTTCCACTTCATGAACTCTGAATTACACACTCATGACTTCCATCAGCGAAATTGAAATCATGGTTTACGTGGATAGAAGAAGTTCCGTAATAATATTTCAGTCCTATGGGCTGTTTTTATGCAAAAGATAGTATAATTTGTGGATTCCGTAATTATGTTATTTTTCATTTTTTTAATTAACAATTATCCCACTTTGTAGTTTGTAGAATGATTTGTGATTTTTTTCCATTTTTCTTAGTCATTAAGTGTGTGTATATATATATATATATATATATATATATATATATATATATATATATATATATATATATATATATATAAATGATTCATAACATGTATTTGCTATGGATGAAAAATGGGCAAATAACATCTCCACCATACATTACATAAATTAAGGGTTGAGATTTAAAATATAATTACGCCATCCGCTAGTTCAACTAGCGGACACATGAAAAAAAACTTTCGCTAGTTCATATGAATCCATGATATTACGCTACCAAAACTTACCCCAGGGAAAACTCCAAATAGACTCTACGAGATCCTTCATAAGAAATCATTGGTGGCTTGTAAGTTGATAGGTAAGGGAAATATCTATATTTATTCAAAATATCATCACTTTCTGCAGGGAACTTTAACGCTCTGTTTCTGAGTTTTAAAATGAACAGAAAAGAAAAGAAATGGACGGAAAATTTAAGTTTTCTTTCCAATTCTTATGTTTCTGAGTTTTTTAATAAACGAAAAAGAAAAGAAATGGATAGAAAACTTAGCCACTTTTCCTGCCAAAGTTTTCCGTCCAAAATTGGTCTGATTTGGACGGAAAAGAAATTAGAATAAGTAATATTTTTATAATTTCCATATTATCCTCAACTTTTAATATAATAAATTTTAAATTACAACTCATGTCCTCAATTTTAAATTTTCTATTAAAAATTCAGAAACAACACAAAGGAAAACTTCAAGTTTTCTATTCTTTTCTTTTCTATTCTAATTTAAGTTTTCTATTCTTTTCTTTTCTGTTCAAAACTCAGAAACAGAGTGTAAGCTTCTTAAAAACAAGGATGACAATGGATAAATTGCCTGCAAAAGAAACAAAAAACCAGGGACGGAGCCAGGATTCAATATTGGGGGGGGGGAGGGGGCCAAGAATATTTTTAACATAATATATATTCATCACTAAAAAATAAAGTTCCACAATTACAAAATATATTTTTACTAAAACAAAGATAATGTAGTAATATAATTTTCTTTGACAAAGACAACAAAACATAGCAAAAAGAAGTCTTTTAAAACATATCAAAGCTTCGTCATAATTGCACCCGACATTCTTTCAAATCACGAAATCCATCTATTATACTAAATGGGAAAATGAGAAAATATCTACTCCTGAAATTATCTTCACAATAGTCATTAGTTAATACTATTATACTAAGCAACAACCAGTCTGATTAGAACATTAAAATTTTAGACTTAAGTTTAGCTCTCAGTAGTAACTTGGGATAAACCTACTTGTTAAGAGGAATTAGCTAATTAGCTGTCTTGACCATTGGAAAAAAAAATCAAAATCACAAAATAAAAATCGAAATTTGCGGTTTTGCAGGGAAGTCCGGAAGAGCCTAACAACCAAAATTACAAAATACCCTCCAATCAAAGGAACTAATAATCAAAAACTCAAGAGAGAGAATCAGAATCATCAAATACCATAAAGAATTAAAGATCAATCAATTCTACAAAACACCCATATGAAATCCCACAAAAATTAGAACAAAACAATAGTAGATTGAGTTGTCCGAATTGGGTATATACCTTAGAATACCAAGTGGGCCTTACAAAAAACTCAAATCTTGGGGGGGGGCATATCCCCCTCCAGCCCTATACTAGCTTCATCCTTGCAAAAAACCAGTTATATTTTATCAAGCCAATCTGGTTCGTATGAACTAGCGGATTTAGTATTTACCCAAATTCGGAGAATCTAGAATATTTGGGTTCTTCTTCCGCTAGTTCAATATAGGGATCTAATATTTGATTTTTGCACTTTTCGAGTTCTGCTAGTTCAACTAGCGGATGGATTGAAATATAATTTGAAATCCAAGGCGTTAATAGGACTTGGGGGTAATTTGGTCCGAAAATTCTTTTTTATGTGTCCGCTAGTTCAACTAGCGGATGAAGTATTTGTCTTTTAAATCTGAGCCCTTAATTTATGTAATGTATGGTTATGATGCTATTTGCCCATTTTTCATCCATATCATCTATAACAAATACATGCTATGGATCATTTCCCATATATATATATATATATATATATATATATATATATATATATGTGCGTGTGTATGTATTGTGTTTTTTGGCATTAATGTTACGTTTGGATTGAAGTAATGAAGGTGGGAATGGAACTACTCATTCATATGGAATGAAAAAAATTGTATTTGGTTGCGATTGAAATGAAAAAAAATTGTGTTTGGTTTTTTGGGGGAGGGAGAACATATGGAATAACTCATTCCAACTACAATGGAATGAATCATTTCAATTTTCATTCCATTCCTTCAATCCAAACGTAGCATAAGGGTATATAGAGCTTTCACCTTTCTTTGAACCTAGGCTTATATCAATATTTAACCCATAAATAGCCTTGTACATAGTAAGTGAGGACAAAAGTTTGTGTTAGTCCTTGATAACTTCACTTCTCCCTAATGAAAGAGGATATCTACACATGTTTCTTTTTTTAAGTAATTTTTTTTATTAATCTTTCTGATTGCTCCTTGCAGGATTTTTTTGCCTTAAGAAACATTTTTTGCTGAGCTTAAATTATTGGTCAGTTTGTCTTTTTTTTTGTTCAAGTATTATTTCATTGAGAAAAGCTTGTTACTTTTCTTTATGGACTCTCCACCATCAGAGCCCCCCCACCCATCACTCACAATCACACCAAGTCGAAAACTGAGACACCCACATGCATTATTGCATACATGAAGGCTTAAGGCTTTATCATGTTATATGCTTGTCTCTTGATATGCTTCGAAAAAAGGATTTAAAAGGTGCATGCACTCGATCCATTTAATTAACTGATGTTTATTGTAAGTTTTAGCTCCTATAGTAGCATGAAACTATTGCTAAACGTAGGAGTATTTAAAGGTTATGCTATTTGTATTACTAGAAGAATACTTGGTGTCTAATCACTTTAAGTAAAAAAAGAACATGATTTGTAAAGTAGTGGCTCATGGCACACCATCTACGGTGAAACAAGTTTGGTGCTTTTTTTTCCGCTGACTACACATCCATTCTAAAAAACAATAAAACACTTGTACAAAAAAGAGGAAACAGAAGAAATATATAAAGAGACCTCAATGCTTTATCCACTGATCCCATAGCTCAATGGAGCCAAAGATGCTCATCAATCTTTGGGGTTCAATGTTCTTTTTTCTAGTGGATAGCTTACTTGAAGCGGACCCTCCACAAACAAATCATACTCAATATTTAAGTTCAGAATCAGAAACCCACTTTGATACATAAAGAAGCACCTTGCGATTTGTATAAGTAGTTTGATAAAGAGGGGAAAAAACACATAAATCTCGAAATTAAAGATTATTTCCCTTGTGTGTCAATGGAAATATAGATGCTATGCGTAGTGATAAAGCAGTTTTATAAATAGAAAATTGTCAAATACTTGTAATAGGCCAAGAAAGAAAAAGAGAAATGAGACAGAATCTAGCTAGTACTTTTCTTAGATAACAAAGAGGGTAAGTTGTTCTATAAGAATAAGCTCTCAATACTTTTGAGAGTCTTAGATGCTATGCTACCTCAACAGGAACCCCACCAAGCTCCTCATAAAATCATAACTCCTATGGGTTCTTTGAAAGCTTGGTGACATTTTCTGTTTCTTTGCTCTTATTTGACGACTTGATCGAATCAATTCTGCAGGGGTCTGCCTCAATTAGCAACTGAACAACCTCATCCATAGTTGGACGAAGGGCCGCTGACCTACATGTACAACGAATGGCAATCCGGAGTACCTTAATCATCTCGTCCTTGAATGACACTGATAATTGTTTATCTAAAACCTCCATCACTCCTCCTTTTGTCTCAACCTTGCTTGAAACCCAGTATATAATATTCTTGTTCTCTCCGAACTCTGCCTCTACAGGCTTCTTCCCAGTAATTAGCTCCATCAGGACAACTCCAAAACTGTAGACATCACACTTGGTTGTTGCTTTGGACGAATATGCATATTCTAAATAATATCACCAATGAAATTGAAAGAATTATTAGGTACAAATTTTGTTATTTGAAAATGATAGAAGAGCATTAACTAGTAATAAAACTACTCATTAGATTAACTGATTAAGAATGCAATTTTTAGTACTTTACTGCAAGTCCTGATACTCATTTAATATTCATAACTTAGCTAGTATGTTCTTTTTGTGAGATGAATGCACTTTAACAAAACTAGCTTTTTGAAAAACTAATAAAAACTTGTACTGCTAGAAGGATTAAATTTTTAATCCTGAAGGACAACTACTTAGACATGCTTGTGCAAGTTATTGGTTGTAAGATTATCTGCAAGTTCAAGAGAATTATATATGAACAGCTTATATTTAACTCAAATAAGCATAGTTTGTTTGAGGAATAACTCAATTTTAAATGTATGCTAGAAATATATGCATCAGTTGTTGATTTTCATATGCATAAACTTGATGTAGAATTGGTTTGGTTCAGATATTTACCGGGGGCCAAATAACCGTAAGTCCCAGCAATCACAGTAGTGGTTGAATCTTTCCCTCTTGCCTGCAAAACTTTGGCTATGCCAAAGTCTGCAACCTTGGCCTGGTAATTTACATCCAGTAAGATGTTCATTGATTTTATGTCTCTGTGAATAATTGCTGGCATCAGATCATGGTGCAAGTAGGCCAATCCCTGCGCAACCCCGAGTGCAATCCGATGACGAGTTGGCCATTCCAACAGGATTTTCCCTCTGTGAAGTGTATCCCAAAGGTTTCCATTTGGCATGTACTCATAAACCAACAAATTGGTATCCAAACTTGAGAAGTAGCAGTACAACTTCACAATGTTTTTATGCCTTATGCTTCCTAGCGTTTCAACCTCAGTTTTCAATACCTTGTCTACTATTGTTTGATCCTCTGAACCAGGATATTTTGTTTTTTGACTCCAGAGCCTCTTCACAGCGATAACTTCCCCGTTGCTCAACTCAATTTTATACACTGTCCCAGATCCTCCATGACCCACTATGTTCTTATCAACCAAGGCTTCAATGACTTCTCGGTGATCAAAGCTTATCCGATGAAAGCTTTTGACATCATATGAAAAGAATGAAGAGGGGAATGTCTCCTCATGTTCAATGGCAGCTCTTTTCTTACTAAACCAGCGTTTCAAAAACAAGAAACCTCCAATTGTAACAATCCCCACTGAAATCCCAATCACCCAGGTGTAGTTTATCTTTTTCCGATAATAAGTTTGTGCACAAATGGGGAAGTTTGGATCTGATGAAATGAGATAATTTGGAACACAGAGAGATGGATTGCTCAAAAAACTTTCTATCAATCCTTGCTTTATAAATGATTTAGGAATGGGACCTGAAAGCAGATTGTTTGAAAAGTTCATAGAAGTTGTGAGCAATTCAGAGAGGCTTTCTGGGATATTACCCATTAAGAGATTGCTTGAAAGGTCAAGAACATTAAGAGATTTTATTGATGACAGTGATTCGGGTATGGAAGAACTGAAATTGTTTCTTTGCAAGACCAATAGATTGAGCCTTTTTAGGTAGCGAATTTCAGAAGGTATTGGACCCGACAAGAGATTATTGCTGAGATCAATCTTTACCAGACTGATAGCATGACAGATTTCAGGTGGTAGAATGCCTGATATCCTGTTGCTCTGTATGAACAGCTCTGACAAGTTCTTAGCATTTCCAATTGTTTTGGCTAGCGAACCATTCAAGTGATTGTTACCTAAATCAATGATTGAAACATGGGGAAGGCCTAAAAGCCCTTCCGGTATTGAGCCTTCTAGACGGTTTTGACTAACTCGAAACCGTAGAAGAGACTCACATTTTCCATAACTTTCAGGCAGTTCTCCTGAAAACATATTTTGAAGGACACAAAAGTACAACAACTTACCTCCGTTGCACGCATCACTTGGCAATTTCCCAGTTAATCGATTTTCTGACAAGTCTAAAGCAATCATAGGTGATGATCTCCCTAGATTTCTTGGAACTTCTCCTGTCAATAAATTGTCATAAAGAGATAAGATTGTCAAGGTTGTTGAATTTGCAATCACAGCCGGGATTTCTCCTGTAAGACTGTTGTTGTAAAGTTGCAGGACTTCGAGCTTTGGAAGTCTACAAATAGATTTAGGCAGTTCTCCAGTCAGATGATTGACGGATACATCAAAATCTCTGAGCTCTGTAAGATTTCCAAGCTCATCAGGTATTCTGCCAACAAGTTGGTTATAGTAAAGCTCAAGCAGTATCAAGTTTTTGAGTGAACCAAGTTGCGCTGGAATCTGACCCGTAATCCAATTCCCAGTCAATTCGAGATCAACAAGTGATGTCATGTTTCCTATACTAGATGGAATTTGACCTTTCAATCTGCACGTTGTCAACACCATGCTCTTGAGTTTTGTCAGCCTGGAAAAGTTATCCGACAGTTGCCACCGGTTGAAACCAGTATTTTCATTGAAATTTATCAACTCAAGATTGGTAAGGTTGGTGACAGACAACGGGAATTCACCGGTAAAGTAGTTGTACGACATATCAAGTATCCTCAGAGAGATCAATGGTGACAAGTCTGGCAGTGTTCCAGTTAGATGTACAGAACTCATGTTCAGCTCTTCCAGGAGAGAGCAGTTGATGATGCTTTCAGGGAAGTTTCCATGGAGCTTGTTGTGGCTTAGACGAAGAATACGCAACTCAGGATGGTAAGAGCATACTTCTTCAGGAAAACGACCAGATAACAACCAACCTGAGACATCAATTTTTTCTACATATCCTTGATCATTGCATCCAATACCTGTGTAGTTGCAAATTGGTTTCGCTCCATTTACATCCCAATCAGACATGAAGTTCCCTGAGAGAGACTTTTTCATGAGAGTGAAGAACTGAGTCTGATCATTATATGGCGTGGCTTCAAAAGAGTTGGATAGAAAAACTAGTATTTCAATAAGGTAGAAAATATATTGAGCCATTTGAAAGAAGAGAAAACTATAAGGTAGTTATGTTGGTTGTTGCAGAGGAATTGAAGAAGAGAAGAGATATATAAATGGCAATATGATTGATGGGATCATTGGGTGCAGTAGTAACAAAACTGTGAATAATGAAAAAGGAGGTTCGTGCAATAGTGTACTGAGATAGAGTAGGAGATGTGCATATCTTTCCATAAAGAAGCTTTATGTTTATACCCCACTTATTACACTTGTACAGAATAACATCAATGCTACATACCCTTTATACTGATGTGATGTTTAAATAAACTGTCTAATATCCTTATCACCTCGTGTTCTCATCTATCATGACCGCATGATGCAATGATGCCTTAATCTATTCAATCTGGACGGTTCAGATCATAGGTTTATGCAGCCATGCGCTTACAGGTACGTTAAATTTATTATATCTGCACACTGAAACACATTTTAATTTCTGCAACTTCATGTTTGTATAAGCACGTTACATCTCTAGTATAAAATTCTCTGTGTTGCATGCATGTATTTTACTTAAAATATTGTCTTGGGCCCCTTGTTCCATTTCCCATGTTTCCTTTATGAACGTTCTATCCTTCATCCACTTGCTCTTATATTGTTTATTTCTATATTTAGTTCCTATCCTTTCTGGTTTTAGGCCCGGTTAACAGATCCTGAACCAAAGACCATTTTTCTATATTTGGGAAATTGTGCATCACTGCTTGTCTACTTCTGTTGGTTACAATCACACAATTAAAACTTTTACCCGGGTATCAACTAATAGGGTTACGGGTTACAGGTTACAGTTCCACTTCCACTAGGCAACTGAGGTTATTTCTTAGTACTTAATAGTTTTATATTCCTCCATCTATTTGACCTTGTTTAGACCAATTATATGGTGTTCTATCTTGTCTGTGAGTCTGTCAACATGTGTACTGTACTACCTGTACGGGGTATTACATTATGTGATTTTTCTGCTTTCTGTTAATGGCTTTGTATCTTAAAAAATTCCTAACATTAAACGACGTAGTTTCCTATATTTTTGCTAAACATTATATGCTAATTTGTTTCTCTTTTATCTTTCTAATAAATTTTAGAAGCGTAGTTTTGAGATTTTATACCCAACATAATCAATTAGACAAACATTAATTATATTTCTTAATATACGTGCTTTCCCCTAAAACGTCAATTAGAAAGGAGCGGAGGGAGTAAGATTTACAAGATTAGAGGAGTTCAAGCGCAGCAATATAACAGTTGTTTCTTCACCTCATACATTTTAGCAGCCTAGATTATTTGATGAAAAATATGTGAAAAAATATTTCATGTAATATTAATGAGAGAGTTTGAGCATAATTAACCATAGTGGATGGAGAGGTATTGACTGTTGAGAATATATGTATTGGATAGGTTCCTCAATCAGTGATGAAGTGCAGACCAAAGATGCCCACTCAATATATGGGTGCTGGTTTGGCAGATTAGATTTGAGCAATATACCATGGCAATCTCTTATAGGTTTATTATTCTCATATTTTATTGAAATAATTTCTTTTGTTGGGGGTTAACTGTTTAAGATGTGGCTGAATAAGAAAAGCACAATAGCAAGTGCTAAGATGGAAAAATGAGATACCCTTTGTGATATTTTGATGCAATTCCTCCACCTGGTTGGCTACTTTCTTTGGGAAAAAGTGATAAGAATTAAAGTTGTAATTATCAAGTGTCTCAATCTCAAATATAGATTTTAGTTTAATTGCATGCTGCGTTAGGCCGCATCCCAACGAACTGTTATTCTCTTCATTGTTTGGAGTTGAGAGTCAATTCATAATCATAGTTTTTCATATTATATTTTTTTATTAAGAAGCATTTCATAATGGCTTACCATTTTGTGCGTGTGCTTAAGTAAATTATTGAGCAAGGGAGATCCAAATGCATGATCTTGATTTATTTATCTGTTTTCTGCTAGGATCAATCATGATATTCAGTAAAAAAAAAAAGGGCTAACAAGTGAGTTGCATGATTGTATACCATAACCTTTTTTTTTTTTTTGATAAAGAAGAATTTTTCGACCTTGCGATCAGACTATGTCTTCTCTCCCCGAACAAGACTTTCAATAACGGACTTACGCATGTGGTTCCTATGCTTAATGTTATGCTTAATGTCAGTGAGAGTCGAACTCAAGATCTCAGGTTGATTCTAAGTTCTCCCTTAAACTAATGAGCTCCAACATTTTGAAAATAATACTTTATTTCATAGATTAGAGTAGGGCACCAATTACTCACAGAAGGTGAGTCCTAATATTTTAATTATTGATAAGGTTTATTAAGTTTTCACTTCCTTTTATAAACTTTTTAACTTTATATGAAAGTTGAGTTTAATTTTGGGGCTTGACGGAATGATATGAGAATTATCTTTCAGGATTATTGGAACAAATCATGTTATTTATAGCTAGAGTTTGGATGGTGGGGTCAATTGACTAGTGTTTTGTTTATTTTTTATTTTTTTATTTTTGTTTACAAAAAAAATATATCTAAAAATACAAGCATGAAATATAAAATATATGTAAAAACTAGTTTATTTTCAAAAGTATGCTTAAAAGGGGTTCTATTAAATATAGAAAAAGACAGATTCATTAGTACAGATATATGGGGTCCAACATAGGTACAAGTTATACTTATTATCTTTTCTTTACTTTTGTTTTCTTAATTAGTGTGAAATAAGTATTTTGAATAGGAATGAGTAAAAAATAGATAAAATCGAATTATTAAACATAACCGAATTATTTTAGTTATTTGGTTTTTTTTTTTAATTTCGATTATATTCAATTTTTTATTCGGTTTGATTGTAAAATTCAAATTATTTGAATACCCGAATAACCGAACTTATTAATTAAAAAAAAATTATACCAACTACATCTGATGACCTATTAACCTCAGCCTCTCATTTTTGCTTTCTCTTTACTATTCTCTTTCCGGTTTTCCTCCATTGCAAACCAAACTTTCTTTCTCTCTAGCTTTCAAAAGTCCTTCAATCTTCCATATTCACAAAACCCCACCAACCCATTTCTGATTTCATCCACAAATACTACTATTATGTACTTCTTTTGTCCCTAGACCTTCTCCGTTATCCTCCTCCTCACCGTCGGCTGCCTCCTCTACCCCTCGGACCTTGAGCTTAGATCCGCCTCAACCACATCGAACTCCGTGCCACATCTCTCAATCTCTCCCTATCTCCTTGAATTCTCATCCGCGACTTCTTCTCTCTTCGAATTCACGCTCCAACTGCATGGATTCCAGGTGATTCATGATGTGTTTTACTTGATTGATGATTTGGTTAGGGGTTCAATTCCTTTCGATACTGATTTCATCGTTAATGGGAAAGTCAACCTTTTTTTCATTCAAGTTTCAATCAAGGCATGTATATTGGGCACAACTGTAGTCGAATAATTGTATGTATAATGATCAAACTGTATGAATTAGAAAACATGGAGAACAGGTTCGGTTATTAACCGAACTACCCGAATTTACAATTCGGTAATTTAGTATTCGTTAATTCGGTTATTGTTAAATTCGGTTAGTTGTTCGGATAGTGAAATTATGAATATTTCAATATTCGATTATAAACAAATAACCTATTCGGTTCGGTTATAACCGAATAATTAGTTCTAATTTTGGATATCCTTTTGAGGACGGTGTGACGTTCCCAAAATAGGTATACACAACCCATTTTGAGTCGTCAAATACATGGTACATAATTTAAATATAAACTTCGTTAAAACAATACGACAAACGTAAACTGAGAGTTTTAACACGAATATCGTCTCGTAGACAATATCAAACTCAAATGAAGTCCTCATTACAATTATTATTACATTATTTCATAGAATAGTGAGGACTACTAAAGTCACCATCTTGGACCATCACTCTATTCCTCGACTAGTCCTAACTATATTCTCATTTTCTGAAGAGAACAATGAAAGAAAAGGATGAGTTCAACTAGCATAGTAAAGAATATTATGACTAAGATAATATAGAATAAATTATCCTTAGTCTTCAACAATATAAAAATTGATAGAATACAATAGACAACATGTTTAATTACAGCGGAACAAATGATCCATTAGAAGAGTCAAGTAGAACATGATGTCTATTATCTTCTATGATTTAAAGTTCATTATCAATATTTTATCTCTATAACATATCTCAATAAACAATCTACATCACTGAATTATCCATGCACTACGGGTCAAGGATATTCATTAGTATCACATCCACGAATCATCCATGCACTACGGACCAAGGATATTCGTTATCACCAGTGGTCATGATCATGCCAAATAATTGTCCACCAATGCAATACGGGCCAATGAGGACTTTTACCACATCATTTGTAACATTACAGGTCATGATTATACCGATACACAATTCCTTGTCATAATCATACCAATCAACAGTTCATCTATGTACTACGGGTCAAAGATGACTTTCATCACAATATAAGCATGAGGATGATGACAATGATATAAGAATTCAATTAAGTGAGATCAAGGATAAATTTTAAAGATTTATAATTCAATTTATTCAGAGTTTAAGAATATTCAAATTGTCAACATGATAACTGCTTTGTGGAGTAAATTTCAAGAATAATATTCATGTATCAAAAATAATTTGGACAGAAAAGAAATTAATTTTTATCGTGAATAGTATCTCGGGTGAATAGTACCTGAGTGAATAGTACTTCATGAATAGTATCGTATGTATGAATAGAGCCGTATGTATGAATAGTACCCATGAATAATACTCCGACATGAAAAGATTAAAATTTAACAAGAATGTTCAGAAAAATATCTTTGTGAAACGATACTAGATGAAGCGCAAATTTTAAGGATATTCTACTAATTTCAAGGAGTATAGAAGCAATACTTATCAAAATAAGTGTAGAATTAGAAATATGAAACGAAATAATATTACTTACATACTACAGAGTATGGAAGAAAATATTATTTCTTACGAATATTGAACAAAATAATATCTCTTACGAATATTGGACGAAAATAATATTCCTTACGAATATTGAACGAGTACAATATCCCTTATGAATATTGAACGAAAATAATATTTCTTACGAATATTGAACGAAAATAATATTCTTACGAATACGAAAAATAATATCTCTTCTAAATATGAAATAAATAATACCCCTTACCTTAGTAGGAGAGTAATTCTGACTGGTATAACGGAGATATTTTTGAAGAAAATGTGACGCCCCCAAAATTAGGTATACATCACCCATCTTGGGTCGTCAGATACATAGTACAGAATACAAATACAACTTACTAATACAACTGTCGTGTACAATACGACAAAACATAAACTGTGAGTTTGAATACAAATATTATCTTCTAGAGAGTATTCATACTCAAAAAGAGTCCTCATTACATTTATTAACACACCATTACATAGAATAGTGAGGACTACTAACTAATACTATCATTCGGATCATCACTCCGTTCCCCGACTTGCCCCACCTACGTTCTCATTTCCTGAAGAGAACAGTGAAAGAAAGGATGAGCTCAACTAGCCCAGTAAGAAATATTATGACTAAGATAATGCAGAATAAATTATCATTAGCCTTCAACAATGTTAAACTGATAAAATATAATAGACATCACGTTTAACTGCAGCGGAACAAGCAATCCATTAAAAGAGTCAAGTAGAAAATAAACTCTACTATTTTTTATGATTTAAAAGATTTTCCAACACTGTGATCGCTGAGACTCAGCTTAATAAAATAATCCACATCATCGAATCACCCCTGCACTACGGCCAATGATATTCGTATATTCATTAATGGTCATGATCATACCAACAACTGTCCATCAATGCACTACGGGCCAATGAGGACTTTTACCACATCATTTGTAACATTACGGTCATGATTATACCGAATAATCCCTGGTCATAATCATACCAAGTCCATCTATGCACTACAGGCCACAGATGACTTTCAACATTTTATAAACATGAGGATGATGACAATGATATAAGAATTCAATAAAACAAGTTCAAGAATTAATTTATCCAGGAATTAATAACGTCCAAATTGTCAACATGATACTGCTTTGTGGAGTAAAATTCAAGAATGATCAGGAAAATATTTTCATGAATAGATACTAGATGAAGCGCAAATGTCAAGGATATTTCACAAATTTCATGGAGTATAGAAGTCAAAACTTAACCAACTGAGTATAATAAAGAATGGAATAACAAAAGAAATCACCATGCATGCGATAGACCGCACAGACAGGTTATTCCAACATAATAATAAATAATGGAACCAGGTCCGGCGTAAACGCACAGACAGGATATTCCGACAGAATAATAAATAATAGAACCAGGTCCGGTGTAAACGCACAGACAGGATGTTCCAACAGAATAATAATAAAAACGGAACCAGGTCCGGTGTAAAACACACAGACAGGATGTTCTAACAGAATAATAATAAAAACGGAACCAGGTCCGGTGTAAAACACACAGACAGGATGTTCCAACAGAATAATAGAAGAATGTCACTAAGTATAGGGTATATCCGCGTATACAGGTTATTCCAACAGAATAATAAGAAATGGAATAACAACAGTTCTCTTCATGAATAAGAAAGAATAACACCCCTTACCGTTTTAAAGAAGAGCTGAAATAAGGAAGTAGTTAAGTAGCAGAATACTCTTCTTCTTCTCTCTCTATAATTTCTCTCTATAGTTTCTCTCTCTAGAGTTCAGTGAATTCGTAAGAAATAATGAAGGAATGAGCTGCTATTTATAGAAAAATAGAATGCATAGTAACTAATCCATGAACGGTCCAGATTGATTACTTTAATCTGACGGTCCATATTTAAAGAAAAATCTTGTAAATAAAATATAATATATTCTATTTATAGAATAACTTTAATAAAGTATTCTGTTTTATATAAAAAGATGTTTCTGTTTTATTACATTAATAATACGAATAAAACAAAACGTCATTATCGCTAAATAATTCATATTATTAACTGACAATAATTGAATCAAACTGAGTGACTTCTCACATAAGCATTAATAATCAATACCGTGTGTTACTATGCAACCACACGTATTACTGTACTTTTACTACCGAGTAGTTCAACAGTAACAATGGTAAAATTTCCGCCGTTATTTTTAATAAAATATTTTTGTCGTTTTCTCAATCCGACAATAATTTCGTTGTGGGGTCCACCAATGATTGTGTCGTTGTACGAATATTTCCTATTAAAACGAATATTCCCCGACCAATCGAATATTATATGACAACTTGGATACTTTACAAAATTTATAAATACTACCCATAACTATTATATCAAATCCACACCATAATATAAAAATTATTTCGAGAAAAATTAAATATTTATTCATAAAATCTGGGGTTTCACAATCTCCCCTCCTTATAGAATTTTGCCCTCGAAATTTACGTACGTACTTGGTATGCCGAACATGTGAGGATACCTTGACTTCACTTCAAATTCTAACTCTTGAGGTATAACCTTTAAGCATCGAATATGATCCTTCTTATCCAAGATGTTAACATGTATCTCCTCATACGTTAAATCTTTTGCTATCTCGTCCGGTTCTAAATTAATAATGTGGTTCGGGTCGTCCACATATTTACGTAACATCGATACGTTATAAAAAAAAGTTCTGAACACGCAACATACTTGGCGGTAAAACGAGTCTATAGGCCACAGTTCCTACTTCATCGAGGATTTCAAATGGGCCAATTAAATCGAGAGTTGAGATTTTCTCTCTTCGTCGATTCTTGCTTCTAGAATAACGCCCTCTTGAACCTTCTTCTTCACATTTATCAGCTCTAAGTATGTAGCTTGAACGGCTTTAACTTTATCGATTAAAATCGATTCTAATCATATATTCGTTATCTTCACGTGGGTTCGTATATTCGCACTTGTAACCGCATACGATCTTCTACTCAACGCATCAGCTACCACGTTCGCTTTTTCACGATGGTATGGTATGATCATAATCTTTAACAGCTCGAGCCAACGTCTTTGGCGCATGTTTCGTTCGCTTTAGTTGAATAAATATTTAAGGGTTTAAGAAATGGGTTTTGTACTGGGGTCAATACAAAATTCGATTTCACGCTCTAGGAGTAAGCTAAGAAGTCTTCAAGAATACGTCAGGAAATTTATTAACAATAGAAATATCATTCAAAACTGTGACTCTCGTCCAAGACTTGGATAACCCGTCACATTGATATCTATTAACTTGTCACCGTTATTCACAACGTCCCCTACCGAAAGTCTGGCTTCGGTACATTCCACACAAGAAGGTCAACAACGAAAGGATCGGGGCTCTTTATTTATGGCTTGATATGACAATGATTGACTTTAGTGGTTTGGTTACTTTGAATCCGCATAACAGGGTGGTTAGGAGTATGAAAGCTAACAACCTTACGAGAAGCATGATAAGTAGTGAACCAATCGTTTCAAAAAAATCACATCAAAGGCAAGTATTTTCAAAGAGATAAGATCGACAGGTAACGTGAAAGTGTTGATTTGAACAAGATTTATAAATAGTGGAGGTAATGAAGATTTCTCCCAACTGACTTTAAACAGACATATCAAAGTCTAAACATTGAACACAACTAGGTAAAATAAAAGAGTGAGTAAAACCGGTATCTAACACGGTATAGACTTCGCAAGAGTTTATGACTAACATACCCGTGATAATTTTATTCAGGTTCCTCGTCACGAAAAAAAAAACGCTTTCTCTTAAACTACTGGCTTTGGCTTTTCTGGGACGGTCTTTGGTGCCTCCATCCTATCTGAACTTGTCTTCGGTGAACGACAAAATCGGGCTAAGTGACCTTCTCTTCCACAATTATAGCATGCTTTGGATGGCATCGCGCAGTTTGGACTGATGTGTCCCTCCCCTCCGCATTTGAAGCATATGATAGGTGGTCGTTCTCCTTCCTTAACAACGAGTGCTGGTGCTGACGTCTTTCCATCATTGTTGAATTTCCTCTTCTTGAAATATCCATTCTTATTGTTTTGACCATGATTACCATTGAAGTGGTTACCATTTCTGGCATGTTGATTCCCTCCATGCTTATTGTCACCGCTTTGATGACTGTTATCACCAGTATTATCATTTTTCTGGCTGCTCTCTTTTGGTTGCGTTGACTCGTTATCGCGCTCCACTAACTGAGCCTTATTCACAACATCTGAATACAAACACAGTTTATGAGAAATAAGATATTGACGTATCTCCGGTTTCAAACCTCTTAAAAATATCCGCGTCATTCTCTCTTCATTATCCACCAAGTGGGATGCAAATCGGGACAACTCGGCAAACTTGGCTTCGTACTGTGACACGGTCATGTTGTTTTGCTCCAACTTGATAAATTCCACCTCCTTCATGTGACGAATACTTTCGGGAAAGTACTTGTCATTGAACAGTTCTTGGAACTTCTCCCAAGACATCTTGAGTGCGTCAGGCTGGGTACGTTTTACAGATTCCCACCAGTAATCTGCCTCTTTACGCAACATAAAAGTGGCAAAGGGAACCTTTTGCTCCTCGGAGCATCCCAAGACATCAAATATCTTGGTGATCTGCTTTAACCACGTCTCCGCCTTAAGTGGTTCTGGCTTTCCCAAAAACTCCGGTGGTCCTAGCTCCTTGAATTGCTTAGCGGTGACCAACCGTGGGTTGTCATTATTTCCTCCTTCATTTTGGATAAGAGCCGCTCTCGCCCGTTGTTGCATAAATTGCTCCTTGAACTGCTTAGCGGTGATCGTCCGAGAGTTATTTTGTTGTTGCATGAATTGCATAAAGTCTCTGACCATCCCATCATTCACCATTTCATCGGTGTTATTATTTTCATGAGGATTATTGTCCTCTGGTTGCACATTACCCTGAGCATTGATCGTTGGTGATTCAATGGTCTCATGTGCTTCATTGATTATCTCAACATTTTCGGATGCCATTTACAAATACTGCAACAAAACAAGGGTTAATTAACATATAACATATTATCCATATACTTTGACCGACCAATTAAATATCAAATAAACTTAGGTAGGTCATACTAGCGAAGGAATTCCCCGTCTCTCCCCTCCTAGTTCTATTCTCACATCTTAGCTAGGGATCATATCCCTAAGCTCTGATACCAACTGTGACGCCCCCAAAATTAGGTATACATCACCCATCTTGGGTCGTCAGATACATAGTACAGAATACAAATACAACTTACTAATACAACTGTTGTGTACAATACGACAAAACATAAACTGTGAGTTTGAATACAAATATTATCTTCTAGAGAGTATTCATACTCAAAAGGAGTCCTCATTACATTTATTAACACACACCATTACATAGAATAATGAGGACTACTAACTAATACTATCATTCGGACCATCACTCTGTTCCCCGACTTGCCCCAGCTACGTTCTCATTTCCTGAAGAGAACAGTGAAAGAAAGGGTGAGCTCAACTAGCCCAGTAAGAAATATTATGACTAAGATAATGCAGAATAAATTATCATTAGCCTTCAACAATGTTAAACTGATAAAATATAATAGACATCACGTTTAACTGCAGCGGAACAAGCAATCCATTAAAAGAGTCAAGTAGAAAATAAACTCTACTATCTTTTATGATTTAAAAGATTTTCCAACACTGTGATCGCTGAGACTCAGCTTAATAAAATAATCCACATCATCGAATCACCCCTGCACTACGGCCAAAGATATTCGTATATTCATTAATGGTCATGATCATGCCAACAACTGTCCATCAATGCACTACGGGCCAATGAGGACTTTTACCACATCATTTGTAACATTACGGTCATGATTATACCGAATAATCCCTGGTCATAATCATACCAAGTCCATCTATGCACTACAGGCCACAGATGACTTTCAACATTTTATAAACATGAGGATGATGACAATGATATAAGAATTCAATAAAACAAGTTCAAGAATTAATTTATCCAGGAATTAATAACGTCCAAATTGTCAACATGATACTGCTTTGTGGAGTAAAATTCAAGAATGATCAGGAAAATATTTTTATGAATAGATACTAGATGAAGCGCAAATGTCAAGGATATTTCACAAATTTCATGGAGTATAGAAATCAAAACTTAACCAACTGAGTATAATAAAGAATGGAATAACAAAAGAAATCACCATGCATGCGATAGACCGCACAGACAGGTTATTCCAACATAATAATAAATAATGGAACCAGGTCCGGCGTAAACGCACAGACAGGATATTCCGACAGAATAATAAATAATGGAACCAGGTCCGGTGTAAACGCACAGACAGGATGTTCCAACAGAATAATAATAAAAACGGAACCAGGTCCGGTGTAAAACACACAGACAGGATGTTCTAACAGAATAATAATAAAAACGGAACCAGGTCCGGTGTAAAACACACAGACAGGATGTTCCAACAGAATAATAATAAAAACAGAACCAGGTCCGGTGTAAAACACACAGACAGGATGTTCCAACAAAATAATAGAAGAATGTCACCAAGTATAGGGTATATCCGCGTATACAGGTTATTCCAACAGAATAATAAGAAATGGAATAACAACAGTTCTCTTCATGAATAAGAAAGAATAACACCCCTTACCGTTTTAAAGAAGAGCTGAAATAAGGAAATAGTTAAGTAGCAGAATACTCTTCTTCTCTCTCTCTATAGTTTCTCTCTATAGTTTCTCTCTCTAGAGTTCAGTGAATTCGTAAGAAATAATGAAGGAATGAGCTGCTATTTATAGAAAAATAGAATGCATAGTAACTAATCCATGAACGGTCCAGATTGATTACTTTAATCTGACGGTCCATATTTAATGAAAAATCTTGTAAATAAAATATAATATATTCTATTTATAGAATAACTTTAATAAAGTATTCTGTTTTATATAAAAAGATGTTTCTGTTTTATTACATTAATAATACGAATAAAATAAAACGTCATTATCGCTAAATAATTCATATTATTAACTGACAATAATTGAATCAAACTGAGTGACTTCTCACATAAGCATTAATAATCAATACCGTGTGTTACTATGCAACCACACGTATTACTGTACTTTTACTACCGAGTAGTTCAACAGTAACAATGGTAAAATTTCCGCCGTTATTTTTAATAAAATATTTTTGTCGTTTTCTCAATCCGACAATAATTCCGTTGTGGGGTCCACCAATGATTGTGTCGTTGTACGAATATTTCCTATTAAAACGAATATTCCCCGACCAATCGAATATTATATGACAACTTGGATACTTTACAAAATTTATAAATACTACCCATAACTATTATATCAAATCCACACCATAATATAAAAATTATTTCGAGAAAAATTAAATATTTATTCATAAAATCTGGGGTTTCACAGAAAACTTGTACTGTTTTTTACACTAAAAGTTTCCTTAAACTTAAAAGAAATACGCTCAATATTATAGAAGAAGAATTCTCTTATTCTGGTGTATTTTTATTTCTAAACTAAGCATCATATTTATAGGAAAATGACAGGGAACTATTTAAGAAAAATCACGGGTGAACAGTAAAGGATTCACGGGCAAAATTCTTCGACTGATTTCGTTTGAAAATTTTTGATTTTACTATGCTGCACTATGCAGCATTATGCAAACACTATGCAGTACTATGCAATATAATAAAATATAATATATTCTATTTATAAAAATAATTTTGTTTTATATAAAAAGTTTTCTATTTTATTACTATTATAATAATAATAAAATAAAAATTGAGATAACTTTCTATCGACGAGTTTGAAAAATGAATAAGTGGGGGTACATATAATAAGCCAAATTTATAATAAATACTTCATAATTTTTTTTTCTATTTATCTCAATTTACTTCGCTTCACTAAACACATTTTTAATAATATTTATTCATCATTAATATTATAACTTACAATATTAACAACCAGATTGTGACGCCCTCAAAATAGGTTCAATCCATCCAACCCATTCTAAGTGGCCAAATACATGGTACAGAAACAACTACAATTTTATTAATACAACATAAAAACTGTGAGTGTAAATACAAATATTATCATCTAGACAATATTCACACTCAAATAAGTCTTCATTACAATTATTGGTACAATTTTTTATAAAAAAAAATGGTGAGGACTACTAAAACAACTTCCTAGAACCTTCATTCCATACCCCGACTAGTACTCGCTACATTCTCGCCTCCTGAGAAAAATGGAACAAAAAGAAAAAGGGTGAGCTCAATTAGCTCAGTAAAGATCATTATGACTAAGATAACATAGAGCAAATTATCGTTAGTCTTCAACAGGAAAAAATATAATAGAATACAATAGACAACAAGTTTTAAATCAATATTCGCAGCGGAAAATAATAATTCATAGAAGAGTTACGTAGAGAATGAAATCTACTATTATCTATGAATTTAAAAGTTCATCATCAATATTTTATCCCTGTAACATCAATCAATATTCATCTTTGCACTACAAGCCAAAGATATTCATCAGTTGGTCATGTTCATCTCAATACCTGTTCATCTTTGCACTACGGGCCAAAGATATTCATTAGAAATCATTCATCTTTGTACCATAGGCCAAATATATTCAATTATATCATCATTTAGGACTGAGGATGATGAAAAATATTTTAAAGGAAACGAATCCAGTGAAACAAAATAATAAATATTAAGGATTCGTATTTCAACTATTCCATGTCCAAAAATACCTCATAAATAATCATAGTGGAGTAAAATTCAAGAATGATCAAAACATGGATACAATCAAAGCTAGTATCCATAATAGATATTTTGGACAAAAAGAAGAAAATTTCATTTTTCGGTGAATAGTAACTCGTGAATAGTAACTCATGAATAATAACTCATGAATAGTAACTCCGACATGAAAAGTTCTAAATTTGATAAAAAGTTCAGATCAATACTTCGGCATAATGATATTGAAGAAAATAATATCATTTAAGAAGAAATAACATCCCTTACCTCAGCAAAAACAGTACTTCTAGTTGAAACACCGGATATAGGCTATGACTTGAACTTGCACCGTATAGCAATACTCAAAGTATTAGAATACTCACAAGAATACGCTCACTAATATAGAGAGAGAAAGAGAGAGAAGATCTCAGTTTCTGGTGTGATTTTTAATTCTAACCTAAGCACCCTATTTATAGGAAAATGCTTAGAACACCAAAGCAGAAAATTGAATATAATAATATTATATTTACAAAATTGTCAAGCCCACCTTAGAAGATATGAATTCAGCCCATTCTTATCACATGTTGAGCCCACTAATTTGTAAAAAACGTTTTTCTTTAAAATAATAATTAAAACTTCCAAAAATCAATTATTTCGGAACTTCAGAACTTCAATAATTCATAATAAATAGCCCTTTTATCAGAAAATTCGAATCTCGCGAGTTTTTATAGGAAATTCAATTCTCTACAACTTTACAGAAGAAAGTTTTTCCAAATTCTAAACAGAAATTGACCGAAATCCACAAACGGGTGATTTTACAGTCAATAATAAATTTTCGGTCAAGAATTGTGTCCACCAACACACAAAACACGTGTTAATCATTTAATGCCACAAAAATACTCTTCCTCCTCATATACTCATATATCTCACATTCATTGTAAAAATATCACCATCAATATATTATTAAAATAATATATTTAAATGAATTATTTTATCAGAAAAAGATAAAATATTAATTTTCAATATTTGTCACATTAAAAATTTTCTCCATCTATATCCACATAAAATCAATATTTTCCTCATCATATAAATCAATAATTAATTATACACAAATAATATTGCAGAATCACAGTACTCGCAACCAGGTCGTTCCCAGGAAAGAGGGAGCTTTCCAATAAGGATTTCTCCTTACTGGCGCGCAATTAGATGACCAAACCTCTCCTTAGACAGAACTTTCTAGACATTGTCAATAATGTTATCTAATAATATTATTCAGATAATATGAATTATTGCTCCGATAATGGAAAATACTGCGTAGTGACAATTATAAAATATCAACGTAGCAATTATTTAATCAATAAAATAAAATATTGGACAGTAATTACTGTAACCATTATTGAGTAGTGCCTTCTTACGTAAGAATCAATAATTGGTGCAATACCGTGTGCTACTGTGTAACAACGCGTATTACCGTGTTTTAATCACCTGGTATTCCAACAGTATTAACGGTAACAACTACGCCGTTATTTATAAACAACTTATTTTTGTCGTTTTCTTCATCCAATCGCTTTTCGTTATGGGGCCCACAAAAGACTACGTCGTCGTACGAATATTCTCCGACAGTAAGAATATTCCACGACCAAGCGAATATTCCTCGACAACAATGAATATTTTTTAACCACTTGCTTATTTAAAATATTTACGCATTTTACCCATAACTAACCACATTAATCAAATCAACCCTTACTATTTCAGAATAATAAATAGAGGAAATTAAATTTTATTTATTAATAATTTGGGGTCTTACACACATCATTCCCAAGAAAGAGGAGACTTTCCGATAAGAACTTCTCCTTATTGGGACGTAATTAGATGACCAAATTCCGTTCCTCGACATAACTTTCTAAACATTGTCAATAATGCAAATAATAATATGAATAATTGTGTCGTCTCAATTATTGATTTAATAATATAAAATATTGTGCAGATGATACTGTGATAATAATTGAATTAATAATATGAAATCCTATATAGTCATTACTGTGGCAATAATTGAACAAAACTGAGTGACTTCTCACGTAAGCATAAATAATCAAAGATACTGTACAATACCGTGTGTTACTATGCAACCACACGTATTACTGTACTTTTATCACCGGGTATATATTTCAATAGTTAACGGTAAAAGTTTTGCCGTTATTTTTATAAAAATATTATTTCTGTCGCTTTTCATATTCGACAATAATTCTGTTGTGGGGTCCACCAATGATTATGTCGTTGTACGGATATTCCCTGATAAAACGAATATTACCCGACCAGACGAATATTTTATGATCACTTACTTACTTTGTAAAATTTATAAATATTATCTACAATTATAACATTAAATCAAATCCACACCTTATTATTCAAAATGATATTCAGAGAAAATTAAATCTTTATTCATAAAAGTTGGGGTCTTACAGACGGCGTATAAAATTACTTTGTACATTTGAAAAATCATGTCCTAATAGTATTAAAAAAATATAAACAATCTTAATTCTATCAAAAAATATATAACTGTTTAAAAATTTGGGTTGAAGACAATAATCTCACTAAATCATTCGTCTCTGACTGATCCCACTCACCAAATTTCTTGAAATCGTACCCTGTTTAGTTTGTTGCCATCTTGTCTCTTGTATGATAATAAATAACCATATGATGGTGGCACTACTAGGGTTATAGGTCACAATAACCTAAACGAGCATATATATATATATATATATATATATATATATATATATATATATATATATATATATATATATATATATATATATATATACGATCCGGATCAAGTGCATACCCCTTCTCTTACTCATCCGTGTTCACCTCCTTTTAGGCGACGGTTTTGGTCATACAACCGTCGTCTATACTTTTAGCGACGCTATATGTTGTCCGTTGCTAAAATTATAGACGACGGTTGTATGACCGAACTGTCGTCGGGTCCGTCGCTAAAGGGGGGTGAGCTCGGGTGAGTTGAATAAGGAGTGAGCTTAAGATTCGGACCGTATATATATATATATATATATATATATATATATATATATATATATATATATATAAGGAATAATTTATAACATATATTTGTTATGAATTGAAAATAGGTATACACATATATATACATGTTAAGTAGGTTTTATACCTACTTATTGATGACCAACTTACTAGAATTTTCCTGCACTTAAATATTTTTAGTATGTTTTTATTGGTTTTTGTGTTTGTTTTGCAATTTGCATAGTGGAAACTCCTAAGGCATGAAAATGGCATGGCAAGGCATGGTGATGGCATAGAAGGCATGGCATGGTGGATTTATGCTATAATGAAGATGTCCAGCTACACTCAAGCAGCTGAGGAGTACATCAAAAGGGTCAAATGAAGTGAAGAAGTGAAGTGAAGTGAAGAAGAAGTATCAAGCAGCAGCAGCAACTCAGCAGTATGCAGCAGCAAGGTCGGCGCACCCGCGCCCAACATAAGGCCAGACACGGCACGCCCGCGCTGCAAGCATGCCAGACGCAGACTAGGCACAGCGCGCCCGTGCCAGGCACACCGCGCCCAACTCAAGCTATACACACGCGCGGCCGCGCCAGTCGTGGGGCAATTAAATGTTAACTTTTTATTTTTAGCTGCTGAGCGTGATTTCTAGAATTAGATTTATTTGTTGGTTTGAAAAGACGAATATTATCAGTTATTATTGCTACTTTAAGGTTTCATAGTCTAGACAGAATATATAGCATTTCTATACTTCTTTGAGCTTCTCTCTCTAGATTGTTTGATTGTAGATACTTGGTTTTCATTTTGGTGATGATTATGGACCTAAACTAGCTTGAAGACACATTGTGGAGAAGGATTTTATCAAATTTACTTTCTCATTTCTATTTCATCCCTTTACTCCATTTGTTATTTCAATGTTTGGCTTAAATCCCATAATAGGTGTTGATTCAGCAATGAACTAACTTCCATTATGAGATTCTAATGAAATTTATTGCGTAGTTCAGTCTTGTATGCCTATTTGTGATTGTTTGTATGGTTATCTATGGATTGACGACTAACATGGTTGCACTTAATTATTGAATGCTTGATCATCGTTCACCCTAATTACTTGTATGGAATTGAAAAAGGAAGTATAAGTACAGATTAGACCATGTTAGCATGTGTTCATGAGATTTACATGTGTTAGGTTTCATGATTCGTGACCCGAATAGACATATACCGGTTCACCATGTGTAGTTATTAAGAGGGCTTGTGCTTAAATCAGTATTGCTTGTAATTCACATAGACATATAGTGGGTTAAGTAATATTGGTGCTCATATGAATTCTATCATTTTGTGGATTTTGTGTGATTTGGACATTATACATCGAAAGATGGCCATGTTTCACTTTTGTTCTCTCAACTAGCTTTCCATTGTAATCAATCAAACATAACAAGAGGCGTACTGTAAGACCCCGAATTTTATGAAATAAAAGTATTCAATTTTTCTTATAATTACTATTCAGTAAATGGTTAAATTGATAAAAATTTAAAGTTATGAGTGAAATATGAATTTTTTTTCAAAATAAGCAAGTGGTTATAAAATAATCATTGTTGTCAGGGAATATTCGTTTGGTCGTGGAATATTCTTTCTGTCGGGGAATATTCGTACGACGGCGCAGCCATTTGTGGGCCCCATAACAGAATAACTGTCGGGTGAAGAAAATAATAAATTTGAGTTTTTACAAATAACGGCGTAGTTGTTACCGTTAACACTGTTGGAATACCCGGTGGTTAAAATACAGTAATACGCGTTATTGCACAGTAGCACACGGTATTGCATAGTATTTTTAAAATTATTGATTCTTACGTAAGAAGGCACTACTCAATAATTGTTACAGTAATTACTGTTCAATATTTTATTTTATTGATTCAATAATTGCTACGTTGAAATTTTGTATTATTGTTGTTCAATAATTGTTGCTGCACAGTATTTCCCATTATCAGATCAATAATTCATATTATTTGAATAGTATTATTAGATAGCATTATTGGCAATGTCTAGAAAGTTCTGTCTAAGGAGAGGTTTGGTCATCTAATTGCGCGCCAGTAAGGAGAAATCCTTATTGGAAAGCCCCCTCTTTCCTGGGAACGGCCTGGTTGTCATAAATGTGATTCTGTAATATTATTTGTGAATAATTAATTATTGATTCATATGATAAGAAAATATTTATTTTATGTGGATATAAATGAGGGATATATTTTTGTGGTTAAAAAATGAAGGAGTTAATGTTGAGATTTTTATCCGTATTTTTGTCGGAATGGAGGTATTAAAAATCAGGGTTTTTGAGATATTTTGCGGGGGTTATAATTTTTAATCCGACCGTTGGATCGTGGTAATTTTTGGATATGTTATACATATATAAGTTGAGTATATGTCCACAAATTTTGAACCGTTAAAAATGAACGTATGATTTATTATGAATTTTACGAGATGACTGGTTCAGAAATTGTTGAATTTTCGGAGTTTATCATTTTGGTGGAAAATTCTAGAATTGGTGGGCCCCACTTGTGGTTGGTGAAGAAATGTGCTGAATTATATTTCAAATGTGGTGGGTGGGAATAGTAGCAGGTAAAGCCATCAGGTTGCAGGTCAAACCTACCAAAATTTTCCTATAAATAGAGGGCTAAGTTAGAATTGAAAATCACACCAAAAACATAAGCTTTCTCTCTTTCTCTCTCTATATTATGAAGCATATTTTGTGAGTTTTTAGATACTTGGTGAGTTGCTATTCATCAGTGCAAGTTTCTTTCAGCATCATATCCGATATCCAGTCAGAAGTACTGCTCTTTTGAGGTAAGGGATAGTAAGGGATTGTAAGGGATAGTAAGAGATATTAAGGGATTTTAAGGGTTGTTATGATTTTCAGTTTCGTAATTTTTCTGATCTTCAAAAATTCTGGAAAAATTTGAAATGATATTTTGATGAGTTTTATTGATTGTGTCCAAAAATGGTGATTTTTGGATGTATAGATTAAGAGTTATGAATTTTATGAGAAAAGACTATTTTAAAAGTAACCGCTTATAATTCCTTGTGGTTAACTCCAAAATTGATGAAATTTTTATTGGGAGTACATGTATATGATAGAAGTATACTCTGTAAATTTCAGAATTTTTAGACAAAAGTACAATTTTTGATAAATGTCTAAATATTCGGTTGTTTTGGCCATATGAAAAATAGTAAATGACTTTTAAAAATTCTGAGAAAAATATATGTTCACTATGGGACTATATTATGCTAAATCTCAGAAAAGAAATATTTTTGGGACTGATTTGGTATTTTTCATGAAAATGGTCTAGTTATGAGTAAATGAATTAAATATGTTTTGTGAAGTAAGAAAATTGGAAAATAGGATTTTATGGCTTGAGAATCCTATATGAGGTATATGCAGATTTTTGATGAGGGTTTTGGTTATTGATGATGAAATTGTAAGAGTTGGCATTTTATGATGATTAAATGCATTAATTAGTAAAGTGTAAACAATTAAAATAAATTGTTTATAAATTTAAGAAATGTTATTCTTTCAATATCATTATACCGAAATATTGGTATGTATTTTATTGTGGAATTTCTATCTTTTGTGTCGGGGTACTATTCATAAGTTACTATTCACGATTTACTATTCATGAGTTACGAATATTACTCTTGAGATTAAAACTATATGTTGATCATATTATTTTTATCATCATATATAACATTTTTATAACCCTGATGTTGAAATTCTCTTTCACTGGAGTGTAAAGATGGGTAGATTATTGGTATGATCATGACTAGGGTTCTCTTTGGCCTGTAGTGCAAAGTTGAATTGTGACTGGTATGATCATGACCATTGAATTTATAATTGAATATCTTAAGCTTAAGTGCAAAGGTGAATTGATCAACATGGTTATAATTATTGTTTATATAAATTCTGAAATGATTATATATTTCTTTGAGATATGAATATATTTGGCCTGTAGTGCAAATATGAATTGTTGATGAATATCTTTGGCATGTAGTGCAAAGATGGCCTGTTGATGAATATCTTTGGCCTGTAGTGCAAAGATGAATTGTTGTTGAATATCTTTGGCCCGTAGTGCAAAGATGGTTTGTTGATGAATATCTTTGGCCTGTAGTGCAAAGATGAACTGTTGTTGAATATCTTTGGCCCGTAGTGCAAAGATGGTTTGTTGATGAATATCTTTGGCCCGTAGTGCAAAGATGGATTTGTTAGTATGATTATAAACAGGAACTGTGATTTGGTATAACCATGATCTTTGATGTTTCAGGTAAAGACAGGTGATGAAAATATTCTTCGTCCTGGGTGCGAAGAAAAATTTATAGTCACAATTATGATTATGAGTTATTCATATGATTGTGGAAAGGAACTGTTGAGTGATGTTACATGGATAAAATATTGTTGGTGGATTTTTAACATGGAGAAGATAATAGACTTTATAGTCTATTTGACTCTTCTAATGGATTGCTCGTTCCGCTGCAACTATGGTTGAAATTTTTATCATTTACCATATGTTCTAAATCTCTGATTTATTGTTGATGAAGGCTATTGATAATTGAATTATCTTTAGTCATGATATTCTTTACTGAGCTAGTTGTGCTCACCCTTTTGCTTCACAATTCCTTTCAGGTAATAAGAGTGTAGCTGGGTCGAGCGGGGGTAACAAGGGAATAGAACGGTGGTCATCATTTAGTAGTTATATTTGGTGAAGAAAATAGGGTGAGGCGAACCCAACGTTGGAAGGGTGTTTTGTCACTATCATACAAGATGTCTAATGACATACAACCTCGTGTCATCATAAGACAGGGTTGTGCTCATCCACTTGCTGAGTATATCTATGGGCACTACCTATATAATCTTGGTGTTTGTTTGAAGTATAATTCTCAATTAGAGACAGTGGAGATAATGATAAGTCAAGAGAAGACTCACCATTGGGAAGAATATGATAGTAATCTTCTCGTTTTTCTTTGGGGTCTATTGGGTCAACCAAGGATAATTCTGTGGCCATATGATATCTATCATAACCTAGACGCGTGGCCTCCCATGTACGAAGGTTTCCTTGAGCACTTCCCAAAGATTCTAATTTCTAAAACAATTTTTGACTATACCTTTATGTAAGGTGTTATTGTGAGGTGATGTCCACGGTTGGAACATGAGTCACATTTGGTATATATTTGTATCCAAACTCACAGCATATGTGTTGTTGTATTTTACACGACAATTGTTGTAATAAAGTTGTAGTTATTTTCTGTACCATGTATTTGACGACTCAGAATGGGTTGGGTGGAATGGACCTATTTTGGGGGCGTCACAGGTGGTATCAGAGCTATAAGAAAAGAGCCCCGAGCCTCTCGCTGGTGACTTCCTGTTGATGGGGGATGCACCGAAGCCAGACTCTCCGTAGGGGACGCCGTTCTGCGGTGGCAAACTGATAGGTACCACTGTGAGGTGCTGTGGTTGAAGCACCATGAGAGTCACAGGTGGTATCAGAGCTTAGGGATATGATCTTTGGCGGAGATCGGGAAATATAACTAGGAGGGGAGAGATGAGTAAATCCTTCGCTAGTGTGTCCTACCTAAGCTTATTTGTTGGTCAGTCATAATATTGAGATATTATGTGATATGTTAATTTGTTCAATTAACCCTTATTTTGAAGCTGTATTCTAGAATGATATCTGAAATACAGGAGATGAGCAATGGAGAAATCATGATGATAGGGAAGATGGAATCTGAAATGAAAGCAAGGTATTCTCAACTCTTTGAAATACCAGGTACGTAAATTTCGGGGACGAAATTTCATAAGGAGGGGAGATTGTAAGACCCCGAATTTTATGAAATAAAAGTATTCAATTTTTCTTATAATTACTATTCAGTAAATGGTTAAATTGATAAAAATTTAAAGTTATGAGTGAAATATGAATTTTTTTTCAAAATAAGCAAGTGGTTATAAAATAATCATTGTTGTCGGGGAATATTCGTTTGGTCGTGGAATATTCTTTCTGTCGGGGAATATTCGTACGACGGCGCAGCCATTTGTGGGCCCCATAACAGAATAACTGTCGGGTGAAAAAAATGACAAATTTGAGTTTTTACAAATAACGGCGTAGTTGTTACCGTTAACACTGTTGGAATACCCGGTGGTTAAAATACAGTAATACGCGTTATTGCACAGTAGCACACGGTATTGCATAGTATTTTTGAAATTATTGATTCTTACGTAAGAAGGCACTACTCAATAATTGTTACAGTAATTACTGTTCAATATTTTATTTTATTGATTCAATAATTGCTACGTTGAAATTTTGTATTATTGTTGTTCAATAATTGTTGCTGCACAGTATTTCCCATTATCAGATCAATAATTCATATTATTTGAATAGTATTATTAGATAGCATTATTGGCAATGTCTAGAAAGTTCTGTCTAAGGAGAGGTTTGGTCATCTAATTGCGCGCCAGTAAGGAGAAATCCTTATTGGAAAGCCCCCTCTTTCCTGGGAACGGCCTGGTTGTCATAAATGTGATTCTGTAATATTATTTGTGAATAATTAATTATTGATTCATATGATAAGAAAATATTTATTTTATGTGGATATAAATGAGGGATATATTTTTGTGGTTAAAAAATGAAGGAGTTAATGTTGAGATTTTTATCCGTATTTTTGTCGGAATGGAGGTATTAAAAATCAGGGTTTTTGAGATATTTTGCGGGGGTTATAATTTTTAATCCGACCGTTGGATCGTGGTAATTTTTGGATATGTTATACATATATAAGTTGAGTATATGTCCACAAATTTTGAACCGTTAAAAATGAACGTATGATTTATTATGAATTTTACGAGATGACTGGTTCAGAAATTGTTGAATTTTCGGAGTTTATCATTTTGGTGGAAAATTCTAGAATTGGTGGGCCCCACTTGTGGTTGGTGAAGAAATGTGCTGAATTATATTTCAAATGTGGTGGGTGGGAATAGTAGCAGGTAAAGCCATCAGGTTGCAGGTCAAACCTACCAAAATTTTCCTATAAATAGAGGGCTAAGTTAGAATTGAAAAACACACCAAAAACATAAGCTTTCTCTCTTTCTCTCTCTATATTATGAAGCATATTTTGTGAGTTTTTAGATACTTGGTGAGTTGCTATTCATCAGTGCAAGTTTCCTTCAGCATCATATCCGATATCCAGTCAGAAGTACTGCTCTTTTGAGGTAAGGGATAGTAAGGGATTGTAAGGGATAGTAAGGGATATTAAGGGATTTTAAGGGTTGTTATGATTTTCAGTTTCGTAATTTTTCTGATCTTCAAAAATTCTGGAAAAATTTGAAATGATATTTTGATGAGTTTTATTGATTGTGTCCAAAAATGGTGATTTTTGGATGTATAGATTAAGAGTTATGAATTTTATGAAGAAAAGACTATTTTAAAAGTAACCGCTTATAATTCCTTGTGGTTAACTCCAAAATTGATGAAATTTTTATTGGGAGTACATGTATATGATAGAAGTATACTCTGTAAATTTCAGAATTTTTAGACAAAAGTACAATTTTTGATAAATGTCTAAATATTCGGCTGTTTTGGCCATATGAAAAATAGTAAATGACTTTTAAAAATTCTGAGAAAAATATATGTTCACTATGGGACTATATTATGCTAAATCTCAGAAAAGAAATATTTTTGGAACTGATTTGGTATTTTTCATGAAAATGGTCTAGTTATGAGTAAATGAATTAAATATGTTTTGTGAAGTAAGAAAATTGAAAAATAGGATTTTATGGCTTGAGAATCCTATATGAGGTATATGCAGATTTTTGATGAGGGTTTTGGTTATTGATGATGAAATTGTAAGAGTTGGCATTTTATGATGATTAAATGCATTAATTAGTAAAGTGTAAACAATTAAAATAAATTGTTTATAAATTTAAGAAATGTTATTCTTTCAATATCATTATACCGAAATATTGGTATGTATTTTATTGTGGAATTTCTATCTTTTGTGTCGGGGTACTATTCATGAGTTACTATTCACGATTTACTATTCATGAGTTACGAATATTACTCTTGAGATTAAAACTATATGTTGATCATATTATTTTTATCATCCTATATAACATTTTTATAACCCTGATGTTGAAATTCTCTTTCACTGGAGTGTAAAGATGGGTAGATTATTGGTATGATCATGACTAGGGTTCTCTTTGGCCTGTAGTGCAAAGTTGAATTGTGACTGGTATGATCATGACCATTGAATTTATAATTGAATATCTTAAGCTTAAGTGCAAAGGTGAATTGATCAACATGGTTATAATTATTGTTTATATAAATTCTGAAATGATTATATATTTCTTTGAGATATGAATATATTTGGCCTGTAGTGCAAATATGAATTGTTGATGAATATCTTTGGCATGTAGTGCAAAGATGGCCTGTTGATGAATATCTTTGGCCTGTAGTGCAAAGATGAATTGTTGTTGAATATCTTTGGCCCGTAGTGCAAAGATGGTTTGTTGATGAATATCTTTGGCCTGTAGTGCAAAGATGAATTGTTGTTGAATATCTTTGGCCCGTAGTGCAAAGATGGTTTGTTGATGAATATCTTTGGCCCGTAGTGCAAAGATGGATTTGTTAGTATGATTATAAACAGGAACTGTGATTTGGTATAACCATGATCTTTGATGTTTCAGGTAAAGACAGGTGATGAAAATATTCTTCGTCCTGGGTGCGAAGAAAAATTTATAGTCACAATTATGATTATGAGTTATTCATATGATTGTGGAAAGGAACTGTTGAGTGATGTTACATGGATAAAATATTGTTGATGGATTTTTAACATGGAGAAGATAATAGACTTTATAGTCTATTTGACTCTTCTAATGGATTGCTCGTTCCGCTGCAACTATGGTTGAAATTTTTATCATTTACCATATGTTCTAAATCTCTGATTTATTGTTGATGAAGGCTATTGATAATTGAATTATCTTTAGTCATGATATTCTTTACTGAGCTAGTTGTGCTCACCCTTTTGCTTCACAATTCCTTTCAGGTAATAAGAGTGTAGCTGGGTCGAGCGGGGGTAACAAGGGAATAGAACGGTGGTCATCATTTAGTAGTTATATTTGGTGAAGAAAATAGGGTGAGGCGAACCCAACGTTGGAAGGGTGTTTTGTCACTATCATACAAGATGTCTAATGACATACAACCTCGTGTCATCATAAGACAGGGTTGTGCTCATCCACTTGCTGAGTATATCTATGGGCACTACCTATATAATCTTGGTGTTTGTTTGAAGTATAATTTTCAATTAGAGACAGTGGAGATAATGATAAGTCAAGAGAAGACTCACCATTGGGAAGAATATGATAGTAATCTTCTCGTTTTTCTTTGGGGTCTATTGGGTCAACCAAGGATAATTCTGTGGCCATATGATATCTATCATAACCTAGACGCGTGGCCTCCCATGTACGAAGGTTTCCTTGAGCACTTCCCAAAGATTCTAATTTCTAAAACAATTTTTGACTATACCTTTATGTAAGGTGTTATTGTGAGGTGATGTCCACGGTTGGAACATGAGTCACATTTGGTATATATTTGTATCCAAACTCACAGCATATGTGTTGTTGTATTTTACACGACAATTGTTGTAATAAAGTTGTAGTTATTTTCTGTACCATGTATTTGACGACTCAGAATGGGTTGGGTGGAATGGACCTATTTTGGGGGCGTCACACGTACATTCTGGATAAAGCATTAAATGACATTAGGATCCCATTTCTCTCCACTGTGATTCCCTAAATTTTAGTATTCAGTAATTTTGTGTTGATAATTAATTTAGATTTTAATGTACTTTATTATTTACTGTTTAAGCAATCAGAAATAGGGATAAGGTTGTTGCATGTTTGTGTTGAAATAGTCACCTTTCTCTATGGGAATGATACTTTCTTACTCTATACTACTTGTTGACCCGTGTATACTTGCATGAGTTAGAGTCTGTTTTGTTAACCCGAAACAAGTCCAACACGTTTTTGGCGCTGTTGCCCGGGATCGGTGTTTATTTTTATTACTGTCGTCATCAACTAAAGCTAGATTTGTTTGACTTGAACAAATTCTTATCTTATCTCATTTCTATTTTACTTTTGTTTGCATTTCAGGTACTTGTGTACATTATATGCGCATGCGTTCGTCAAATCATGAGTTGATACCTGCACATGACAATATCAATGGTAGAGTTTGGAGATCGAGAGCACGTCAGAATACACAAGTAAATACTGAAACATCATCATTCAACATGGAAGAAAAGCCTAGAGAAGAGCACAGAGCCTTAAGGGATTATTCCATGCCCTAGATTAATGAGTTGCAGTCGAGCATTGTAAGGCTAGCTATAGCAGCAAATACCTTCGAAATTAAGCCAGGCACGATACAGATGGTGCATAATTCAGTTCAATTTGGGGGTGCTGCTATAGATGACCTTAATAAGCACTTGCTAAGTTTCATCGAGATATGTGACACTTTTAAGTACAATGGTATGTCAGAATATGCAATAAGGCTCAAGCTGTTTCCGTTTTCTTTGGCAAGAAGCTGGCTCCATTCATTATCAGCAGGGTTAATCACCACATGGGAGGACTTAGCACAGAAGTTCTTAGCCAAATTTTTCCCTATGGCTAAGATAACAAAAATGAGAACTGCGATTTCCCAATTTGAGCAACAACAGGGAGAGTCACTGTATGAAGTATGGGAACGATACAAAGAAATGTTAAGGAAATGCCCTCATCATGGAATGCCTGATTGGATGGTTGTAAATACTTTTTATAATGGATTGGGTTGGCAGTCAAGGCCAATAGTAGATGCTGCTGCAGGAGGAGCCTTGTGGGCTAAAAGCTATGAAGAAGCTTACGAGCTGATTGAGACTATGTCAACGATTTCCAGAATCCTACGGCCAGGATGCCACCACCAAAAGTTGCAAGGATGTTAGAAGTGAATGCCATTACACAATTGTCAGCTCAGATGGCAGCCATGGCAAAGAATATTGATTCATTGGCAGAGAGCAAAGTAAAGTCAGTTGCTTATGTCTGTGAGATTTGTACGGGGTCACATCAAACTGACCAATGTGCTATCAATGCAGAATCAGTGCAATTTGTAAGTAACTACCAAAAGAACCAGAATCAGAACCAAAATTCCTACAATCCCAACAATCGCAACCATCCCAATTTCAGCTGGAGCAACAATCAGAATATGCAACAACACCAACCACCACAACAGTTTCAATCTCAACAACAATATCAACCACAACCATCTCACCAACAATATGCACCAAAACCTCCTTACCCTCCTGGATTTCAATAACAACAGCAACATCACCCACCACCTGCACCTCAGCTAGAAAAGAAGTCAAAAATGGAGGAAATGATGCTTAAGTACATGGCGAATACTGAGGTTATGATCAAGAGCCAAGCTGTGGCTATCAAGAACTTGGAGACTTAGATGGGCCAAATGGCCAATACATTGAACAATAGACCACAAGGGGCTCTGCCAAGTAACATTGAAGCCAATCCAAGAAGGGAAGGAAAAGAGCAGTGTCAAGCCATTACACTAAGATCAGTAAACAGACTACAGATTTACAGGTCGGCGCGCCCGCGCCCATTATAGAAGGGAGACCACACGGCCGCGCCAGGAGGAAGTCAGTTCTGATGATGGTTTGACAAAAGAAGGTTCTAAGCAGAGGGTAGTGGAGAAGGTTCATGAAGAGTTACCTGAGAAGCCTATAACCAAACCACCACCTGTTTACCCTCTTGTTCCTTATCCACAAAGATTGCAAAAGCACAGAGAAGATAAACAATTTGCTAAGTTTTTGGAGGTATTCAAGAAACTGCATATAAATATACCCTTCGCAGAGGCTTTAGAGCAGATGCCGAGCTACGCAAAATTCATGAAGGGAATTCTATCAAGGAAGAAACGATTAGAGAACTTTGAGACAGTAGCCTTGACAGAAGAGTGTAATTTAGTGCTACAGCGTTAGGTACCTCCAAAGCTTAAGGACCCGGGCAGTTTCAGAATACCATGCTCAATTAGAAAGTTGTCTTTCAACAGATGTCTATGTGACTTAGGGGCGAGCATAAATTTGATGCCTCTGTTAGTTTTCAATCAATTGGGGTTGTCGGCTCCAAAGCCGACGAATATATCACTACAGCTTGCTGACAGATCCATCACTTATTCACGGGGTATTGTGGAAGATGTGTTGGTCAAAGTAGATAAATTTATCTTCCCAGCTGACTTCATCATTTTGGATTACGAAGAAGATAGAAATATACCAATCATCCTTGGGAGACCCTTTTTAGCCACGGGGCGAACTCTTATAGACGTTCAGAAAGGTGAGCTGACAATGAGAGTGCACGATCAAGAAGTCACCTTCAATGTGTTTAACGCTATGAAGTTTCCTACCGACGAAGAAGAATGCTTTCGGATTGATATGGTAGACAGAATGTTGACTGACGAAGTTGGAAATCTGGTTGATAATGAGCCTTTGAAGAGTGCTATATTGGGAGATTCAGAGATGGAAGATACTGAGATTGAAGAATTTATACAGATTCTTGACACAACACCAAAGTTTCGAATATTTAAGATTCCTGTCGCCACTCAAAATTACTGGAGAGACATCAGCACGACTCAAGCCTTCTCTTGAGATGCCTCCAGATCTTGAACTCAAACCCCTTCCAGATCATTTAAGGTATGCGTTTTTAAGTGAATTTTCAAAGTTGCCTATTATTATTTCTGCTGCACTAACATCTTGCCAAGAAGATAAACTGCTAAGAGTTCTAAGAGAGTTTAAATCAGCCATTGGATGGACCATAGCAGACATTAAAGGGACCAGCCCATCATTTTGTATGCACAAGATCCTGCTAGATGATGATAATAAGCCTTCAGTGGAGCAACATCAAAAACTGAATCTGATTATGAAGGAAGTGGTTAAGAAGGAGGTTCTGAAGTGGTTAGATGCAGGGATTATATATCCGATATCAGACAACTATTGGGTGAGTCCGGTGCAGTGCGTGCCAAAGAAATGGGGTATGACTGTGGTATCAAATGAGAACAACGAGCTAATACCTACCAGGACAATGACGGGTTGGAGAGTCTGCATGGACTATCACAGACTGAATAAAGTTACAAGGAAAGATTATTTTCCCCTTCCGTTCATTAATCAGATGCTGGATAGGCTGGCAGGTCATGAATACTACTGCCTTCTGGATGGGTACTCAGGATACAATCAAATTGTGATAGCCCCAGAAGACCAAGAAAAGACTACCTTTACTTGTCCGTATGGAACATTCGCTTTTAGAAGGATGTCTTTTGGGTTGTGTAATGTCCCAACTACATTTCAAAGGTGTATGATGGCTATATTTTTTGGATATGGTTGAACACAATGTTGAGGTCTTCATGGATGACTTCTCTGTTTTTGGAGATTCTTTCGACTTGTGTCTGGAAAACTTGGTAATGGTGTTAAAAAGATGTGTTGAGACTAACCTTGTTCTGAATTGGGAAAAGTGCTATTTTATGGTACAAGAAGGCATAATATTGGGACATAAAGTTTCTAAGAAATGATTAGAGGTGGATCGAGCTAAGTTGGAAACTATTGAGAACTTGCCTCCACCTACTTCTGTTAAAGGTGTTCGTAGTTTTTTGGGGCATGCAGGCTTCTACCGTCGGTTTATAAAGGACTTTGATAAGTAGGTTTTATACCTACTTATCTAGTATCTGTTACTTGAATTAGTTACTCAAACTCATGTTTCTTAGTTACTTTTTATGCATTTTGTGTTCATTTTGTAGATTATATGTTTGGATATGAAAACGCAAGAAAAAGGCAACTATTGGCATGAAAAAGTAAGGGAAAGCAATTCGGACATCTTTTGGACCAAATTACGCAAGCAAATGTAAGAAGGGAAGATTGAAGGACTATTAACACCAAGTTGGATGCATGTTCTTGGCTTGGAACTTAGATTTTATTGTAGATCTACTTCTTAGCTTTTCGGAACATCTTGAACCGTCCCAATCGGAGTTCGGATGCGAGAGTTATGGTCATTTTATCAACAAAGATCAAAGCTAAGAGTTGTCATGCTTGCCATTTACATAACATCTACTTCAAGCCCGATTTCCACCTTTATCCAATTTGAATCTGTCAATTCTCAAAGAATAAAAGTTGTAGATTTCATCGATATCTTCGATTTGATAGGTGGCAGGCCTCGTAACTCTTCCCGGATCAAAAGTTATGACCGTTTTACCAGAGGACATTGCAGCAGAAAAAATCCTAGGAAGGACCCCTGCTGGGGCGGGCTATTTAAGCCTATTACCCCCCACCGGGGCGGGGGTACGGGCTGTAAATCAGTGGCAAAACCAGCCGGGGCAGGCTTTTTGTGAAGGAAACCCCAGCTGGGGCGAGCGTTTTGGGTTGAATTTTGATACCTTTTTGACTCCAAATTGGATTGGGTTTGTTCCTAAGCTAAAAATTAGACTTGTAACCTATAGATACATGATGGGAGGCATAAAATAGAGAGGATTCCATTAGATTAGATTAGAGTAGATTAGACCAAAATCCTAGTTCTTATTAGATTTAGAGATTTAAGCAACTTGAAGACCATTGAAAATTCAAAGTAGGAGCAAGGAGAGAGCATCAAATCTACAGACAATAGATTCTATCTTCTTCTATCTTTATCTTTTAATGTGTATTCAAGTGTGGATTCTTAGTTTTAATTCAATAATCATGAACTAATTCTTTGTTGGAGATTACAATGGATCTTATTGTGTAGTTTATTTTAATATACTTCGCTATCAATTATTATGTTCTATTGTGAGGATTGTCTATTGGGATTTAGACTTAATTGTTTAATTGATTGGCCATCAATTACCGTGATAATCTATATGAACTCGAGAGATGAAGTTTAGATTTAGATCTGATAATGATAGCATGTGTTTGTGATTTCTGCATAGATGAAATTTATGATTCGTGTTTAGGATAGAGATATGCCTTTACGCCATATGTAATTTTATAGAGAACTTGTGCTTTAAATTCTTTTTAATTGCAATTCACATAGAGATATAGTGGATTAGTTAATTAGGGTGTCTTGCTTAATTCTATCATCTGTGAATTTAAGTGAGTATGGGTATTATGCATCGAGAGGTGATTTTATTTGCTTTAGTGTTCTTGATTAACAATTCAGGATAGAAAATAATTGATGAGAAGTGTGTTAACTTAAATGAAGCAATAAGTGAAGTTGTGATCTTAAATCTCCGTAATCTGATTTTTAATTAGTGGTAATTAGAATTAGTGTAATTAAATAATTTAATTATATAATTTGAAATTCATTCGTTTAAATAAGATTGAGTTGGTTATGGGTTAGTACTTGGTGATTTTTATTAAATAATTTCTCATGGGAACGATGCTCTACTTTCACTTTATTACTTGTTAACTACGTATACTTGCATGTTGTGCGTAATTAAATTTTACCTAACAAGTTTTCGGCGCCGTTGCCGGGGAATTAGTTTAATATTTTTTTGTCAATATTAGCTTCAATCAAATTAATCTTAATTTAAACATTTTATTTTCTTTTTATTTAATTCTCTCCCTATTTTTCTTTTTTTTTCAGGTACCATGGATGGATGCAATTATCAATGGCCATACACAAATATGACTCCACCAAGGGACACATGAATTGATGGACTCAATGTATTTTTTGCATTGTCAGCACAAATTGAGACACTTTTGAGGAAGTTGGACGCTTTTGCAGCACAACGTTGTCAAAGTGTGGCGGTTACTTGTGATTATTGTGCTGGAAATCATCTGAGTCATCAATGCACCATTAGTTTTGAGCCGGTACCATATAATGGTGATTACCTCAACAACACCGAGATTGGGGGTATCACCCGGATTCTTCAGGGAGCTACATTTATGATGACCAATATTACGCTCTAAATCCATCACACACCGGAATTTTTATGTCCACCTCTATTGCCATAAGAAGAAAAGCCAAATTCGAGGGATGTAATATTAAAGGGCATAGCAAACCTAGAGGAGATGAGGATTAGCCAACAGCCGTCAACCCAAAATTTTAATAATCGGATGGAACAACTTGTCACTACCTCAACCAATGGTCCTCAATACATGGCTTCCGAGACTGAAACAGAAAATTCAAAGTTGGGGGAATTATTGTCCAAGTTCATAGCAGATGAGGAGAAGATGAGTAATTAAGCGATGTCAATTCAAAATCTTACGGATCAGATAGAGCAAATGACCAAAGTCATAAGCAACCTTCCTCCAAATACTTGGCTTTATGACATGGATGATGAAACTGACGGAGAACCCGAACCAAATCTACGACTAGATGAGCCACAAGATATCGAAAGTATGGAGACAATTGGGGATAATGAAATAGAGGTTGACGAAGATCTAAATGGGCCTCCACCAAAGATCAAAGAGTCAGTCAGATTTGCAAAATCATGCCCACTTAGTAGTCATATCGTCGACGAAGCTCTTGATGACATAAGAGCGAGTATAATTTTGAATCCATGGTGGGACGAGAAAGAGAAGATAGACGAAGAGCCCATTGTGTGTGACAAGCTTCCATGCCCCAAAGTGATCACATACACAATGGAGAAAAAACCTAGCTGTGGGACGTTCTTGATTGAGATCATACCAAATCAGAGCATGCTAGGTGACTTTGATGCATTGGCCATCGCTTGTGGGAACCTCCAAAAGGACAATTTGTTACTGATGGATGGAGGGTTCCTCAACTTTCGCAGAGAAATTGGATAGCGTTGACCAGACAAAGTCCAGCTGAATGACTATAAATCAAGCGCTTATTGGGAGGCAACCCAAGTTTAATTTTTATTTTTAGTTTTTTTTTTTGGTTTCATATTAGTTGATAGATTTTTTTTTCTTTTTTTTTAGGATTTAATAAGCTTGCTTCTATCATATTCACAAGTTATGCAAGTCAAATTCAAGTGTGGTACTCAATTTGTTCCATATGCCTAACATATTCTCCAAACTTAGCGGACAAGGAGGAGGATTGCTATATTTTTAGGGAAGTCCTCTGCTATACTTTTTTCTATTTCAGCCATTGAGGACAATGTCTAGTTTAAGTTTGGGGGGCATTTTAGTGTCGTATTGCATATAGTTGGTTATTTACATTGTAGTTCGTATAGTTACATTTAGTTTTTGCATTCATTTTCTTGAAATAAAAAAAATTGAAAAATTAGTAGTTAGTTTACTATGTTTATATAGCATTTAGTACAACTTGCATGAGTCCAACTGTTTGATATTTACAGTTTGTTTTGGCCAATGATGAGATTGGAATTGGGTAGACAAGTATAGTACTGACTATTAGAGCTTTGATGTGATTTCTTATTCTGAATCGAGTCTTTTTCTGTTTGAAACTGGTATAATAAGGATAACACAGTAAAAATAACTTGTTGATTGATTGAGTTTAAATTGATACATAATGGAACTCTAAAGGATAATGCTAGTTTGAATGAAAGAATGACAAGAATGAGTTATGGCTAAGGTTAGACAAGAACTTAAGTTTGGAGAAATATTTGGGGTATATAAGCTATAAAAAAAGAAGAAAAAAAAAGTATGAATAAACACCGTGGCGTGCTTGTCTAGTTTTGTAGCCTTTGTTACTTGAGTAAGTAAGCCGGAGGGGATTGTCTTTACACCTAGCGCCCTAAGGTCTTAATGGTCTGGGAGTCGTTGGTCGAAAGCTTGTTAAGGTAGCATTGAAAAGCCTAAGGGAATAAGACATTGCATAGCTATATGTATATAAAAAAAAATGAATAAAACGGGAAATAAGAGCAAAAAGCCCCCGTAGATGAAAAATAAAGCATAAGTATCCCATGTTGACACTCGATATTGGTAATTATTTAATTTTAGTTGGATCTAGCTTGTTTTTGGATTTCATGAGTTTACACTGTATGATGCCTTCGAAGAGACTTGTTATGTGTTAAATTTTGATTTTATATCAGTTAACATTGTTTTGGAGCACACACGCACTATATTAGTGATAACAGTCTAAGATTTGATGATTGATTGGGAAGTTAATGATTTGTTTTGATATGATGTATTATCATGCTTACTTGATTTCTCTAAGGTCGGTTGAATAGACTTGTTTCTGTCATTACTGCTGAATTCGTAGGCATGTAGATTAGTTGCATTGCATAGCATTATTGTTTTGTGTTTTTGCTCGAGGACAAGCAAATGTTTAAGTTTAGGGGTATTTGATAAGTAGGTTTTATACCTACTTATCCGGTATATGTTACTTGAATTAGTTGCTCAAACTCATGTTTCTTAGTTACTTTTCATGCATTTTGTGTTCATTTTGTAGATTATATGCTTGGATATGAAAACGCAGGAAAAAGGCGACTATTGTCATGAAAAAGCAAGGGAAATCAATTCAGACATCTTTTGGACCAAAATACGCAAGCAAATGCAATAAGGGAAGATTGGAGGACTTTTAACACCAAGTTGGATGCATGTTCTTGACTTGGAACTAGATCTACTTCTTAGCTTTCCGGAACGTCTTGAACCGTCCCAATCAGACTTCGGATGCAAGAGTTATGGCATTTTTATCAACAAAGATCAAAGCTAAGAGTTGTCATGCTTGCCATTTACATAACATCTACTTCAAGCCCGATTTCCACCTTTATCCAATCCGAATCTGTCAATTCTCAAAGAATAAAAGTTGTAGATCTCGTCGATATCTTCGATTTGATAGGTGACGGGCCTCATAACTCTTTTCGGATCAAAAGTTATGGTCGTTATACCAAAGGACATTGTAGCAAAAAAATTCTAGGAAGGACCCCCGCCGGGGCAGGCTATTTAAGCCTATTACCTCCCGCCAGGGTAGGGGTACGGGCTGCAAATCAGTGGCAAAGCCAGTCGGGGTGGGCTTTTTGTGAAGGAAACCCCCGCTGGGGCGGGCATTTTGGGTAGGACTGAGCAAAAAACGGGTATAACCGAATTACCGAACCGAACCAAAATATTTTAACCGAAATTTTCTGACAATTTGGTAATTTTTAATATTTCGATTATATCCGAATTTTTTTACGGTTTTCGGTTAGTTTGTACGGGTATTACTTTTGGGTTATTCGGTTTAACCGAATAACCGAACAACACTTTAAAATAAGACTTGACTCTTGATGACTACACTGTTCTAGTATTTGTAGGTTAGCAAAAAGAGGGCAGCTTTGCTTAAATCTCACTTTATTTATCTTTCTACATTTGTTTGGAGAGAGAAAAAAAAGGTTGAGTAATGGATGTACTGAAACTCCTCACTGCTCTGCTTCTTCTTATCTCATCACTGGCCATCGGAGGGAAACGGGTTGAAGCCCAAGTGCACCATGTCGTCGGAGGTGACAGCGGCTGGCAACCTTCTTCCGATCTCAGTTCTAATGCATGTGGATGGTTGATTTTAACTGTAGTGTTTGCCTTCGCCTTATTCTATGTAGATTTTGAGGCATCAATGGTGGACGTTAGGGCTCAAAACGCACTGACCGAAGGTCAAGAGTTCACATCATTTCTTAGGGTTTTGGGGAGTTATCCAATTGACATGACTCCTTGGAAGAAATCAACCCACGGTATGTTTTGGAGCTTCTAGCTTTGCCACTTGGTGATGAGTTCTGGACAAAAAGGGCAGAGGGTCTACCTCCATTTTTTCATGTTTGCTATGAATATTTTTTATTTATCTATTTACTTTTTCCATATCCCCTTTATAAGGCTCTTTTTGTATTTCTATTTTAAGGTTGATCTCTTTGTTACCACACAAAATATCCCGCATTTTATGAAATTCTGTTATTAACCAAATAACAGAATAATTAGTTCGGTTATTCGGTTATCATGTAGTTCGGGTAGTTGTTTGGATATTCTAAACAATGTAAATTCAATTTTCAATTATAACCGAAAAGTGTGTTCGGTTCGGTTATTAACCGAATGCTCACTCCTAGTTTTGGGTCGAATTTTGATACCTTTTTGACTCCAAATTGGATTGAGTTTGTTCCTAAGCTAAAAATTAGATTTGTAACCTATAAATACATGATGGGAGGTATAAAATAGAGAGGATTCCATTAGATTAGATTAGAGTAGATTAGACCAAAACCCTAGTTCTTATTAGATTTAGAGATTGAAGCAACTTGGAGACCATTGAAGATTTAAAGTAGGAGCAAGGAGAGAGCATCAAATCTATAGACAATAGATTCTATCTTCTTATCTTCTTCTATCTTTATCTTTTAATGTGTATTCAAGTGTGGATTCTTAGTTTTAATTCAATAATCATGAACTAATTCTTTGTTGGAGATTACAATGGATCTTATTGTGTAGTTTATTTTAATATGCTTCGCTATCAATTATTATGTTCTATTGTGAGGATTGTCTATTGTGATTTGGACTTAATTGTTTAATTGATTGGCCATCAATTACCGTGATAATCTATATGAACTCGAGAGATGAAGTTTAGATTTAGATTTGATCATGATAGCATGTGTTTGTGATTTCTGTATAGATGGAATTCATGATTCGTGTTTAGAATGGACATATGCCTTTACGCCATATGTAATCTTATAGAGAACTTGTACTTTAAATCCTTTTTAATTGTAATTCACATAGAGATATAGTGGATTATTTAATTAGGGTGTCTTGCTTAATTCTATCATCTGTGGACTTAAGTGAGTATGGGTATTATGCATCGAGAGGTGATTTTATCTGCTTTAGTGTTCTTGATTAACAATTCAGGATAGAAAATAATTGATGAGAAGTGTGTTAACTTAAAAGAAGCAATAAGTGAAGTTGTGATCTTAAATCTCCGTAATCTGATTTATAGTTAGTGGTAATTAGAATTAGTGTAATTAAATAATTTAATTATATAATTTGAAATTCATTCGTTTAAATAAGATTGAGTTGGTTATGGGTTAGTACTAGGTGATTTTTATTAAATAATTTCTCGTGGGAACGATACTCTACTTTCACTTTATTACTTGTTGACCACGTATACTTGCGTGTTGTGCGTAATTAGATTTTACCCAATAGACTTTTCGAAGATTACAAAGCCACTTTGCAGTTTGTTAGAAAAGGATGTCTAGTTCAAATTTGATGAAGAATGCCTGACTGCATTTGAACATTTAAAGAAGAAGTTAACTACATCACCTGTGATTACAGCACCAGATTGGGACCTTCCTTTTGAATTGATGTGTGATGCAAGTGACTTTGCTGTGGGAGTTATTTTGGGCCGAAGGGACAAGATCTTCCATGTGATGTATTATGCGAGCAAGACTCTTACTGATGCCCAGTTGAACTACACTACCACAGAAAAGGAACTTTTAGCAGTGGTGTATGCATTTGACAAGTTTCGTGCTTACTCGATTGGGACTAGAGTGATTGTATACACAGACCATGCAGCGATCCGGTATTTGGTAGCAAAGAAATATGATAAACCCCGTCTAATCAGGTGGATACTTCTTTTGCAAGAATTTGACTTAGAAATCAAGGACAAAAAAGGGACTGAGAATCAAGTGGCGGACCACTTATCTCGATTGGAAAATCAGGGAAGGGATGCAAATGATAAGGTTATGATCAATGAGTCCTTCCTAGATGAGCAATTGTTCGTGGTGAAAGGTGAAGTGCCATGGTTCGCAGATTATGCAAACTACTTAGTGAGCAGGATAATCCCTTCTGACTTGACTCGGCATCAGAAAAAGAAATTTCTACACGATGTGAAATGGTTTATTTGGGATGAACCTTATTTGTTCAAGCAGTGTTCCGATCAAATGATAAGAAGGTGCATTCCATACAGCGAGACGGAGGGTATATTGCAGGATTGCCATGAATCAGTGTATGAAGGTCTTTATGGAGGTGAAAGAACAGCGACCAGGGTTTTGCAAGCTGGTTTCTATTGGCCGACTATTTTCAAAGATGCTTACAGCTTCGTTCAGAGATGTGATAGATGTTAGAGGGTAGGAAACATGTCTAAGCGTAATGAAATGCCCTTGAATACAATCCTCAAGGTGGAGATCTTCGATGTCTGGAGGATAGATTTTATGGGACCCTTTATTTCATCATGTGGGAATCTGTATATCCTATTGGCAGTCGATTACGTATCTAAATGGGTGGAAGTGGCAGCTCTACCGACGAATGATGCTAGGGTGGTTATAAGGTTTCTTCAAAAGAGTATTTTCACAAGGTTCGGGACACCTAGGGAAATCATTAGTGATGAAGGAAGCCACTTCTGCAATCGTCAGTTCACAGCTTTGTTGGCTAAATATGGGGTGAACCATCGAATTGCTACAGCTTACCACCCCCAGACTAATGGCCAAGCAGAAGCATCGAATCGTGAGGTGAAGAAAATACTGGAAAAGATTCTGAACCCCACAAGGAAAGATTGGTCATTGAAGCTGGATGATGCGATATGGGCTTACAGGACTGCCTACAAAACACCATTGGGTATGTCACCATTTCAGCTTGTATATGGAAAGGCTTGTCACCTTCCCATGGAGCTCGAACATAAGGCCTATTGGGCAATCAAGAAGCTGAATTTCGACTTAAAGGTTGTATGGGAGAAACGCCTACTCTAACTCAATGAGTTGGACGAATTCAAATTACAAGCCTATGAAAATTCTAAATTGTACAAGGAAAAGGTGAAAAGGTGGCATGATCGCAGAATTATGGAAAAGGTGTTTGAGCTAGGGCAAAGAGTGTTGTTATTTAATTCCAGACTTAAATTCTTCCCAGGGAAGCTCAAGTCAAGGTGGTCAGGGCCTTTCACTGTGAAGACTGTATATCCACATGGTGCGATAGAAATTTTTGACAAGTTCCCAGACAAGTCCTTCAAGGTTAATGGGCAGAGGCTTAAGCATTACTATGGTGGTGAGGTTGACAGGCAGAAGGTCGTCTCAATTCTTTCTACAACTTGAACAGAGCAAAGAAAGTCAAGCTAACAGACTATAAACTAGCGCTCAATGGGAGGCATCCCATTATCTCTCTTCTCTCCTTAAGTTTAATTCTACTTGAGCATGTCTATTTCTCCCTTTTGTTTAATTCTTAAAATGCACTTATCTATATTTCTTACTACTGTTTTATTCTGATGGTGAATCATGTCTATTTTTCTCCCCCCATGTTTAATTCTTGTGATTATGAAATTTTTGACACAAATTTTGATAGAGCTGAATGCACATATCATTTTTGATAGGAATAACATATAGAGCATTTTTGGATATACAATCATTCATACATGTTATACAGTACAAATTTTGCAGGTTAGATGAAGAATGTCAATTGTTGCTTATTACTTCTTCATGTGCAAATCAATGTCAGTTTTGGGTGAAGGGCAGCGTGACCGCGCAAATGGACAATACAAAGATAGCGCGCCAGCACCGGACTTCAGAGCATGCAGATCTTGACCGCGCCAACCTCAGCGCACTCGCGTCAAGGCCAGCGCACCCGCACCACACTAAAGCATATACTCGGCGCGACCGTGCCCTAGTCCGGTTCCAGATAATTTTAAATGCTTTAAAACGTGACCCATCCCACTTATATCAGTTACAACATCCTCTTCAGACGTGCGCCTTCACATCTCTCTTTCAAAAATTGAAACTCTACCCCTTCTTCTCCAAACGGTTTCCATTCAAAAACTCCTAACCCCACCACGATTCCTATTCCTTCTGTTTTCCTTCCCACACTCAACCTTTTCTGCATATCACCCGTTCAAATACTTAGGGTTTGTCAGAGTAGTGGAGGGCAACAAGTTTGGGGGTTTTCTTTTTCTTCAGAGTATACAGAGCCTGTTTTTATCAGTCAATTTCTCATCTTCTCACATTAGTTAGGGTTAGGGCTTTTATTTATCAGTCTCCATGGCACCCAAAAGAGCACGCTCCCGCACCCCTGAGTCCTCCTCTTCCAGCAGTCAAAGCGAATATATTGTTGACCTCACAAAGTTTGTCAGTTTAGAGGCTCAGACAGAATACTATCGAATAGTTGCCAAGACATTTGTGAAGGAGAGAGGCTTCAAGCCAGGGAAGGAAGATGGAGAGTTGTGGGCAATAATTCGGGAAAGGTGCTAGATAGGGGTTGTTTCTAGCCAAATGCCTGCACCAATGGCCATAATACGTGAGTTTTATGCAAATGCTAAGGAAACAATGAGTGCGATTTCTTATGTTAGAGGTGTGCAAGTGGATTATTGCCCACAGGCGATTAGGGGAGTCTTCAATTTACCTGACCTGTCGACTGGTCGTGTCAATTGGGTGGAGGATGCAAGGTTCGAGACAGACTTGGATATGGTTATTGCAGACTTATGTGTGCCTGGTACTAGATGGCACTACAAATAGGGCACAAACCAGCCCACCAATTTCCCAAGTGCAGCACTTAACCGCTATGCAAAGGCCTAGAATTTGTTTATTTGTGCAAAGTTACTGCCTTCTTCACACCAGCATGACATCCCATCTGAGCAAGCGATAATACTGTAGGGGATCGTCACAGGAAAATACATCGACGTGGACCACCTCCTCTATCAAAATATGTTACGCTATATGAGGGGCAGCACCACCGACAGTATCCCACATGCCTCAGTGGTGGCTCATTTATGCGTTAAAGCGGGAGTTACTTGGGCAGATGAGTAGCTGTAATATCCTAGCCAAGACATTACCCATGCCACTATTGCAAAATTTGATGACTAGGCAGGAGGCACACCACACCCGAGGGGAAAGGGTTTTATTCTTCCAGTAACATCTTCGGTGCCGTTTTCGCAACCGACTGAGGCAGTCGCTTCGCCCAAAGCCACTACAGAAATTGATGATCACAGGCTAAGGCGGTTGGAGAGGAAAGTGGATGCCATACATGACAATTTCTCGGCATTTACAAATGGGCTGTCTAGGTCGTTAGCCGAAGCCTTCGCGTAGGAAGGAACTATGCTAGAGTAGCCAATATTTGGTTCAGCAGTGGCTTACCCACCGCCAGATTCACCACCCGAGGAGGGTGGCCATGCCGACACTTAGGGGAGTTTTCTGTGCCCTTTGCCTTCATTGACAATGAATATATTAAGTTTGGGGGTATTGGGTCTAATTAGTAGTGTAGTAACATATAGTGTAATTTCATGTTTAATTCATGTTTCATATAGGTATTTGCATGTTAATGTGATTAGTTTAATGTTGCAGAATTTTTTTTTGTTTTGTTGCATATTTGTTGTTTAGTTATCTGTTTTGTTGCATAACATTGCATAATCCCAAGTATCTAGTTTGTAGAATTCTAGTTTGGCCAATGATAAATTAAGAAATTTGATGGATTCTTGAACCAAGTTGAGCTGAGTTATAATATTATACATGATTTGATCCATGTTTGATGTTTAGATGCTACCAGTTAGCACGCAAGTGTTCATGTTTGCTTGTTGATTAAAGATTAACTTGTTTGTCTGCTGAGATGAAAACACTGTCTTTAAAGAGAAAATTGTGTAGGAAGTGAGCATTGAGTTTAAAAACACTGAAATTCAAACATTGGGAATGTATGGGTGTAAGACCCCAACTTTTATAAATAAAGATGAATTTTCTATAAATATCATTTTTGAATATTATGGAGTTAATTTGATATAATGTTATAGTTGTGGGTAATATTTATAAATTTTGTAAAGTACGCAAGTTGTTATATAATATTCGATTGGTCGGGGAATATTCGTTTTAACAGCGAATATTCGTACAACGGCACAATCATTGGTGGACCCCACAACGGAATTATTGTCGGATTGAGAAAACGACAAAAATATTTTATTAAAAATAACGGCGGAAGTTTTACCATTGATACTGTTGAACTACTCGGTAGTAAAAGTACAGTAATACGTGTGGTTACATAGTAGCATACGGTATTGATTATTAATGCTTATGTGAGAAGTCACTCAGTTTGATTCAATTATTGTCAGTTAATAATATGAATTATTTAGCGATAATGAAGTTTTGTTTTATTCGTATTATTAACGTAATAAAACAGAAACATCTTTTTATAAAAAACAGAATACTTTATTAAAGTTATTCTATAAATAGAATACATTATATTTTATTTAAAAGATTTTTCTTTAAATATGGACCGTCAGATTAAAGTAATCAATCTGGACCGTTCATGGATTAGTTACTATGCATTCCAGTTTTCTATAAATAGCAGCTCATTCCTTCATTATTTCTTACTAATTCACTGAACTCTAGAGAGAAACTATAGAGAGAAACTATAGAGAGAGAGAAGAAAAGTATTCTGCTACTTAACTACTTCCTTATTTCAGTTCTTCTTTAAAACGGTAAGGGGTGTTATTCTTTCTTATTCATGAAGAGAACTGTTGTTATTCCATTTCTTATTATTCTGTTGGAATAACCTGTATACGCGGTCTACCCTATACTTGGTGACATTCTTCTATTATTCTGTTGGAACATCCTGTCTGTGTGTTTTACACCGGACCTGGTTCCGTCTTTATTATTATTCTGTTGGAACATCCTGTCTGTGTATTTTACACCAGACCTGGTTCTGTCTTTATTATTATTCTGTTGGAACATCCTGTCTGTGTGTTTTACACCAGACCTGGTTCCGTCTTTATTATTATTCTGTTGGAATATCCTGTCTGTGCAGTTTACGCCGGACCTGGTTCCATTATTTATTATTCTGTTGGAATAACCTGTCTGTGCGGTCTATCGCATGCATGGTGATTTCTTTTGTTAATCCATTCTTTATTATACACAGTTGGTTAAGTTTTTACTTCTATACTCCATGAAATTTGTGGAATATCCTTGATAATTGCGCTTCATCCAGTATCTTTTCATGAAAATATTCTTCTAAGCATTCTTGAATTTTACTCCACAAAGCAGTATCATGTTGACAATTTGGACGTTGTTAATTCTTGGATAAATTAATTCTTGAACTTGTTTTATTGAATTCTTATATCATTGTCATCATCCTCATGTTTATAAATTATTGAAAGTCATCTGTATCCTGTAGTGCATAGATGGACTTGGTATGATTATGACCAGGGATTATTCGGTATAATCATGACCGTAATGTTACAAATGATGTGGTAAAAGTCCTCATTGGCCCGTAGTGCATTGATGGACAGTTGTTGGCATGATCATGACCATTAATGAATACACGAATATCCTTGGCCGTAGTACAGGGGTGATTCGATGATGTGGATTATTTTATTAAGCTGAGTCCCAGCGATAACAGTGTTGAAAAACCTTTTAAATCATAGAAGATAGTATATTCTATTTTCTACTTGACTCTTTTAATGAATTGCTTGTTCCGCTGCAGTTAAACTTGATGTTCGTTATATTTTATTAGTTTAACACTGTTGAAGGCTAATGATAATTTATTCTGCATTATCTTAGTCATAATATTTCTTACTGGGCTAGTTGTGCTCACCATTTCTTTCACTGTTCTCTTCAGGAAATGAGAATATAGCTGGGACGAGTCAGGAAACGGAGTGATGGACCAGATGATAGTATTAGTAGTCCTCACTATTCTGTTAAATAGTGTGACAATAATTGTAATGAGGACTCCTTTTGAGTTTGTATAGTCTCTAGTAGACAATATTGTATTCAAACTCACAGTTATATTTTGTCGTATTGTACACGATAATTGTATTTGTAAGTTGTATTTGTATTCTGCACCATGTATCTGACGACCCAAGATGGGTGATGTATACCTAATTTTGGGGGCGTCACAATGGGTATGCTTGCTATATTAAAAAAAAGAAAAAAAAAAGAAAAATTACCGTGGCTAGTCTTGTTTCGGGGCCTTTGTTACTTGAGTAAGTATGCCCGAGGGGATTGTCTCTACACCTAGCGCCCTAAAGTCTTAATGGCCTGGGAGTTGTTGGTTGAAAGCTCGCTAAGGGATAGCACTGTTAGCCTAATGGAATGAGACATTGCACAGTCATGGAAAAAATAAAAGAAATCAATAAACATCGCGAGAAAGTGCAAATTTCGCTCTCGTGAGTAAAAAAATAAAGCAAAATAAACCCATTGTTGAACCTTAGTTTGTATTGAGGTGTTGGAGTAGTTGTTGTTTCATTTATATGCATAGTTTTTGATTTAAGCCTCAATTTACTTTCTTAAGCAGTATAGCATGTGTAATCTTTGCCTTTATCAAGCTTATTGTTGAACACATCACACACACATCATCTTTATAGCAGGTTTGGATTATTGATTGTATGTCATTATGCCTGTGGGTTAGTTTGAAGCTTTGTTCTTGGATCTGGATTTTTCTCTAAGGCACATCTGATTGGAATTCTAGTATGGCTGGAAATCTTGGGACTCACTTGCATGTTAGTTTAGTTTGCATTGTTTAGTTTGTATTTGTGTTTATTGCTTGAGGGTAAACAATAGTTTAAGTTTGGGGGTATTTGATAAGTATGTTTTATACCTACCTATTGATGACCAACTTACTGGAATTTTGCTTCACTTAACTATTTTTAGTATGTTTTTATTGCTTTTTGTGTTTGTTTTGCAGTTTGCATAGTGGAAACTCCTAAGGCGTGAAAATGGCATGGTGATGGCATAGAAGGCATGTCATGGTGGATTTAGGAAATTGTTAAATCCACACAAGAAAATGTTATTTTCACAACAAAAGTGTCGCTATAGATCCTATAGCTACGGTTTTCACCGTCGCTATACATCTACAGCGACACTTTTGTTGTGGAAATAACAAAAAATAGTGTGGATTTAACAATTTCCGTGGATTTATGCTATAATGAAGATGGCAAGCTAGACTCAAGCAGGTGAGGAGTACATCAAAAAGGTTAAATGAAGTGAAGAAGTGAAGTGAAGTGAAGAAGAAGTATCAAGCAGCCGCAGCAACACAGCAGTATGCAACAGTAAGGGTAGGCGCGCCCGCGCCCATCATAAGGCCAGACATGGCGCGCCCGCTCCGCAAGCATGCCAGACGCAGACTAGGCACAGCGCGCCTGCGCCCAACTTAAGCTATACACCCGTGCGGCGGCGCCAGTCGTGGGGCAATTAAATGTTGACTTTTTATTTTTAGCTGATGAGCGTGATTTATAGAATTAGATTTATTTGCTGGTTGTAAAAGACGAATATTATAAGTTATTATTGCTACTTTAGGGTTTCATAGTCTAGAGAGAATATATAGCATTTATATTCTTCTTTGAGCTTCTCTCTAGATTGTTTGATTGTAAATACTTTGTTTTCATTTTGGTGATGATTGTGGACCTAAACTAGCTTGAAGACACATTGTTGAACATGATTTTATCATATTTGCTTTCTCATTTCTATTTCATCCCTTTACTCCCTTTGTTATTTCAATGTTTGGCTTAGATCCCATAATGGGTGTTGATTCAACAATGAACTAACTTTCAATATGGGATTCTAATGAAGTTTATTACATAGTTCAGTCTTGTATGCCTATTTGTGATTGTTTGTATGATTATCTATGGATTGACTAACATGGTTGCACTTAATTATTGAATGTTTGATCACCATTCACTCTAATTACTTGTATGGAATTGGAAAATGAAGTATAAGTACATATTTGACAATGTTAGCATGTGTTCATGAGATTTACATGTGTTAGGTTTCATGATTCGTGACCCAGATAGACATATATCGGTTCACCATGTGTAGTTGTTAAGAGGGCTTGTGCTTAAATCGGTATTGCTTGTAATTCACATAGACATATAGTGGGTTAAGTAATATTGGTGCTCATATGAATTCTATCATTTTGTGAATTTTGTGTGATTTGGACATGATACATCGAAAGATGGCCATGTTTCACTTTTGTGTTCTCAACTAGCTTTCCATTGTAATCAATCAAACATAGCAAGAGGCGTACATTCTGGATAAAGCATTAAATGATATTAGAATCCCATTTCTCTCCACTGTGATTCCCTAAATTTTAGTATTAAGTAATTTTGTGTTGATAATTAATTTAGATTTTAATTTACTTGATTATTGACTGTTTAAGCAATCAAAAATAGTGACAAGGTTGTTGCATGTTTGTGTTGAAATAGTCACCTTTATCTGTGGGAATGATACTTTCTTACTCTGTACTACTTGTTGACCCATGTATACTTACATGAGTTAGAGTCTGTTTCTTTAACCCGAAACAAGTCCAACAATACACATCTCTCATTCAATATAGAAATCAACTATCGATATTTTTGTTACTATTAGTAGCGGACGACGGGTTACGTTCGCTACTAATAGTAGTGTCGTCCGCTACTAACAGTAGCGAACGACACTAAAAATAGTACAATCGTCCGCTACTATTAGTAGTGGATGCCGCTGAAAATTGTACAGTCGTCCGCTACTAATAGTAGGGGACGTGAACTAATGTGGTTTCTATAATGAACGTTAAAGATAGTGTATGTCTATTTTTTATTCATAACAAATATATGACATGTATCATATATATATATATATATATATATATATATATATATATATATATATATATATATATAGTTCGGATCTTAAGCTCACCCCTTATTCAACTCACCCGAACTCACCCCTCTTTAACGACGGACCCGGCGACGGTTCGGTCATACAACCGTCGTCTATACTTTTAGCGACGCTATATGTTGCCCGTCGCTAAAAGTATAGACGACGGTTGTATGATCGAACCGTCGCCGGGTCCGTCGCTAAAGGGGGAGTGAGCTCTATAGACGACGGTTGTATGATCGAACCGTCGCCGGGTCCGTCGCTAAAGGGGGAGTGAGCTCGGGTGAGTTGGATAAGGGGTGAGCTTAAGATCCGGACCGTATATATATATATATATATATATATATATATATATATATATTATATATATATATATATATATATATATATGATCTAGATCTTAAGCTCACTCCTTATCTAACATAACTTACTCACCCCCCTTTAGCGACGGATCGAGCGACGATTCGGTTCGTCGCTATATATAGAACCATCGTCTTATCTTTTAGCGACGGACAACATATATCAACGAACAACATACATCGACGAACCGAATCGTCGCCCGGTCTATCGCTAATGGGGGATGAGCAAGGTATGTTAGATAAAGGGTGAGCTTAAGATCCGGACCGTATATATATATATATATATATATATATAATTCCTCTTGTATTAGTATTAGTTAATAAGTTGTCCGAATATGAACAAAGAGTTCTTCATCCTGGCAATCACTCTACTACTTATATTCACTCCCATATTTCTTTAGAGCTAGGTCCAAAAGGAGTCAATCTCGTTGGTCCTGAACTTAAGGTAACGCTGATGGGCTAGTGCTAGAGTATATAGGCCTTAAATAGGAACGAAAGAATAGGAAAAAAACACATACATTCAAGTCCTGTTATCAAGGTGCCAAAAGGTCAACTGGCAAGAGCAAGGCTGAGATGAGGTTCAACTCAAGTATAAGTAGTGCTCATGAATTCTAAAATCCACAAGCAAGAATTTAAGGCGGTAAAATAAGCAAATAGTTCGGGACTCGATTCGTATTCGTTCGACTAAAAATTCGATTCGAGTTCGACTCGAAATATAAATGAATCAAATATGAGCAAATTTTAAAATTCGATAAATTACTCAAACCTCCTAAAATTGTAATTTTCTATTAATACTCGGATCATATTCGTTCGAAAAGTTCAAATGGTTCGGGCTCGATTCAGGATCGTGCTCGATTCGATAACTAAATGAGCCTCAATCAAAACTTATTTTATACTCGATAAATTTTGTGAACCAAATCTGAGTAACTCAATACTCAACTCGACTCGGTTCATTTACACCCTAAAGCAAAATGTTCACAAAGTCATATCATAGACTCAAACACCGTCCCTCCACTCAATTTTCTCAGCAAAATTATTGTAAAAGAGGAATTGGATAACCTTAGGCAATACTTATATAATCTCTCCAAAAAAAGAATAGATTTTGTTCTAACACAATATTCTCAAGTTTATCTGTAACGACCCAATCCGATTCTAATCGAGTCTAGATCAAGCCTCAAATTCATTGTGTTAAGACTATGATTGGGCCTTTTATAGATCCACACAAAACTTAATAATATATGTCATCTTGATAGTAACATTAAAAGAAAATTCAGTTGAATTATCATAATCTTTACCACTTAAATCCTTGACGTACTCGTGAAGATCCAGTGAAATAACAATAAACAAGTTACATAATCACACTAACCTGGATCAAACCTCAAATTTATTATCCTAAGAATACTTTTAAGATAATAAATTTAAAATTTGATCCTAAACCAAACACTCGACAAATTTAGTATAACCATAAATTTTTTTAAATAAACGTACCCTTTTGTCAAATAAATCTGAAATAATATAGCATTAAATATTTTAATAATATTTTATATAACATAATTAATTATAAAAAATATAATAACAACACTATCATAAATTTTTTTCATAATATAATTTTAATTTTGAGTACTTTTAAATTCTACTAATTCGAGACTTAGACATGTTAAGGATAAGGTGTGTGAGTTTATAAAATTATCAAAATAATAAAAAAAAAAAATCTAACCAAATCCAAAAGTTTCCTAATTTCCCCGTGGTCCCCCAACGGTGATTAGACATGGGTTGGTCGTTTGGTCGGTCACCCACCCACTAATAAGTATGACTGAAAATGATTATTTTGATCCCCTAGTCCTGGACGCAACTTTAATGGAAACACAATGTTAAAAGAGCAATACATAAATTATTTTATAAATTATTAATATGGTATATTTTATCTCAGTATATTAATTAATAAAATATTTTAATGTAGTCTTCAGTTCCACATAATATGCTGAGGTAGAGTATGTCATATTAGTAATTTATAAAATATTTATAAAATAGTTTGTGTATCTAGTATTATTAATATTAAAAATTATGCATGAAATTGATATTTTTATACGAATCTCTCATATAAATATAAAATATATTTATTATTTAAGAAATTAAAGTGAAAATATATTTTTATTTTTATAATAATATGAGTAGCCTTTCTTTTACATTATGCCCCTCTTTCCTCCAATCCTTTTTATTTTATGTGCATCACTCTAACTAAGGCTGTAAAATGAGCAACCTTGATTCATATTTGTTCGACTAAAAATTCGATTCAAACTCGACTTAAAATATAAATGATTCAAATATGAGCAAATTTTAAAGTTAGATAAATTATTCGAATCTCCTCAAATTATAATTTTCTATAGATATTCGGATCATATTTATTTAAAAAAATTCAAATTGCTCGGGCTCGATTCGGTAGCTAAATAAACCTCAATCAAATCTTATTTTATACTCGATAAATTTTATAAATCAAATCTGAGTAACTCAATACTCGACTCGACCCGGTTCATTTACACTTAACTCTAACTGCAAGATACATAGTTATTTTTGCCCCTTGAGTAATTCTTTTTGTAATAACTATTTAAGCTTTCAAAGTTTAATATTTAACGAAGAAATGTAATAAATGTATTATATATATGTAAATTTTTGAGTGAAAAAGGGATATATCTTAAAGGGTATTTAACTTGTATAGCCCATAGGATTAGTAAATCTATTTTAGGGTTTTTTTAAAGATAAATTTAACCGTACAAATTTAATATAAAATATTTGAACATATAAATTCTCTTATGATTCGGTAATGTTTATTATCGACTTTATGGTAATAAAAGTTAAATTAATTTTAATCGTGAAAAAATATACTTATTTTATAATATTATAATAATGGTACTACCCAACTTTAAATTAAATAAAAACTAGATACAAACCCGCGCTTTGCGGCGGGATTATTCATTTTGTTAATAATAAATTTATACGTGCAATTAATAAATTAAAATATAATAAGAAGATGATAAATTATTGTGCGATTATCAAATTTTAATAGCATATGTTATATAGTGTTGCATAAAAATTTTGTGCGCAAATACATATCCAAGTATATAATTAATCTGATCACTAAACCCTAGAACATTCAATAACAGTTGTGCGTGTGTTGTGTGTGTGTGTGTGTGTGTGTGTGTGTGTGTGTGTGTATATATATATATATATTAATGTCTTGATAAAAATGTTTATAATGTAACCAATATGGTTAAAAATGGGTAACTCTTTCATTCTAAAGCACTAATAAATATTTAGAAAGTGTCATGCACAATGTCATCGAATTGTTACATTGATATGATTGCTAGTGGTATATTTGAAGTCTGTTACACATTACACAAACCTCACCAAGCCTCAAATATCTTACACATGTACTTGATGCATTTTGAAGATCCATGTCTCGTATACGCTTACTTGCACCAGAATTCTAACATCCAAACGAAAGGGAAAACAACGAAATAATGTCTCAGTTTCGGTCATCAGACATGAAGGGAAAGCACATGTTACATGCAAAAATTGAAAAGCACGAGAATTAATAATTATGTTGGATTTTCATGTCAAACAAACACCATATCTAAAAATATAGCAGTATAGCATCGTGTCATACATAACATAAAGTTATAGTTAAAGAACGAATACATTGCCTCATTAGTTTTTTTGTCAATTTTTGACAATTGTATAGGCACTCACAGTATTACCATAATGCCAAAAAAAAAAATATTAATGACGATTAAAATAATTTACCGGATGCTAATACTTAACAAATCATGCAAAGCCACAATCCATATAATAGAATGTAATAAATGAAGAAGTCATAAATATAAACACCATGGGATATAGTCCCCAAAATGAAGCCATAGCCCCTCACATTGAATGTATTGCCCCATAATCTGAAAGTTTTCATATAACTCCTTTGCACTTTCAACAGTATTTAGAATTGTAGGGCCCAAAATTGTGTTGTGCTAAGCAGGATAAAATCCATGATGCGCCTGAAATAATGCAAGAAGCATGACAACAAAAATTTAACTCTGCCAAGAACTGCATACACCAAATTCATTGTCACATTACCATTGAACCATAGGTACCAGGATTATCACATTTAAGCTTCTTCCAGTTTTGATCTTTTTAACAATCGTTGCAATCTTATAAATATTTACGACAGGAATCTGGACAATAGTGAGATATAAGAATTTGGACATACTTAATAGTTGATTTTAACATTGCCTAAACTATCAACCAAATAAATAATTATCTTTCCACAACTCTTTTATAGGAAATAGTATTGCCCGAGATAAAAAAAGTCTCACACTTAGCTAAAGATTCATGTGTTTGTCGGATTGAAAACTATTAGAACATAACGGAATTTAGCTCCTATATTAAATAAAAATGAAAAGAATTAGTGTAAAACACATACGAAATGGACTTGCATAGAATTTTAAATACTATCATCAAAAAAGTAAAAGACAAACATATTATACTCTTATTTAAAAGTTTTTCAATGGTTATACATGAATATATATACACATACAAAAAAATGAATATACATAAACTCTACTCAGTACATATATTAACAAAATTTCGAGTTGAATGTATAATAAAAACTAAACAATTTTGTAAGGGGTAGTGTTGAGAGTTTGTCGGTTTATTTTTGTCTTCGCAACTGAAATTTGGGTCGATCGAGATAGCTTTGTAAATGCATATCATAGATTTACCTAAAAAGATTTAAATAGATTATAGTAAAAATTTCATGAGATATAATAATAAAATAATCAGGATTTACACTAATAATGAGCAGCAAAAAGATAATAGCCAGAAACAGTCAAACCTTTCTATATTAAATTGTGAAAAACTTTCTGGAAAATTAAATTCTTTGTAGTATTATATGTTTGTCCATTTTTGTCACAAATTAGTATTTTTACTCCACTCTTGCTTGTAACTCTTGATACTACTACATACAATTGATTATGACTAAAAATTGGATGTGACAGATACAGTCCAACATGTGAGAGAGATTGTCCCTGACTCTTATTAATTGTCATGAAAAAGCAAACAACCAAAAGAAATTGTCTTTGTTAGAATTTTAAAGATAATCTAATGTTTGATGGTGTTAAGACCAAGCGAGGTATGAAAACTTTATGTCCAAAATTGTTGACTGAAATTACTTTTGCTTCTATCAGATGTTTTTCCAATTGAGTTTACTATTAATCTCGTGACATTGCACAAACCAGATCACTGATCTATATTTCGAAGCAACATTACAAGAACCCCAATATTCAACGTTATCTTGTGGTTTGACATTCCAGAAGATGTAATGCTATTCAAAAATTATAGGGTGTAAATGCCTTCATAGCTGTTTGAGTTTTCATCAACCTACATAGGACATCTTAGATATGGTACTTCATCACCTGGCCATAAATACATCACATATTCGTTCACCTTATTTATAGCATCAAGTGTAGCAGCTTGGTCTTGGAAATAAAAGACATTCTCAAAATTTTCCAATAAATTAGGATATGTGATATCAACAATTGCTGCAAGGGGATTGATCGGATATTTGATAAAAAAAAATTAGGATAAATAACGGAGAGTAATGATAATAGCTCAGTAATGATAATATCTTAAAATAGTGATTTTAGGAGATAATAATTAAATTAAAAAATATAATATCAAAACAGTTTACATTACCAAAATAGTTTAGATTTGTAGTGATTTAGAGGATTATATATTTAAAATATTAATTTGGAATTAGAAAAAGTAGTGATTTTAGTAGATAATAATTAATTTAGTAATGATAATATTAGAACAGTTAACATTATTAGAACAGTTTAGACGTATAGTGATTGAAGGGATTATAAAATCAAAATAATAATGTAGGATTAAAAAGTAATGATTTTAGAAGATAATAATTACGTTATGATAATATAAAAATCGTTTAGATCGAAAAAGTAGTGATTTAGTGGATTATAAAGTCAATATAGTAACTTATGATTTGTATTATTTGTTATTTTAATTTTGTTTTAAATGTTTTAAATTGTATAATATTATTTTGTAATATAATTATAAATTGTATAATATTATGTTGTAATATAATTAAATTAGTAATGATAATATCTGCACAGTTTAGATAAGTAGTGATTTTATTATATACGTGTATTATAATATTATACCATATATGTATGATATAATGTATGGTATAATTATGAATGTTACAATATTAGAAAAGTAATTATTTTAGGATATAATAACTATGTTTTAACATAATTAAATTAGTAACAGTTTAGAAAAGTAGTGGATTTTAGGGTTTATAAAATAAACATATTAGTGCAGGATTATATATATACGGTCCGGATCTTAAGCTCACTCCTTATTCAACTCACCCGAGCTCACCCCCCTTTTAGTGATGGACTCGGTGACGGTTCGAACCGTCGTCTATACTTTTAGCGACGCTATATGTTGTCCGTCGCTAAAAGTATAGACGACGGTTGTATGACTGAACCGTCGCCGAGTCCGTCGCTAAAGAAGGGTGAGCTCAGGTGAGTTGGATAAGGGGTGCGCTTAAGATCCTAACTTTATATATATGTATGATAATGTATCGTATAAGATTATAAATGGTATATAATACTGTAAAATTCTAAAAAATGAATTTATTGGGTTGTCACTGTTAGTAATGTTGGAACTTATATATATGCATGGTATAATATTATAAAAGGTATAATATTATAAAATTCAAAAACCAGTATAATTATGTAACAGTTGACATTACCAAAACAGTTTAGATTTATAGTGATTTAGTATATTATAAATTCAAAATATTAATTTGGAATTAAAAAAATAGTGATTTTAAGAGATAATAATTAAATTAGAAAAGATAATATCAGAAAAATTGACATTATCAAAACAGTTTAGATTTGCAGCGATTTAGGAGATTATAAAATAAAAATATTAATTTGGGATTAAAAAATAGTGATTTTAGGATATAATAATTAAATTAAAAAGGATAATATCAAAACAGTTGGCATTACCAAAACAGTTTAGATTTGTAGTGATTTAGTGGATTATAAATTCAAAATATTAATCTTTCAAAATTAATATGAAAATATAATGAAAAATCTGAACCTTAATGGTTCATAATATGGAATTATTTAATTGGTATATTAAAATAAATATGAAAATATCGAAATCTTAATTGAGCCTAAGCTTACTTTCAAACTGTCCGATTCAATTTGTAATTGGTCTAATTAATTAATAGATCATATTTCATGATTTAAGAAGCGGTCAATAAAATGGTAATGAGTTGTCTATCCGAGTTGTTAAAAGAGATTAATTTTTTATTCATTTCGTTCCATATTAAAAGTTCCTATTATTTAGTGAATTCTGTTTAAATCATTTTCTTAAAAACCATGACTTCTTTATTGGAATAAATCAATTTGTAATAAGTTGATTGAATGTTATATTCCATAAAAATTATAAAAAATTGTCGATTACTTTGTTGATTGAATCCTTCAAGGATTTATTTTTTAAGTAACATAATTTAATTGGATGAAAAAGTGTTGGTCGCGTAATTGGCACAAAGAATAAAATAATAAATATGAAAATATTTTAAAATGTTGATTTTTAGTACTTCCAATAATTAACGGAGTTGGTTAGAAAATAAGTTTTTAAAAGATTTATTCTCTTTCATATATCTAACCAATATTGTTTTCATAAATCTTGGGATGAGTTTTATATTATTTAAGTATTCTATAATTTATTAATTGATTGAGTTTTCCATAAATTGGTTAAACAAATAAATTTTCATATCATTAGAATCAATTAGCGTGGTTCAAATAATTGGAAGAATTTTTGGAAGCTAATAGATTGAAGTTTTAAAATGAATATGGAAATAATTTTTAATTTTATTGAACTATGAAAGTAATTAATTAATCATAGAATAAATTTATTAGGCATATGAAAAGTAGGTAAAATAAATAAAAGTCTAATATTAAAGGAAATTTACTTTTCAAATAAGTAAAACTAATTTTTCATAAAAAGCAAGTTGGCCCTATCGTGTTTAAATTAATCCAATCTGGTTGTTGCCTAAGAGAGTTATCTAACTAATGGATCCTAAAATAATGTGGCTGTTGATAATATCCATGAAATAAGGTGATCAATATATAATATCCTAAGTAATTATCAAGGGTATTTTTGTCAAAGGCAAGAAGAAGCATTAATTAGGATGGACATGTGTTAAATTTATAGAAGGACATGTGTCAATATATTGTACCATGTACTGTGATTTAGTATATATAATAGATAATAGATAATAGATAATAGATTGGAAGAATTTTTGGAAGCTAATAGATTGAAGTTTTAAAATGAATATGAAAATAATTTTTAATTGCATGGAACTGTGAAAGTAATTAATTAATCATAGAATAAATTTATTTGGCACATGAAAAGTAGGTAAAATAAATAAAAGTCTAATATTAAAGGAAATTTACTTTTCAAATAATTAAAACTATTTTTCATAAAAAGCAAGTTGGCCCTATCGTGTTTAAATTGATCCAATCTGGTTGTTGCCTAGGACAGTTATCTAATTATTGGATCATAAAATAATGTGGCTGTTGATAATATCCATAAAATAAGGTGATCAGTATATAATATCCTAAGTAATTATCAAGGGTATTTTTATCAAAGGCAATAAGAAGCATTAATTAGGATGGACATGTGTTAAATTTATATAAGGACATGTGTCAATATATTGTGTCATGTACTGTGATTTAGTATATATAATAGATTTACGTTCACTGCATGATCTTTCCATCCTTGACCTTAAATTTTAAGTAAAAACTCAAGAAAAACCCCCATTTTATAAAACTAAGAGGGTATCCCCGCAAGCCCAAATTTTAATATTAGCAAAAACTTAAAAAATTGAGTAAATACTTTTTCTTTAGGACAAATAGAGTAGATATTACATGCTCTTTGTTATCCCACTTAGCATATATGGATTCGAACTGAAATGAACCACGGCACTGTAGGATTCATTTCCATCCCCAGGTCTGGAATTTGCTTAATTCCCTCATAATATTATTCTATTTGTACAATTAACAATACCAACACACCTATCTATCTTACCACATGAAAGCCTCTTCTGCCTATTGAATAATATATTACAAAGATCTCCAAGCACCAAAAATGACCATTTCCTTCTCAAGTACTTAGAATAAAAAGAATCCGGTTATCATAAAATTAACTTCATTGTAAGTTGATCAATTGATCAATACAGTACTGACACGCAGAGAGAGATCATCTCGACCTGCGTGTCAATATTATATTAGTCAATTGATCAAAGTTAACTTCATGCTAACCACTCCCGAATAAAACTTTCTCAATATTGTTAATTCCTCATCTTCAGTTCTTCTTTCTTACTACCACCTTCTTTACTAACAACTATGCCAATTAATCTACCCGGCTCGGCATCTTCGAGCATTTGAACCACCGTTCTCATTGTCGGCCTTAGCGCAGGAAGGCTCGACGTGCAAAGAATGGAGATTTTCAAGACCTTGATAGCATTTTCCTTGTAAGCTTCCGGGATGCTCGAATCGACCACGCTTAATACAGTCTCTTTGGTTAACTTGCTGCATACCCAATTCACTATGTCCTTGTTATCACCAAATTCAGGCTCAATCGGCTTTTTTCCGGACACAAGCTCCATCAACACCACTCCAAAACTATAAACATCACTCTTTTCATTCACTTTGTATGTGTATCCATATTCTGCACAATCAATCAATTGCAGGAACTCAAAATCCCAACGTACGCTCATAGCTAAAAATTAAAAGACCATGTATAAAAATGAAAACAAACTTACCAGGAGCAATATAGCCGTGTGTTCCTGCAATAACATGACTTGAATCCTTGGTTGAATTTACCTGAACAATTTTTGCCAGCCCAAAATCAGCAATCCGAGGCTTCAAAAACTCGTCCAACAAAATGTTACTAGACTTGACATCGCGATGAACAACGGGTCTCTCACAACTATGGTGTAGATACTCCAATCCCTTGGCTGCTCCAACAGCTATTTCATATCTGGTGTCCCAATCAAGTGGCATTTTCCCACAGGTATGCAATTGATCCCATAAACTCCCATTAGGCATATACTCGTAAACCAACAAGCTTGAATCCTCACTCGTAATGCTGCAGTACAGTTTTACCACATTAACGTGTCGAATTGAGCTTAAGGTTTGTACCTCTGCTTCAAACTCTGGGGATTTCTTGATACTTTTTGATAGCATAGGGGAGCTACTCTGGATCTTTTTCCGGCCATTGGAATCTGAATTCCAGATATGTTTTACTGCCAATTCTACCCCATTTGGAAGCAAAACTTTATATACATTCCCAGAGCCGCCTTTTCCAATCAAATGTTCTTCCTTAATCGAATCAAGAATCTCATTTTCTGTAAAAGTTAAGGCATGGAATGACTTCACATTCCAAGAATCATCCTTCAAAGAACGTTCATGAATATTCTTTTGACTCTTCTTTAAGAGCAAGAAATACGCGAGTGAAACAAGGAGCGCCATTATACCAACAGCCAAACAGGCAATAAGGGTACGGGTCTCCCGGGATAAACCGGAATCCGACCCACACCGCCGGAAAAACTTGATGTTATGACTACAAAGACCATCATTTCCGGCGAATCTACCATTATAAGCCTCAATAGAAAGAGATTGCGGTATAAGGCCAGACAATTTATTATGGGATAAATCAAGAAGGCTTAGCCTTAGAGATGACAAAGTCCCCGGAATCAGACCAGAGAGTTGATTCCTCGACATGTTCAATGAATTGAGAGTCGGTAAAGACCCGAGAGAGGCCGGAATTTCGCCGGAAAGCAAATTTTGTGCCATGTTTAAGTAACTAAGAGAATTGCAAGAATCTAATGAACTTGGAATTGAGCCAGAAAACTTGTTCACCTCTAAATGAAGGGTGCTTAGCTGGTTTAGTTCACCAATTGTCTCCGGAATTTTACCAGAAAACTCATTGTAGCTCAAATCCATTTTAACCAACGATGAAGCTTTAGAAATCTCTACCGGCAATTCACCGGAAAATCGATTGTTAGCCACATTTAGTTCACCTAAAGACTTTGCATTTCCAATTTGAGAAGTAATTGGACCTTCCAAATTATTCATTGCAACATCAATAATGGTAGCGTTTTCTAGTCCCCATATCCCACCAGGAACAACACCATAAAGCGAATTATTGCTTACCCGAAAACGCGTTAAGGATGTACAATTCACATAATTCAACGGAATTTCACCGGTGAAGTTGTTCTGAAGTACTAAAAGCTCCTTCATCTTCCCATTCTTGCACATATCCGGCGGAATTGGACCGGAGAAAAAATTCTCTGACACATCAATGAAGTCGAAATCTGCCCAAGAGCCAAGTGTTTGAGGAAGTGAGCCAATGAACTTATTTTTATAAAGCGACAAGTTCACAAGTTGCTTGAATTCCCCGAGCGCCGCCGGAATTTCACCGGAAAACTCATTTTCAAATAGTTGTAAAGTTATCAGCTGGTTCAATGACCTGAGCTCGGAAATATCACCTTCTAGATAATTGGTTGAAGCATCAAAGTTCTGCAAGGCGGTGAGTTTTCCAAATCCGGGAGGAAGTTTGCCGGTCAACTGGTTGTTGTATATTTCAAGCTGCCGTAGCTTCTGAAGACTTGAAATCTCTGGTGGAATCCCTCCGGTTAAATAATTATCAGAGAGCTCTAAATTTACCAGCTCCGTTAAATTCCCAATTCCCGGAGGAATTTTCCCTTCAATATTGCAACTAGTTAAATACAACCATGTTAACTGCTTGAGCTTTAAGACCTCGTTCGGAAATGGAGTCCGATCGAACTGATTATCTCCGAGGCTTAATACAGTGAGGTTCACCATATTATCTAGTGATTTCCATGGAAAACCCCCTGAAAATTCACTCCTATTCAAATGAAGGACAGTTAGTCTGTGGAGTGAAGATATGTCGGGAATAGATCCGGAAAAATTATTGTTACCGAGATCTAAATACTGTAATTGAGTACAGTTATTTAGATCCTCGGTAACAGGGCCAATTATTGAGTTGAACCCTATGGAGAGCTTTTCCAATGATTTGAGCCCGCATATGGTGTCAAAAGGAACGAAGCCGGTGAGCCGTTGATACGAGAGCTCGATCTCTTTAACGGACCCGGCTTGGTTACATGTAATTCCTGTGAAGTTACCTATCCAAGTATTCGGTTCCCAGGAATCGAATGCGTTGGTGTTGGAGTTTGATAAAGAGGTTTTGATAGATAAAAGTAATTGGAGCTCGTCGGAGTTTGCGACGGAGAAAAGGGTGAGGAGAGTTAGGAGGGAGAGGAAGGGAAGGTTTGGCCGGAAAGTGGTGGCCGGCGACATGATAGATAATTGACGGGGTTGAGTGTTTCCTTTTCAAGTCTACTTAATATGCATGGGCGGATCGAGTCTTTTAGGTTTGTGGGTCAAAATTAAAATAAACAAATTCTCTCCAAAAAATAAAATATAGTAAAATATATTACAAAATAAAATAATGCTCAAATATTATTTATAGTAATATTTTTTAAGATTTCATTATTTAAAATTATTGTATGAAAGTCTCATTTTTATTAGTTACAAAAATTCACAAGCAATTAAAAAAAATCACAAGTAATTATAAAAAATCTTAAACCAATTGCTAAATTTATGAAATTATAAATATAAAAAATATAACATGTCGAATTTTTTCTAAAATCGAACTAGTGAGGAGAATTAGGTCGACAGAGAGAAAGAGAGTATTATTAATTATAGTGATCAAGGTAGTATAGAATATGAACTTATAAAAATTTAATACTACCTCAATTTCAAAATTAGATATATATTTTGACTTTTTAAAGTAAATTCGCGAAATTTTAAAACTCAAATTGATATAGGTCGTTCAAGTTTTGAAAACAACAAAGATAATAATTAATTGTAGTGTTTAATAGTTAGTTTACAATTGTTATATTTGTTGTATTAAAACTAAATAATTTCATATCAATTTTAAATTCTATGATTTCTCGAAATGACTTTAAAAAGTCAAAATGTATTTCTAATTTTAGAACGAATATAATATTTTTCATTTTAAATTTTAAAATTTAAATTTTTTATTAAACACTCTAAAATTTTACTCATTTTTTTTATTTCTAAAATTTTAATGAGATGAATTAACCCCCCTCCTCCTAAGCTAGATCCGCCCATGTTAATATGACTTGTATGCATGAAGCCATGAAGAGAAGACTACTGTGAGCGCCATTTTTATTTGTCTGTGGGCATTCCCGCTGATTTCTTTGTAAGGAAGTGTTTGTTTGTTTGTTTGTCACAATCGAATTAAATTTATTTAAATAAAAATTATTAGCATGATAGTATTTTTTTTTGGATATTTTAGCTTATCACAAACTCATCCAAAATGTTATAATTGAAGGTTGAAGGTATAATTATTAATAATTTAATTTTTTATATATAAATAAATTTTTTTCAGATGTAAGACTAGGATGTTACAGTTTGTTTGTTAGTGTGACGGCGTTATCAGTTTGTTTAAGGGTTTCTTTAAATTATTGAATGAAAATATAGTTCAATTATATCAATACTCCATTTTTTTTGCTAAACTTAAAAGTGTATATATATATAGAGTCCGGATCCAGTCCGGGATCCCGGACTTTATAAAATCTGGACTTTTATTTTTTTTTTTTTTGAAACAACTAAAAAAATTTTTTTTTTATAGAATTGAAATTTTTTCATAATAAAGTGTTTTGGGCGTGATTTGGGTACGTATAACAAAATATGGTGGTACAGTCTGTGCAGACTGTACCACCACTTTTTGGTATAGGTATTCAAAACACACCCAAAACATTATATTATGAAAAAATTTCAGTTCCATAAAATATTAAATATTTTTTTTTAGTTATTTTAAAAAAAAAAGGTCTGAATTTTAAGAAAATCCGGACTCTCGGACCGGATCCGTTGTGTATATATATATATATATATATATATATATATATATATATACACCTTTTTAGTTTCTTCTTACCTCTTCGTTCCTTTTGAACTTTTCTTTTTGGCTGTAGTTTGCTTTATGCACACTATTTTTGTTTTATTATGTGTGTGTGTGTGTGTGTGTGTGTGGGTGACTAGTGTAAGATTATGGTTATCACGAGAACGAGATTGCACAATGAAATTAATGTGTTATATAAGTTAACGTGACATATTTCAACTCAATTTTTATTAATAATTTTAGAGACATAATTTATTTTATAATTTATTGATTTGGTATACTCTATCTTAGTTTTTATATAGAGTCCGAAGATTATATTGAAATAATTTATTTATCAATATGCTAAAATAAAATATGTCATATTAATAAATTATAAAATTATTATAAAATAAATTGTATTTTTAGCATTACTCTTAAAATATATTATACTAAAAAGTTCTTCATATTTACCCCCACCCCACAAAACTAATTTCATGATGAAAAATTAATATTTTAGTTGGTCAAAAATGTGTTTAGACCTATAGCTAGCTTGCATTAGAAAAACACTTGAAGGAGTTTTATAATGTTATTTCAATTAAAATAATGTTAAGGGGCACAAATGGACCTTAGTTTCAAATGAAATGTTATGATTCGTTAATAATTTTCTTATTATATGGTTGATCACATCGTAGCTGATCAATATATTAATAACACATTATTTAAGACCCTAATATGGATTCTAGTGATGCATCAATTCTAATGATATGTTTGAATTAAAATAATAAATATGAGAATTAAATGATTATTTTTATGAAATAAAAAAATTTTGTTGGGTTGGTCTATTAGAATAAAATGAACTATTATATTTCCTGTCAAATTTGTGGATTTCATTTCTTATGGAAGAGTATGAAATGAATGATAGTAGTTAAAATGAAGTTAACTTTGGTCAATTGACCAATACAGTGTCGACACGCAAATGGGAGGTGATCTCTCTCTACGTGTCAGTAGTGTAAGACCCCAACTTTTATAAATAAAGATGAATTTTCTATAAATATCATTTTTGAATATTATGGAGTTAATTTGATATAATGTTATAGTTGTGGGTAATATTTATAAATTTTACAAAGTACGCAAATTGTTATATAATATTCGATTGGTCGGGAAATATTCGTTTTAACAGGGAATATTCGTACAACGGCACAATCATTGGTGGACCCCACAACGGAATTATTGTCGGATTGAGAAAACGACAAAAATATTTTATTAAAAATAACGGCGGAAGTTTTACCATTGATACTGTTGAACTACTCGGTAGTAAAAGTACAGTAATATGTGTGGTTGCATAGTAGCACACGGTATTGATTATTAATGCTTATGTGAGAAGTCACTCAGTTTGATTCAATTATTGTCAGTTAATAATATGAATTATTTAGCGATAATGACGTTTTGTTTTATTCGTATTATTAACGTAATAAAACAGAAACATCTTTTTATATAAAACAGAATACTTTATTAAAGTTATTCTATAAATAGAATATATTATATTTTATTTAAAAGATTTTTCTTTAAATATGGACCGTCAGATTAAAGTAATCAATCTGGACCGTTCATGGATTAGTTACTATGCATTCTGTTTTTCTATAAATAGCAGCTCATTCCTTCATTATTTCTTACGAACTCACTGAACTCTAGAAAGAGAAACTATAGAGAGAAACTATAGAGAGAGAGAAAAGAGTATTCTGCTACTTAACTACTTTCTTATTTCAGCTCTTCTTTAAAACGGTAAGGGGTGTTATTCTTTCTTATTCATGAAGAGAACTGTTGTTATTCCATTTCTTATTATTCTGTTGGAATAACCTGTATACGCGGTCTACCCTATACTTGGTGACATTCTTCTATTATTCTGTTGGAACATCCTGTCTGTGTGTTTTACACCGGACCTGGTTCCGTCTTTATTATTATTCTGTTGGAACATCCTGTCTGTGTGTTTTACACCGGACCTGGTTCCGTCTTTATTATTATTCTGTTGGAACATCCTGTCCGTGTGTTTTACACCGGACCTGGTTCCGTCTTTATTATTATTCTGTTGGAACATTCTGTCTGTGTGTTTTACACCGGACCTGGTTCCGTCTTTATTATTATTCTGTCGGAATATCCTGTCTGTGCGTTTATGCCGGACCTGGTTCCATTATTTATTATTCTGTTGGAATAACCTGTCTGTGCGGTCTATCGCATGCATGGTGATTTTTTTTGTTATTCCATTCTTTATTATACTCAGTTGGTTAAGTTTTGACATCTATACTCCATGAAATTTGTGGAATATCCTTGATAATTGCGTTTCATCCAGTATCTTTTCATGAAAATATTCTTCTAAGCATTCTTGAATTTTAATCCACAAAACAGTATCATGTTGACAATTTGGACGTTGTTAATTCTTGGACAAATTAATTCTTGAACTTATTTTATTGAATTCTTATATCATTGTCATCATCCTCATGTTTATAAAATGTTAAAAGTCATCTGTGGCCTGTAGTGCATAGATGGACTTGGTATGATTATGACCAGGGATTATTCGGTATAATCATGACCGTAATGTTACAAAGGATGTGGTAAAAGTCCTCATTGGCCCGTAGTGCGTTGATGGACAGTTGTTGGCATGATCATGACCATTCATGAATATACGAATATCCTTGGCCGTAGTGCAGGGGTGATTCGATGATATGGATTATTTTATTAAGTTGAGTCCCAGCGATCACAGTGTTGAAAAACCTTTTAAATCATAAAAGATAGTAGAGTTTATTTTCTACTTGACTCTTTTAATGGATTGCTTGTTCCGCTGTAGTTAAACTTGATGTCTATTATATTTTATCAGTTTAACATTGTTGAAGGCTAATGATAATTTATTCTGCATTATCTTAGTCATAATATTTCTTACTGGGCTAGTTGAGCTCACCCTTTCTTTCACTGTTCTCTTCAGGAAATGAGAACGTAGCTGGGGCAAGTCGGGAAACGGAGTGATGGTCCAAATGATAGTATTAGTTAGTAGTCCTCACTATTCTATGTAATGGTGTGTTAATAAATGTAATGAGGACTCCTTTTGAGTATGAATACTCTCTAGATGATAATATTTGTATTCAAACTCACAGTTTATGTTTTGTCGTATTGTACACGACAGTTGTATTAGTAAGTTGTATTTGTATTCTGTACTATGTATCTGACGACCCAAGATGGGTGATGTATACCTAAGATGTGATATCTGATATTAGGTATACATCGCCCATCTTAGGTCGTCAGATACATAGTACAGAATACAAATACAACTTACTAATACAACTGTCGTGTACAATACGACAAAACATAAACTGTGAGTTTGAATACAAATATTATCTTCTAGAGAGTATTCATACTCAAAAGGAGTCCTCATTACATTTATTATCACACTATTACATAGAATAGTGAGGACTACTAACTAATACTATCATTCGGACCATCACTCCGTTTCCCGACTTGCCCCAGCTACGTTCTCATTTCCTGAAGAGAACAGTGAAAGAAAGGGTGAGCTCAACTAGCCCAGTAAGAAATATTATGACTAAGATAATGCAGAATAAATTATCATTAGCCTTCAACAATGTTAAACTGATAAAATATAATAGACATCAAGTTTAACTGCAGCGGAACAAGCAATCCATTAAAAAGAGTCAAGTAGAAAATAAACTCTACTATCTTTTATGATTTAAAAGGTTTTTCAACACTGTGATCGCTGGGACTCAGCTTAATAAAATAATCCACATCATCGAATCACCCCTGCACTACGGCCAAGGATATTAGTATATTCATTAATGGTAATGATCATGCCAACAACTGTCCATCAACGCACTACGGGCCAATGAGGACTTTTACCACATCCTTTGTAACATTACGGTCATGATTATACCGAATAATCCCTGGTCATAATCATACCAAGTCCATCTATGCACTACAGGCCACAGATGACTTTTAACATTTTATAAACATGAGGATGATGACAATGATATAAGAATTCAATAAAACAAGTTCAAGAAATAATTTATCCAAGAATTAACAACGTCCAAATTGTCAACATGATACTGCTTTGTGGAGTAAAATTCAAGAATGCTTAGAAGAATATTTTCATGAAAAGATACTGGATGAAACGCAATTATCAAGGATATTCCACAAATTTCATGGAGTATAGAAGTCAAAACTTCACCAACTGAGTATAATAAAGAATGGAATAACAAAAGAAATCACCATGCATGCGATAGACCGCACAGACATGTTATTCCAACAGAATAATAAATAATGGAACCAGGTCCGGCGTAAACGCACAGACAGGATATTCCGACAGAATAATAATAAAGACGGAACCAGGTCCGGTGTAAAACACACAGACAGGATGTTCCAACAGAATAATAATAAAGACGGAACCAGGTCCGGTGTAAAACACACAGACAAGATGTTCCAACAGAATAATAATAAAGACGGAACCAGGTCCAGTGTAAAACACACAGACAGGATGTTCCAACAGAATAATAGAAGAATGTCACCAAGTATAGGGTAGACCGCGTATACAGGTTATTCCAACAGAATAATAAGAAATGGAATAACAACAGTTCTCTTCATGAATAAGAAAGAATAACACCCCTTACCGTTTTAAAGAAGAGCTGAAATAAGGAAGTAGTTAAGTAGCAGAATACTCTTCTTCTCTCTCTCTATAGTTTCTCTCTCTAGAGTTCAGTGAATTCGTAAGAAATAATGAAGGAATGAGCTGCTATTTATAGAAAAATAGAATGTATAGTAACTAATCCATGAACGGTCCAGATTGATTACTTTAATCTGACGGTCCATATTAAAGAAAAATCTTTTAAATAAAATATAATATATTCTATTTATAGAATAACTTTAATAAAGTATTCTGTTTTATATAAAAAGATGTTTCTGTTTTATTACGTTAATAATACGAATAAAACAAAACGTCATTATCGCTAAATAATTCATATTATTAACTGACAATAATTGAATCAAACTGAGTGACTTCTCACATAAGCATTAATAATCAATACCGTGTGCTACTATGCAACCACACGTATTACTGTACTTTTACTACCGAGTAGTTCAACAGTAACAATGGTAAAACTTCCGTCGTTATTTTTAATAAAATATTTTTGTCGTTTTCTCAATCCGACAATAATTTCGTTGTGGGGTCCACCAATGATTGTGTCGTTGTACGAATATTCCCTGTTAAAATGAATATTCCCCGACCAATCGAATATTATATAACAACTTGCGTACTTTGTAAAATTTATAAATATTACCCACAACTATAACATTATATTAAATTAACTCCATAATATTCAAAAATGATATTTATAGAAAATTCATCTTTATTTATAAAAGTTGTGGTCTTACAACCTCCCCTTCTTATGAAATTTCACCCTCGAAATTAGGGTACGTACATGGTATGTCGAAGATGTAAGGATACCTTGATTTCATTTCAGATTCTAACTCCCAAGTCATTTCCTCAACATCGTGATTTCTCCACAAAACTTTGACTTGAGGTATAACCTTGGAGCGTAGAATATGTTCCTTCTTATCCAAGATTTGAACATGAACTTCTTCATACGTCAAATTGTGACGCCCCCAAAATTAGGTATACATCACCCATCTTGGGTCGTCAGATACATAGTACAGAATTCAAATACAACTGATTAATACATCTGTCGTGTACAATACGACAAAACATAAACTGTGAGTTTGAATACAAATATTATCTTCTAGAGAGTATTCATACTCAAAAGGAGTCCTCATTACATTTATTAACACACCATTACATAGAATAGTGAGGACTACTAACTAATACTATCATTCGGACCATCACTCCGTACCCCGACTTGTCCCAGCTACGTTCTCATTTCCTGAAGAGAACAGTGAAAGAAAGGGTGAGCTCAACTAGCCCAGTAAGAAATATTATGACTAAGATAATGCAGAATAAATTATCATTAGCCTTCAACAATGTTAAACTGATAAAATATAATAGACATCAAGTTTAACTGTAGCGGAACAAGCAATCCATTAAAAGAGTCAAGTAGAAAATAAACTCTACTATCTTTTATGATTTAAAAAGTTTTTCAACACTGTAATCGCTGAGACTCAGCTTAATAAAATAATCCACATCATCGAATCACCCCTGCACTACGGCCAAGGATATTCGTGTATTCATTAATGGTCATGATCATGCCAACAACTGTCCATCAATGCACTACGGGCCAATGAGGACTTTTACCACATCATTTGTAACATTACGGTCATGATTATACCGAATAATCCCTGGTCATAATCATACCAAGTCCATCTATGCAATACAGGCCACAGATGACTTTCAACATTTTATAAACATGAGGATGATGACAATGATATAAGAATTCAATAAAACAAGTTCAAGAATTAATTTATCCAGGAATTAACAACGTCCAAATTGTCAACATGATACTGCATTGTGGAGTAAAATTCAAGAATGCTTAGAAGAATATTTTCTTGAAAAGATACTGGATGAAACGCAACTATCAAGGATATTCCACAAATTTCATGGAGTATAGAAGTCAAAACTTAACCAACTGAGTACAATAAAGAATGGAATAACAAAAGAAATCACCATGCATGCGATAGACCGCACAGACAGGTTATTCCAATAGAATAATAAATAATGGAACCAGGTCCGGCGTAAACGCACAGACAGGATATTCCGACAGAATAATAAATAATGGAACCAGGTCCGGTGTAAAACACACAGACAGGATATTCCAACAGAATAATAATAAAACGGAACCAGGTCCGGTGTAAAACACACAGACAGGATGTTCCAACAGAATAATAAACGGAACCAGGTCCGGTGTAAAACACACAGACAGGATGTTCCAACAGAATAATAGAAGAATGTCACCAAGTATAGGGTAGACCGCGTATACTGGTTATTCCAACAGAATAATAACAAATGGAATAACAGAAGTTCTCTTCATGAATATAAAAGAAATAATATTCCCTACCTTAAAAGAACTGGATATTGGAAAAGTGATGTAGCAGAATACTTTTATTCTCTCTCTCTTATTCTCTCTATACTTTCTCTCTCTATAGCTTGAATGAATTCGTGAAAAATAATGAAGCCCTAGGCCTCTATTTATAGAAAAACTGAGGGTGGCTCTTGGTCCTAACGAAGGGTCAAATGACTCTTGGTCTTAACGAAGGGTCAAATGACTCTTGGTAATATTGAAGGGACAACTACTATTAACGAAAGTAATTACTATTGACCAAGGTAAATACTATTGACGAAGGTAATTACTATTGACTAAGGTAAATACTATTGACGACGGTAATTACTATTGACGACGGTAATTACTATTGACGACGGTAATTACTATTGACGAAGAGACTCTTAGATGATGACATATGGCCCCCCATAAAATAACCAAACTTACCACAACGTCTCAATAATATAACATATTATACAGATGATACTATGACAATAATTTAAGAGATATGATGCAGCAATTACTGTAGCAATAATTGAGTATAGCTGAGTGACTTCTCACGTAAGCATCAATAATCAATACCGTGTGCTACTATGCAACCACGCGTATTACTGTACTTTTACTACCGAGTAGTTCAACAGTTTTAACGGTAACACCTCAGCCGTTATTTTTATAGAAAGATAATTCTGTCGTTTTCTCAATCCGACAATAATTCCGTTGTGGGGTCCACCAATGATTGTGCTGTCGTATGAATATTCCCCGACAAAAAGAATATTCTCCGACCAAACGAATATTTTATAACAACTTGCTTACTTTGCAAAATTTATAAATATTACCCACAACTATAACATAATATCAAATTAACTCCATAATATTCAAAAATGATATTTATAGAAAATTCATCCTTATTTATAAAAATTGGGGTCTTACACAAATCCTCCGCTATTTCGTCCGGTTCTAACTCAATAATGTGGTTCGGGTCTTCCACATATTTGCGTAACACGGATATGTGAAAAATGTTATGAATACGAGACATACTTGGCGGTAAAGCGAGTCTATAAGCCACAGTTCCTACTCGATCGAGGATTAAAAATGGACCGATGAATCGAGGATTGAGCTTTCCTCTCTTTTCAAATCTCGTAACTCCTTTCCATGGAGCAACACGTAAGAACACATGATCTCCTACATCAAATTCCACGTCCTTTCGATGAAGATCAGCATAACTCTTTTGTCGATCTTGTAAGGTTTTTATACGTTGTCGGATCGTTTGAATCTTTTCTGTAGTCATACGTACCAACTCCGGTTCCAACAACGTTGCTTCACCCGCCTCATCCCAGCATACTGGAGAACGATATTTTCTTCCATATAATGCTTCGAATGGAGCCATACCAATACTTGATAACTGTTGTTGTAGGAAAACTCCACCAATGGTAAGAACTTGTCCCAACTTCCCTTGAAGTCAAAGACACAGAGTCTTAATAAATCTTCTAGAGTTTGAATAGTCCTCTCTGATTGTCCGTCCGTCTGAGGATGATATGCCAAATTAAATTGTAAATCTGTGCCCATAGCTTTTTGTAAACTAACCCAAAATCGTGAAGTGAATCTTGGGTCTCGATCAGAAACTATGGATACTGGCATACCATGCAGTCTTACAATCTCGTTTATGTACATACGAGCAAGACGTTCAAGTGTATAAGTTTCTCGTATCGGTAAGAAATGAGCAGACTTGGTCAATCTATCAACAATGACCCAAATCGCATCAATACCTTGAGAAACCTTAGGAAGACCGGTAACGAAATCCATGGTAATGTGCTCCCACTTCCATTCTGGAATTTCAAGTGGTTGCAATGGACCTTTTGGTACTTGATGCTCCGCTTTGACTCGTTGACAAGTTAGACACCTTGAGATAAACAACGCTATCTCTCTCTTCATATTGCTCCACCAAAATGTATGACGAAGATCATGATACATTTTGGTACTTCCAGGATGGATTGCAAACGGTGTGTTGTGCGCCTCCATCATGATTTCATACTTTAAATCAGGGTTGTTAGGAACACAAATTCTGGAGTTGACTCGAAGTATTCCTTCTTCATCGATTCTTGCTTCCGGCATAGAACCCTCTTACACTTTCTTCCTCATACGCATCAGCTCCAGGTCTGTAGCTTGAGCAGCTTTAACTTTATCGATTAAAGTTGGTTATACTCGTATATTCGCCATCATCACATGGGTCCCTGGAGTCTTTAACTCTATCTCCATCCTTTGCAAGTCACACAAAATGGGCCTTTGTGTTGACAATATCACACTCGTACTTGCATATGATCTTCTACTCAATGCGTCAGCTACCACGTTCGCTTTTCCAGGATGGTATTGAATGGTATGATCATAATCTTTCAACAGTTCAAGCCAACGTCGTTGTCGCATGTTGAGTTCCTTTTGAGTGAAGAAATATTTGAGGCTTTTATGATCCGTAAAGATCTCCACCTTCTCCCCATACAAGTAATGCCTCCAAATTTTAAGTGCAAAGACAACAGCTGCCAACTCTAGATCATGAGTAGGATAATTCCTCTCATATTCCTTGAGTTGTCTTGATGCATAGGCTATGACTTTTCCATGTTGCATGAGAACGCATCCCAACCCTTTGCTCGAAGCATCACTGTAGATGACAAATCCCTCCGAGCCAGATGGTATTGTTAGAACAGGTGCTGAAATGAGTCTCCTCTTGAGTTCTTGAAAACTCTGCTCACATTCTTCGCTCCAACCGAACTTTGTATCTTTCCGAGTCAGCTGAGTTAATGGAGTAGCGATTCGAGAAAATCCTTCCACGAATCTCCGATAATAACCAGCTAAACCAAGAAAGCTACGTACTTCGGTCACTGATTTAGGTTGCTCCCAGCTTTGAATAGCTTCAATCTTTGCCGGGTCAACCGATATTCCACGACTTGATACTACGTGCCCAAGGAATGCTACCTCCTCCAGCCAGAACTCGCATTTCTTCAACTTGGCATAAAGCTTGTATTCACGAAGCTTTTGGAGTACCAGCCTCAAGTGTTGCTCATGATCTTCACGGCTTTTGGAATAAATAAGGATGTCATCAATAAAGACGACCACAAAGTGATCCAAATATTCCTTGAATACCCGGTTCATCATATCCATGAAGGCAGCAGGAGCATTAGTCAATCCAAAGGACATGACTAGGAATTCATAATGCCCGTACCGAGTTCTAAAAGCCGTCTTTGGAATATCCTCAGTTCTAACCTTCAGCTGATGATATCCAGAACGAAGATCGATCTTTGAAAAGAATTGTGCTCCTTGCAACTGGTCAAACAGGTCATCAATACGTGGCAATGGGTACCTATTTTTGATGGTGACATGATTCAACTCCCGATAATCAATACAAAGTCGCATACTTCCATCTTTCTTCTTCACGAATAGAACAGGAGCACCCCAAGGAGAAGTACTAGGACGAATAAAGCCAATGTCTAACAATTCCTGCAGTTGGATCTTTAACTCCTGAAGTTCAATAGGAGCCATTCGATATGGGGCTTTGGAAATGGGTTTTGTACCGGGTTCAAGGTCGATACAAAATTCAATTTCACGCTCTGGGGGTAGGCCAGAAAGTTCTTCAGGGAATACGTCAGGGAATTTATTAACAATAGAAATATCATTCAAAACTGACGTATTTTTGTTTAGATCCGTGACATGAGCTAAGAAAGCTTGACATCCGTTTTTCAATAAACGAATAGCTTTATGGCTTGAGATGACAGCGATTGATTTTAATGGTTTGGTTGCTTGAATTCGCATAATAGGTCGATTAGGAATATGAAAGCTAACAACCTTACGAAAACAATCAATTTTTGCATGATGAGTAGTTAACCAATCAATCCCTAGAATCACGTCAAATGCAAGTATTTTTAATGAAATAAGATCGACAGGTAATGTGTGGGTACCAACTTGAACCAAACAAGACTTATAAACCGTGGATGTAATGAAGGTTTCTCCCAATGGAGTTTCAACAGATAAATCAAAGTCTAATTTCTCTGGAATCAAATTTAATCGATGAGCGCAAGTAGGAGAAATAAAAGAATGGGTAGAACCGGTATCAAATAAAGTATATACTTCGTTAGAGTTTATGATAAGCTTACCCGTGATGACCTCATTCGGGTTCCTTACTTTCTGGGAGGTCATAACAAACGCTCTCCCTTGCACTATCGGTTTTGACTTTTCTGGAACGGCCTTTGGTGTCTCCATCTTGGCTGAACTTGTTTTTGGTAAATGACAAAATCGAACTAAATGACCTTCTCTTCCACAATTATAACATACTTTAGACGACATCGCGCAGTTTGGACTGATGTGCCCCTCCCCTCCGCATTTGAAACATATAATAGGTGGTCGTTCTCCTTCCTTAACAACGGGTGCTGGTGCTGACGTCTTTCCATCATTTTGAATCTCCTCTTCTTGAAATGACCATTCTTATTGTTTTGGCCCTGATTACCACCGAAGTGGTTACCATTTCTGGCCTGTTGATTCCCTCCACGCTTGTTGTCACCGCTTCGATGATTGCTCTCACTGGTATTATCATTTTGCCGACTGCTCTCTTTTGGTTGCGTTGACTCGTTATCGCGCTCCACTAACTGAGCCCTATTTACAACATCTGAATACAAACACAGTTTATGAGAAATAAGATGTTGATGAGAAATAAGATGTTGACGTATCTCAGGTTTCAAACCTCGCAAAAATATTCGCGTCATTCGCTCTTCATTATCCACCAAGTGGGACGCAAACCGGGACAACTCAGCAAATTTAGCCTCATACTGCGACACAGTCATATTATTCTGCTCCAATTTGATGAACTCCACCTCCTTCATGTGACGAACACTTTCGGAAAAGTATTTGTCATTGAACAGCTCTTGAAACTTCTCCCAAGACATCTTCAGTGCGGCAGGTTGAGTACGCTTAATCGATTCTCACCAGTAATCTGCCTCTCCTCGCAACATAAAGGCGGCAAAGGGAACCTTTTGCTCCTCGGAGCATCCCAAGACATCAAATATCTTGGTAATCTGCTTTATCCATATTTCCGCTATAAGTGGTTTTGGCTCTCCCTTAAACTCTGGTGGTCCCAGCTCCTTGAACTGTTTAGCGGTAACCGTCCGAGAGTTTTCAGTGTTTCCACCTATATTTTGGACAGGAGCCGCTCTCGCCAGCTGTTGCACGAACTGCATAAAGTTTCTGAACATTCCATCATTCATCATTTGGTCATTGTTGTTGTTTGCATGAGGATTGTCACCTTCCTGATGCACATTATCCTGATTATTGATATGTGGTGAATCAACAGTCGCCTGTGCTCCATTGCTATTCTCAACATTCTCAGATGCCATTTTCAGATACTGCCACAAAATAAAAATTAATTGATATGTCATGTATTATCCTTATATTATGACCGACCAATTAAATACCATGTAAATAAACTTAGGTAGGTCATACTAGCGAAGGAATTCCCCGTCTCTCCCCTCCTAGTTCTATTCTCACATCTTAGCCAGGGATTATATCCTTAAGCTCTGATACCAACTTGTGACGCCCCCAAAATTAGGTATACATCACCCATCTTGGGTCATCAGATACATAGTACAGAATACAAATACAACTTACTAATACAACTGTCGTGTACAATACGACAAAACATAAACTGTGAGTTTGAATACAAATATTATCTTCTAGAGAGTATTCATACTCAAAAGGAGTCCTCATTACATTTATTAACACACCATTACATAGAATAGTGAGGACTACTAACTAATACTATCATTCGGACCATCACTCCGTTCCCCGATTTGCCCCAGCTACGTTCTCATTTCCTGAAGAGAACAGTGAAAGAAAGGGTGAGCTCAACTAGCCCAGTAAGAAATATTATGACTAAGATAATGCAGAATAAATTATCATTAGCCTTCAACAATGTTAAACTGATAAAATGAGCGCAAGTAGGAGAAATAAAAGAATGGGTAGAACCGGTATCAAATAAAGTATAGACTTCGTTAGAGTTTATGATAAGCTTACCCGTGATGACCTCATTCGGGTTCCTTGCTCTTTGGGAGTTCACAACAAACGCTCTCCCTTGCACAACCGGTTTTGACTTTTCTGGGACGGCCTTTGGTGCCTCCATCCTAGCTGAATTTGTCTTTGGTAAACGACAAAATCGGGCTAAATGACCTTCTCTTCCACAATTATAACATGCTTTGGACGGCATCGCGCAGTTTGGACTGATGTGCCCCTCCCCTCCGCATTTGAAAGATATGATAGGTGGTCGTTCTCCTTCCTTAACGACAGGTGCTGGTGCTGACGTCTTTCCATCATTGTTGAATCTCCTCTTCTTGAAATGCCCATTCTTATTGTTTTGGCCCTGATTACCACCGAAGTGGGTACCATTTCTGGCCTGTTGATTCCCTCCACGCTTGTTGTCACCGCTTCGATGACTGCTCTCACTGGTATTATCATTTTGCCGGTTGCCCTCTTTTGGTTGCGTTGTCTCGTTATCGCGCTCCACCAACTGAGCCCTATTTACAACATCTGAATACAAACACAGTTTATGAGAAACAAGATGTTGACGTATCTCCGGCTTCAAACCTCTTAAAAAAATCCGCGTCATTCTTTCTTCATTATCCACCAGGTGGGACGCAAACCGGGATAACTCCGCAAATTTTGCCTCGTACTGCAACACGGTCATATTATTCTGCTCCAATTTGATGAACTCCACCTCCTTCATGTGACGAATACTCTCAGGAAAGTATTTGTCGTTAAACAGCTCTTGGAACTTCTCCCAGGACATCTTCAGTGCGGCAGGTTGAGTACGCTTTATCGATTCCCACCAGTAATCTGCCTCTCCTCGCAACATAAAGGCGGCAAAGGGAACCTTTTGCTCCTCGGAGCAACCCAATACATCAAATATTTTGGTGATCTGCTTTATGCATGTTTCAACTACAAGTGGTTTGGATTCTCCCTTAAACTCCGGTGGTCCCAGCTCCTTAAACTGTTTAGCGGTGACCGCCTGAGAGTTTCCAGTATTTCCACCTACGTTATGGACAGGAGCCGCTTTCACCTGTTGTTGCATGAATTGCATAAAGTTTCTGAACATTCCATCATTCATCATTTGGTCAGTGTTGTTGTTTGCATGAGGATTGTCGCCTTCCTGATGCACATTATCCTGATTATTGATATGTGGTGAATCAACGGTCGCCTGTGCTCCATTGCTATTCTCAACATTTTCGGATGCCATTTTCAGATACTGTCACAAAATAAAAGGTTAATTGATATATAACATACTATATTCTGACCGACCAATTAAATACCAAAAAAACTTAGGTAGGTCATACTAGCGAAGGAATTCCCCGTCTCTCCCCTCCTAGTTCTATTCTCACATCTGAGCCAGGGATCATATCCCTAAGCTCTGATACCAACTGTGACGCCCCCAAAATTAGGTATACATCAACCATCTTGGGTCGTCAGATACATAGTACAAAATACAAATATAACTTACTAATACAACTGTCGTGTACAATACGACAAAACATAAACTGTGAGTTTGAATACAAATACTATCTTCTAGAGAGTATTCATACTCAAAAGGAGTCCTCATTACATTTATTAACACACCGTTACACAGAATAGTGAGGACTACTAACTAATACTATCATTCGGACTATCACTCCGTTCCCCGACTTGCCCCGGCTACGTTCTCATTTCCTGAAGAGAACAGTGAAAGAAAGGGTGAGCTCAACTAGCCCAGTAAAAAATATTATGACTAAGATAATACAGAATAAATTATCATTAGTCTTCAACAATGTTAAACTGATAAAATATAATAGACATCAAGTTTAACTGCAGCGGAACAAGCAATCCATTAAAAGAGTCAAGTAGAAAATAAACTCTACTATCTTTTATGATTTAAAAGGTTTTTCAACACTGTGATCGCTGGAACTCAGCTTAATAAAATAATCCACATCATCGAATCACCCCTGCACTACGGCCAAGGATATTCGTGTCTTCATTAATGGTCATGATCATGCCAACAACTGTCCATCAATGCACTACGGGCCAATGAGGACTTTTACTACATCATTTGTAATATTACGGTCATGATTATACCGAATAATCCCTGGTCATAATCATACCAAGTCCATCTATGCACTACAGGCCACAGATGACTATCAACATTTTATAAACATGAGGATGATGACAATGATATAAGAATTCAATAAAACAAGTTCAAGAATTAATTTATCCAAGAATTAATAACGTCCAAATTGTCAACATAATACTGCTTTGTGGAGTAAACTTCAAGACTGATCAGGAGAATATTTTCATGAATAGATACTAGATGAAGCGCAAATATCAAGGATATTCCACTAATTTCATGGAGTATAGAAGTCAAAGTTTTGATCAACTGAGTATAATAAAGAATGGAATAACAAAAGAAATCACCATGCATGCGATAGACCGCACAGACAGGTTATTCTTAACAGAATAATAATAATGGAACCAGGTCCGGCGTAAACGCACAGACAGAATATTCCGACAGAATAATAAATAATGGAACCAGGTCCGGTGTAAAACACACAGACAGGATATTCCGACAGAATAATAATAAAGACGGAACCAGGTCCGGCGTAAAGCACAGACAGGATGTTCCAACTGAAAATAAAGACAGAATAATAAAGACGGAACCAGGTCCGGCGTATAGCACAGACAGGATGTTCCAACGGAATAACAAAGACAAAATAATAGAAGAATGTCACCAAGTATAGGGTATTCCGCATATACAGGTTATTCCAACAGAATAATAAAGAAATGGAATAACAAAAGTTCTCTTCTTGAATACAAAAGAATAATATCCCTTACCTTAAAAGAACTGGATATTGGAAAAGTGAAGTAGCAGAATACTTTTATTCTCTCTCTCTTATTCTCTCTATACTTTCTCTCTCTATAGCTTGAATGAATTCGTGAAAAATAATGAAGACCTAGGCCTCTATTTATAGAAAAACTGAGGGTGGCTCTTGGTCTTAACGAAGGGTCAAATGACTCTTGGTCTTAACAAAGGGTCAAATGACTCTTGATAATATTGAAGGGACAACTACTATTGACGAAAGTAATTACTATTGACCAAGGTAAATACTATTGACGAAGGTAATTACTATTGACCAAGGTAAATACTATTGACCAAGGTAAATACTATTGACGACGGTAATTACTATTGACGAAGAGACTCTTAGATGATGACATATGGGCCCCCCATAAAAAATAACCAAACTTACCACAACGTCTCAATTATTGATTTAATAATATAACATATTATACAGATGATACTATGACAATAATTTAAGAGATATGATGCAGTAATTACTGTAGCAATAATTGAGTATAGCTGAATGACTTCTTACGTAAGCATCAATAATCAATACCGTGTGTTACTATGCAACCACGCATATTACTGTACTTTTACTACCGGGTAGTTCAACAGTTTTAACGGTAACACCTCAACCGTTATTTTATAGAAAGATAATTTTTGTCGTTTTCTAACTACGACAATACTTCTGTTGTGGGGTCCACCAATGATTGTGCCGTCGTACAAATATTCCCCGACAAACAGAATATTCCCCGACCAAACGAATATTTTATAACAACTTGCTTACTTTGCAAAATTTATAAATATTATCCGCAACTATAACATTATATCAAATTAACTCCATAATATTCAAAAATGATATTTATAGAAAATTCATCTTTATTTATAAAAGTTGGGGTCTTACAGTATACATCACCCATCTTGGGTCGCCAAATACATGGTACATAATTTAAATACATCACCCATCTTAATCATAATATTTCTTACTGGGCTAGTTGAGTTCACTCTTTTCTTTCATTGTTCTCTTCAGGAAATGAGAACGTAGTCGGGACTAGTCGGGGAATGAAATGACTGTCCGAGATGGTGGCTATAGTGGTCCTCACTATTCTGTGAAATAGTGTGATAATAAATGTAATGAGGACTCTATTTGAGTTTTGATATTGTCTATGAGACAATATTCGTGTTAAAACTCTCAACTACGCTTTTGTCGTATTGTATAAATTAAGTTTGTATTTGAATTCTGTACCATGTATTTGGCGACTCAGAATAGGTTGTGTATACCTATTTTGGGGGCTTCATATTTATCATCAATTTTATCGCTGAGACTCAGCTTAATAAATAATTCACATCACTGAATTATCCATGCACTACGAGCTAAGGATATTCATTAGTATCACGTCCACGAATTATCTATGCACTACGGGCCAATGATATTCATTAGTACCACGTCTACGAATTATTCATGCACTACGGGCCAAGGATATTTGTGTTATCACCAATGGTCATGATCATGCCAACAACTGTCCATCAATGCACTATAGGCCAATGATGACATTTACCACATCATTTGTAACATTGCAGGTCATGATTATACCGAATAATACTTGGTCATAATCATACCAATCAACAGTCCATTTATGCACTACGGGAAAAAGATGACTTTTATCATAATATAAGCATGAGGATGATGACAATGATATAAGAATTCAATTAAATGAAAGCAAAGGATAAATTTTAAAGATTTATAATTCAATTTATCCAGGATTCAATAATGTCTAAATTGTCAACATGATACTGCTTTGTGAAGTAAAATTAAAGAATAATATTGTATCAAAAATAATTTAGACCGAAAAAAATCAATTTTTGTTATGAATAGTACCCCGGGTGAATAGTTCCCAAGTGAATAGCACCACGTGAATAGTACTTCGGGAATAGTACCTCAGTATGAAAAGACTAAAAATTATTAAGAATACTCAGAATAATATTTCCATGAAAAGATACTACATGAAGCGCAAATTGCAAAGATATTCTACTAATTTCAAGGAGTATAAAAGCTATACTTTAACAAAATGAGTATAGAATGGAAGAAAATATTATTTCTTACGAATATTGAACAAAAATAATATCCCTTACCTTAAAAAGGAGAGTATTCCAACTGGTATAGCGGGGATATTCTTGAAGAAAACTTGCACTGTTTTCTACACTCAAAACTTCCTAAAACTTGAAAGAAATACGCTCAATATTATAGAAGAAAAATTCTCTGTTTCTGGTGTTATTTTCATTTCTAAACTGAGCATTCTATTTATAGGAGAATTGCAGGATACTATTTGGATGCACAGTAAAGAAAAAATCACGGACGCACAGTGCAGAATTCGGACGATTTTCTGAAAATTTACACGATTTACTATGCAGTCACTATACAAATAATATGCAGACACTATGCATAATAAAATATAATATATTCTATTTTTTTATTAAAAACAAAACTTATATATATATATATATATATATATATATATATATATATATATATATAATCAAAATAGTAATCCCATCCGTGAACCTGCAAAACTTCCCCCCCGCCACATGTCATTATCACACATGGGCCCCACCATATTATATATATAGAATAACTTTTTACCGATTATTTTTAAAAAAATGGGTATGTAGGGGTTCAAATAATACGCCAAACTTACAACAAATACTTCATAAAAAAGCCCCTCAATGTTTTTAACAACATTTATTCATCAATAATATAACTTGCAATATTAACAACCAGATCATTCCCAGGAAAGAGTGGGTTTTTCGATAAGGATTTCTCCCTATTGGCGCGTAATTTGGTGACCAAACCCCTTTCCTCGACAGAATTTTTTAGACATTGTCAATAATGCAAATAATAATATGAATAACTTGTCATTTCAATTATTGATTTAATAATATAAAATATTGACAATAATTGAATTAAATAACGTGAGATAATATGCAGCAATTATTATAGCAATAATTGAATATAACTGAGTTACTTCTCACGTAAGTATCAATAATCAATATCGTGTACTACAATTCAACCACGCATATTACTGTGCTTTTATCACCGGGTATTTCAACAGTTAACGGTAAAACTTTCGTCGTTATTTTTATAAAAATATATTTCCGTCGTTTTCTAACTCCGACAGTAATTCCGTCGTACGAATATTGTGACAACCCGAGAATTTAGAAAAGTTTTTTTAAATTTAATTAATTGATTTAAGGTTCAAAATTAGAACCTAGACATAAAATTAGTGTATGCGTTTGATATTTTTAAGATGGAATTTTGAGGATTTCAAAATTCTGTGAAGGATTTAGGTGAATTATTCAAGATTAAGGGTATACGTAAATATGTTATGTGTATATGTGTACAGTATGTGGTTAAGTGTCGAGGGTTGACCAGATAAACGATATCTGTAACAAACCCTAGGTATATATTAAGAACGTCAACGTTCGGTTAGAAAACTCTAACGAATTACAAGAAACCCTAGAATCAGTTCTAGAAACCCTAATTCGGTTCCGGGAATCCTAATTTATAATTAGGAAAAACCTAATTGTTAGTTAAATAGTTTTAATGTTAATTAGAAAATATTAATCCTAATTTTCAAGTTATTAGTAATTAGAAAACATTAATCTAATTACGAAATCTAATTTCTAATTTAGAAAAATTATTTTTCTATTAGAAATTCTAATTAGTGGTTTATAAACCCTAATAACCAATTACGATCCTAATGGCTAAATTAGCGATTTTAATTAGGGAATGTTAATCCTAATTAGCAAGATTTAAATTGTGATTAAGAAATATTAATTATAATTTAGAAATATTAATTTTCTATTTTGAAAACCGAAATTTGAAAATCTTAGAAATTAAATTGCAAGTTAAGGGTTCAAACCCTAAACCCAAACCCTAAACCCTAAGAGTTTGGTCAAATGTCAAAAATGCCATTAAAATTAAAAGAAAAAAAGATCAAAATGCCCTTTTCTTAAAACTTAAGCAAAAAATATGGCAATCTTGGTGACTCACTACTCTAATGTTTATCCCATGTGCCTTAAATCATCCCAAGATCAGATTTGGGGACACCTAGCAACATTAGATACAATGAATCAAAACATAAGAGATTTAAAAGTAAGAAAATATTTATTTTACTTTTCATTTTTGCCAAGACCATTCTCTCTCTTCAATTTCGAAATCTAGAGTGAGAGAGAGAGAGAGAGAATCCAAGCTAATATCAGTTCATAGCCCTTCAATAACAAGATCAAAGTCAGATCCAAAAAAATCAAAGCATAAGAAGGTAAACCCTAAAAAATTTCGAAATCCTTTGATCTTATGTTGTTTAATGTTAGTTGTTGGTTAAATATGTGTTATAAGGTGTCAATTAGAGATCTGGGTTGTTGGATCATGGATCCATAACATCTAGATGCACGAATCAAGTATTTTAAGAAATCTGGGAAAAGTTTGAAAAATCGTCTGACAGCCATATGTCATCCCTCATAAATCTGTGTGTGTTAGTTGTTTAGTGTTGTTTTTGTTTTGGACCTGTTCTCTGCCATGTGGTCTTTAGTCTGGAACTTGAATCATGTTCATAGCAGGTCTAGATTTGTAGTTATGCTCAGTCAAACTACGTTGACCGATCACATGAATGGGTTTCTGGGCAACCCAGAACCTAGATTGTTGTCTGACAAGCACTTTCAAGGCCTCTGATCTTGCATGTGTTTGAGTTTTTAAACGATTTGTTGTTTTTATGCTGTAGTATGGTATAAGTACTACCCAATAATGCTCTTAGAACAACCAGATACATAACTGAATCATAGATAATGGTGGTCAAACGACCGTTGACGAACTGACCGGATGAAGATTCTAGGAAAACCCAGATCTTCAAGAACGCGTCCCTGACTTGTAGTTTGACCGGCCTAGATATACTTATTGTGATGTTGTAAGTTGGCTTTAATGTTATGTCGTTATACAGTGACACCTCTACTACAAGTTTCAGTTCATAGATCACCTAAACAGTTCTTAGAATCAAAAATATAAGGCTGCAAAGTAGTGACCTTCGCACTGTTTGAATTTCTGGGTAGCCCAGAAATTCAAGAACACCTCTGATAAGGTATTTTGTAGATTAGATCTTGTTGTGATGTTGTGTAATGACCTTGAACCTTGATTCTAATTGCAATACTACACGAACACTACAACATTTGCACCATAACCAGCCCAGAGAATATCAAGAACACTATTTAATTGATGGTCAAAGTAGTAACATCGCAACTACCTATGAGTTTCTAGAAAAGCTCAAGAACATCCCAAGAACACATTTAGCGACAGATTCGTTGCCAGAAGCCTCTATAGCGACGGTTGTATTATTATTTAATTTCTAATTTTCAGAAATTAATTAATAAATCGAAATAAATAGATTTTAATTATTAAAAATACTAAATAAATTTTGAAAAATTATTTTAAATTCTGAAAAATAGTTTTTAATTATTTTGAGTATATTTCATAAATATTTAATATTTTTGGAATATAAATGGTATTTAATTTATTTAATTACAATATTAAATAAATGATTTTAAAATGATTTTAATACATGAAAAATAATATTATGGTAAAAGAAAATATTTTAAGTTAATTTCAGTGACTTTTAATATTTTGTGATGACTTTCATTAATAAATCAATATTAATGATAATTAGTTTATTTAATAAATATATTAAATAAATTATGAAAAAATAGAATAAATGATTTAAAAATCATATGAAAATGATTTAAGTATTATAAAAATATTTTAAGTTATAAAATATAACTTTTGATATGTTGTCATGAAAATATTAATATTTTAATATTAATATCAATTATCGGATAATGGATTTAACTGTTTAAAAATCATATAAATATGATTTTGAAGTATTAAAAATACTTTGATATATTATAAATATATTATAATGGCATATATTTCATTAATATTTGATAATAAATAAATATTAATGATAAAAGAATTATGTGGTATTTAATTTATTTAAATACGTGTTTAATGAATGAAAAATTATAATAAATTATTATAATTATGTGAAAATTATTATGAGACTTAGAAAAATATTTTAACTGATATTAAAATTATCTGAGATAATTGTTAAGTGTTAAGTTAGAGTTTAATTGTACTTAAACTCGAAGAATTGACCGACTAGACCGTCAGGACGTTAGAACTTTGTCGAACTCAAGTCAGACTGTAATAGTTTGACTTGATACCGAGTCTTATGTGTGTTATAGACTAATAGGGTTATGTGTTATGTGTTTAGATTATTCTATGTTTATATATATAGTAATATTATACTGTGATGATATTATTCTAATATTAGAGATCTATATTACTAATATTAGGTCTTCGGATAAAGAGATATAAATTGCGTAGCGGTAATCAACGGTTCAGACAAGTTTGTTTTTACTTAACTCTACTAAGAGTTGTTTCATTCGGATAAGCTTATGGTTAATCATTGCTGGTTGTCATGAATTGTACTCTGTACATATTGCATGTATAAGTCAGGTATGAAAGGCTGATCACCTTCATTACCAGTTGGTTCAGATATATTTGTTCATGTATAATACTTATTCAGTCATAAATTTGTTCCTGCTATTTCATAATTATATTGTTGAATTATAGCCAGCTTATTATTCAGACTCTTTCAATCATGATATATCGTTATATTATTGAACTTAAACTTGCTGGACAATCCTTATGCTCACCCTTGCTATATCATGATAAAACATTGCAGATTAATGTGAATGCTTCGGATACAAGAAAAGGCTAAAGACGGTTACATCGTAAAGTTAATATGTGTGATTAGATTGTAATAGTATTGTATAATATTAATGTTAAGACTTGTGTATTAAGTTAAGGTTACTCGACCTTGGGGAATAGTGTGTAATGTAATGTATAAATAATTTATGTTTATATCTTCCGCAAATAATAGTAATAGTGATAGAATGATCGAACTCGATCTGCGGTGATTCGGGACCTCGAATTCGGGGACGTCACAAATATTTCTTGTTAAAACGAATATTCCCCGACCAATCGAATATTTTATAACAACTTGCATACTTTATAAAATTTATAAATATTACCCACAACTATAATATTATAACAAATCCACACCATAATTATTTAAAATGATATTTACAGAAAAATTCATATTTATTCATAAAAGTTGGGGTCTTACATTTAACATGCTATGTTAATAAAAGGAATGCATATTTTTATTGATAGTATTGAACGACCCAATATTCTTAAATTTATCGCTATAATTTTATTATAATACTATTATTATTAAACTAAAACTTTAATATGTTTATGAATAAATATGAAACATAAAAATATCACTAAAATTCAAAAGTTTGCAAATAGAATTCTTTCTAAAGTACGAATGGAGTAATATTTTATAAATATTTGTCTAAAAATAATTGATTCACATTAATTTTAAAAATCAATTTTAAGAAGTCAAAACAGAACTTATTTTGTGCAAGGGATAAAGTATTTTTATTATAAATATGCAACAAATTATTATATATTAAAAATTTCACAAAAATCCCTTGTGGCATGGACCCCACTTGTGACGCCCCCAAAATAGGTATACATCACTCATTCTGAGTCGTCAAATACATGGTACAGAAACAAATACAACTTCATTAAAATAATTATCGTGTAAAATATGACAACACATATACTGTGAGTTTAAATACAAATATTGTCTAATAGACAGTATTAAGACTCAAAAGGAGTCCTCATTATAATTATTGATACATTATTTTATAAAAATAGTGAGGACTGTTAAAATAACTTTCTAGAACCATCACTCCATACCCCTGCTAGTTCCTGCTATATTCTCACCTCCTTAGAAGAAAAATGAAAAAAAAAAAGAAGGATGAGCTCAACTAGCCTAGTAAAGAATATTATGACTAAGATAATATACAACAAATTATCATTAGTCTTCAATAGGAAAAAAAATCTGGTACCATCTTTAATCAAATATTCATCTTTGTACTACAGGTCAAAGATATTCATTTGTATCACCAGTCGGTCATGTTCATCTCAACACCTGTTCATCTTTACACTACGGGCCAAAGATATTCATCAGTTAATCATTCATCTTTGCACTACAGGCCAAAGATATTCACAAAATTATTCACAAAGTATCATCATTAAGGACCGAGGATGATAAAAAATATTTTAGAGAACGAATCCAGTAAGATAAAAGGACAAATATTAGAAATTCGTACTTTAGATAATTTAAGTTTAAAAATACTCCATAATAAATCATAATGGAGAAAAATTCAAGAATGAAGATCAAAATATGGATAGAATCAAAGATAGTAACCATAATAGACATCTTAGACAAAGAAGATAAAATTTTATTTTTTGGTGAATAGTGCCGTATTTGTGAATAGTACCGTATACGTGAATAATAACATAATGATATTTCAGCATAATGATATTGAAGAAAATAATATCATTTATGAAGAAAATAACATCCCTTACCTCAAAATACAGTATTTCTGATCGGAATATCGAATGTAAAGCCGAAGAAAACTTGCACTGAATAGCAACCCTCAAAGTATCTAAATACTCATAAAATATGTTTGATAATATAGAGAGAAAGAAAACTTGGTTCTGGTGTGATTTTTAATTCTAACCTATGCGCCTATTTATAGGAAAATACTAGAACGCCAAAGAAGACTAAATTAATAAAATAATAATATTATTTTCTACGCATACCACAAGCCACCTACCAGCCCTCCACATTTAAAATTCAATTCAACACATTTTATCAATAAAGGAAAAAAGTGGGTCCCACCCCTTATTTTAATAAAAATATTTAATTTCTGAAACTTTAATAATTCACAATAAATAGCCCTTTTATTAAAAAAATTCGAAACTCATGACCTTTCCATAGGAAATTTAATTCTCTACAACTTTGTGACTTTAAGTTTTTCCAAATTTCAAACAAAAAATGTTCGAAATTCACATACGGATGATTTTTAATACCTCCATTCCGACAAAATACTGATAAAACACCTTAACATTACTTTCTTCATTTATAACCACATAAAATATATATATCCACATAAAATAAATATTTTCTTATCATATAAATCAATAATTAATTATTCATAAATAATATTACAGAATCACAATTATGACAACCAGGTCGTTCCCAAGAAAGAGGGGGCTTTCCGATAAGGATTTCTCCTTACTGGTGCGCAATTAGGTGACCAAACCTCTCTTTAGACAGAACTTACTTAGACATTGCCAATAATCTTATCTAATAATTTATTTAAATAATATGAATTACTGATCTGATAATAGAAAATACTGTGCAGTGACAATTATAAAGACAACAATAATATAAAATATCAACGCATCAATTATTAAACTAATAAAATAAAATATTTAAACAGTAATTACTGTAACAATTATTGAGTAGTGCATTCTTACGTAAGAATCAATAATTCAAAATACTGTGCAATACTGTGTGCTACTGTACAACCACGCGTATTACTGTATTTTAACCACCATGTAATCCAACAGTGTTAACGGTAACAATTAAGCCGTTATTGATAAAAACTCAAACTTGTCGTTTTCTTCATTCGACCGTTTTCCGTTATGGGGCCCACAAATGACAGTAAGAATATTTCACGACCAAACGAATATTCTCCGACAACAATGAATATTTTATAACCACTTACTTATTTTATAAAATTTACACATTTCACCCATAACCAAAGCATTATATCAAATTAACACCTTATTATTCAAGATAATATTTAGAGAAAATTTGACTTTATTTATAATAAGTTGGGGTCTTACACCACTGCCCCAGTGCAAGGCCGCCCTTGCATATGTATTTCCATATATAATTTTGACATGGCAAAATTGGTCCAGACCCGCGGGTCGGGCTACTCTATCCCTAAAAAATGAGTTTTGAGCTTCACTTTTTTAGCCCATAAAAATTTGGGCGTGTCTGGCCCGACCATTTAGCCTGCCCTGTGAAGACCTAACCCGTGGGCTCCCGGCCCGCCCATCCCTTTAAAAAAAATCCACTTCACTGCAGCCTACTACAGCTACTTCACTGATTCAGCATGCCAAATGCTTTAAGCTCAAAGCTGCAATGCAGGTCAACATAACACTCAATAGCCTAAAGCAAAGCCAGAAGCCTAAAAAGCTTACAACATTTAGTGCTTTAAGTGTCCTATTTTGTAAGACCCCAACTTTTTATAAATAAAATTGAATTTCCTCTATTTATTATTTTGAAATAGTAAGGGTTGATTTGATTAATGTGGTTAGTTATGGGTAAAATGCGCAAATATTTTAAATAAGCAAGTGGTTATAAAATATTCACTGTTGTCGGGAAATATTCGTTTGGTCGTGAAATATTCTTGCTGTCGGGGAATATTCGTACGACGGCGCAGCCTTGTGTGGGCCCCATAACGGAAAGCGATTGGAGGAAGAAAACGACAAGTATGAGTTTTTATAAATAACGACATAGTTGTTACCGTTAACACTGTTAGAATACCCAATGGTTAAAATACAGTAATACGCGGTGTTGCACAGTAGCACACGGTATTGCACCAATTATTGATTCTTATGTAAAAATGCACTACTCAATAATTGCTACAGTTTTTACTATTCAATATTTTATTTTATTGATTCAATAATTGATACGTTAATATTTTATATTATTGTTATTTCAATAATTGTCACTATACAATATTTCTCATTATCAGATCAATAATTCATATTAATTGAATAATATTATTAGATAGCATTATTGGCAATGTCTAAGGAAGTTCTGTCTAGGAGAGGTCATTTAATTGCGCGCTAGTAAGGAGAAATCCTTACCGGAAGACCCCCTCTTTCCTGGGAACGACCTAGTTGTCATTATTATGATTATGTAATATTATTTGTGAATAATTAATTATTGATTTTTATGAAAAGAAAAATATTTATTTATGTGGATATAAATGGAGGAATTTTTAGAAAAGTGACAATTGTTAAAAATTGATATTTTATCTTTTCTGATAAAATAATTCATTTAAATATATTATTATATTACAATAATATAATAATGGAGAAATTTTTACAATGAATGTGTGATATATGAATAAATGAGGAGGAAGAGTATTTTTGTTGCAATAAATACTAAAAACATGTTAAACATGTTAGAAGGCCCCGTTTTTGACTAAGATGCGATTATAGCCTGTAAAATTGTTCGTATGTGGATTTCGGTCAATTTCTGTTTAAAATTTGGAAAAACTTAAAGCTACAAAGTTGTAGAGAATTAAATTTCCTATGGAATGAACATAAGATTTGAATTTTTTTGATAAAAGGGCTATTTATTATGAATTATTGAAGTTCTGGAATAATTAATTTTTAAAGTTTAATTAAATTTTTTTTAAGAAAAACATTTTTATTATGTTGGTGGGCCCCACTTGTATTGAAAATGTGTTGAGTTCAGATTTTTCAAAGTGGGCAGAAATTTTTTATAAATATTAATACTTTATTAAATTTTTTGCTTTGGTGTTCTAAGTATTTTCTTATAAATAGGGTGTTTAGGTTAGAATTGAAAATCATACCAGAATCTAATGTTTTCTCTCTCTATATTATCGAGCGTATTTTTGTGAGTATTTTGATACTTTGAGTGTTGCTATACGTGCAAGTTTCCTTCAACATTATATTTGATATTCCAGTCAGAAGCACTGTCCTTTTGAGGTAAGGGATGTTATTTTTTTTAAATAATGTTATTTCTTTTAATATCATTATAACATAATATTGAGAAGATTTTTCTTGTGAATTTCTTATCTTTTTGTGTCGGGGTTACTATTCACGTATACGGCGCTATTCACAGAAAAATTTAATTTTTTTTTCTTTTCCTGTCCAAGTTGTTTATTATAGTTACTAATTTTGATTGTATCCATGTTTTGATCCTCATTCTTAAATTTTGCTCCACAATGATTTATTATGGAGTATTTTTGAATATGGATGAACTAAAATACGAATCCTTAATCCTTATTCTTTTATCTCACTGGATTCGTTTTTTTTAAATATTTTCATCATTTTCAGTCCTAAATGATGATATTACTGAATATCTTTGGTCTGTAGTCCAAAGATGAATGATTAACAGATGAATGTCTTTGGCCCGTAGTGCAAAGATGAACATGTGTTTAGATGAACATGACCAACTGGTGATACAAATGAATATCTTTGCCCTGTAGTGCAAAAATGAATATATTTGATTCAAGATGTATATTGATTGATATTACAGGGATAAAATATTGATGATGGACTTTTAAATCTTAGAAGATAGTAGAATTCATTCTCTACTTGACTTTTCTAATGGATTGCTGTTTTCGCTGCAGTTGTTGATCTAAAACTTGTTGTCTATTATATTTTATCAAATTTTTTCCTGTTGAAGACTAATGATAATTTTTTGTATATTATCTTAGTCATAATATTCTTTACTGGCTAATTGAGCTTACCCTTTCCTTTTTGTTCTATTTTTCTTAGGAGGCGATAATATAGCAGGAACTAGTTGGGGTGTGAAGTGATGTTTCCAGTCAGTTGTGCTAGCAGTCCTCACTATTTTGTAAAATAGTATTTAATAATTGTAATGATGACTTATTTGAGTGTGAATATTATCAAGAAGTTAATATTTGTATTTAAACTCACAGTTTATGTGTTGTCGTATTTTGCACGACAATTGTAGTAATAATATTGTAGTTGTTTCTAAACCATGTATTTGACAACTCAGAATAGGTGATGTATACATATTTTGGGGGCGTCACATGTTTTGTTTGTAAAGTGTGGAAATTGGTGGAATGTTCACACATTACTTGTAAGACTCCAACTTTTTATGAATAAAAATTTAATTTTTTCTAAATGTTATTTTGAATAATAGGGTGTGAATTTGATATAATGTTATAGTTATGAGTGATATGTGCAAATTTTACAAAGTAAGCAAGTTGTCATAAAATATTCGTTTGGTCGACGAATATTCTTTTTATCAGAGAATATTCGTACGATGTCACAATCATTGATGGACCCCACAACAGAATTACTGTCGGATATAGAAAGTGACAGAAATAACCTTTTTATAAAAAATAAAGGCAAAACTTTTACCGTTAACTGTTGAAATACCCGGTGATAAAAGTACAATAATATGCGTTGTTGCGAAGTAGCACACTGTATTGTACAGTATCTCTGATTATTGATTCTTACGTAAGAAGTCACTCAGTTCATTTAATAATTGACACAGTAGTTGCTGCATAGTATCTCATATTATTGATTCAATTATTGTCACAGTATCATCTGCACAATATTTTATATTATTAAATCAATAATTAAGACGACACAATTATTCATATTATTATTTTCATTATTGACAATGTCTAAAAAGTTTTATCGAGGAAAGAGGTTAGGTTATTTAATTGCGCGCTAATAAGGAGAAGTCCTTATCGGAAAGCCCCCTCTTTTCTGGAAATGATCTGGTTGTCAATATTGTGAGTTATAATATTAATGATGAATAATTGTTGAAAGATTAAAAATGTGTTTATTGAAGATAAGTGATTTGTGATAAATATTTATTCAATTTTTGATATAAATAGAAGGATTTTCATGAAGTATTTGTTATAAGTTTGACTTATTACATGGACCCCACTTACTCATTTTTTTCAAAATTGCCAATAAAAAGTTATCTCAATTTTATTTTATTATTATTATAATAGTAATAAAACAGAAAACTTTTTATATAAAACATAATACTTTTTATATTATATATTAAGGTATTTGTTTTATTAGATTACAAACAGAATATATTATATTTTATATAAATTTTTTGTTTTATTAGAATATTTTATTACACAATAATGAATAGTAAAAATCAAATTTCTCCCAAACTTTGCCCGTGAATTTTGTCCTGTTCACCCTTGAAAAGTTTTAAATAGTTCCCTGCCATTCTGCTATAAAAAGGATGATTAGTTAAGAAATAAAAATCACACCATAATCAGATAATTCTTCTTCTATAATATTGTGCGTATTTCTTTTAAGCATAAGGATACTTTAAGTGTAGCAAATAGTATAATTTTTCGTTCAAGAATATCTCCGCTATACCAGTCGGAATTACTCTCCTACTAAGGTAAGATATATTATTTTCGTTCAATATTCGTAAGAAATATTATTTTCTTCCATACTCTATAGTATGTAAGTATTATTATTTCGTTTTATATTCCTAAATCTACACTTATTTTTATAAGCATTGGTTCTATACTCCCTGAAATTAGTAGAATATCCTTGAATTTTGCGCTACATCTAGTATCGTTTCACGGAAATATTCTTCTGAACTTTCTTATTAAATTTTAGTCTTTTCATGTCGTGAAACTATTCACTCGGGTACTATTCACGGGGTATTATTCACTCTAGTACTATTCACCCGAAATATTATTTACGGGGTACTATTCATGATAAAAATTAGTTTCTTTTCTGTCCAAATTATTTTTGATACATGAATATCATTCTTGAATTTTACTCCACAATTAATTATCATATTGACAATTTGGACATTCTTAAACTCTGGATAAATTAAATTATAAATCTTTAATATTTATCATTGATCTCACTTGATTGATTTCTTATATCATTGTCATCATCCTCATGTTTATATTGTGGAGAAAGTCATATTTGGCCTGTAGTGCATAGATGGACTATTGATTGGTATGATTATGACCTGAAATTATGTTGATATAATCATGACCTGTAATGTTACAGACAAATGATGTGGTGAAAGTCCTCTTTGGTCCGTAATGCATAGATGGACAGTTGTTTGACATGTTCATGATCACTGGTAATACTAACGAATATCCTTGGCCCGTAGTGAATGGATAATTCGTGGATGTGAAATATTTATTGAGTTGTGTTACAGAGATAAAATATTGATGATGAACATTTAAATCATAGAAGATAGTAGACATCAAACTCTACTTGACTCTTCTAATAGATTGATTGTTTTGCTGCAGTTGTTGATCTAAACTTGTTATCTATTGTATTCTATTAGATTTTACACTGTTGAGGACTAAGGATAATTTATTCTGCATTATCTTAGTCATAATATTCTTTACTGAGCTAGTTGAGCTCACCCTTTTATTTCATTGTTCTCTTCAGAAAATGAGAATATAGCTGAGACTAGTCCGAAAATGGAGTGATGGTTCAAGATGGTGGCTATAGTAGTCCTCACTATTCTATAAAATAGTGTGATAATAATTGTAATGAGGACTTTATTTGAGTTTGGATATTGTCTACGAGATAATGTTCGTATTAAAACTCAAAATTTATGTTTTGTCGTATTTTGTACGGCAGTTCAATAGTTGTATAAATAAAGTTTATATTTAAATTATTTACTATGTATTTGGCGACTCAGAATGGGTTGTGTGGACCTATTTTATGGACGTCACATTACTAGGGTGTTTGGCTAAAATTGATTGAATAACCACTGCTACATTTTATCAGTAAAGTGCACTAAATGTTGATTAGTCTAATTTGTTAGCAGTCACTACATTTCAATTTGAATTTTATTAAATACCATTGTGATTTATAGATTCTCAAAATAAATAAAAAAGTGAAATAAAAGAAAAAACCCACAAACTGGCCCAGTCCAACCCGGGTCACAGGCTGCTTACTTTCAGCCTACCAAAACCTGGGCCGTTTTGGCCCGGCCCGCCAATGGCCTGACCCGACGATGACCCGACCCGTTTGGGCCAGCCTGCCCCGTTTGCCAGGTTTAGTATATATAGAATCTAAATTATTACTATAAGGCCCTAACTTTTAATAAATAAAATTTAATTTTCTTTATAAATATTATTCTAAACTTTAAGGTGTTAAATTGATAAAAAAAAATTAAAGTTAAAGGTGATATATATAAATTATAAGAAATAAAAAGAATGTCGGTGAATATTCGATAAAATAGACGACACCAAAATAATCAATCATTGGTGGACCCCACAATCAAATAATTATCGGATACAAAAAAGATAGACATAACCTTTTTAATAAAAAAATATCGGTGGAAATGCCACCGTTAACTGTTAAATTACCTGATAAAGCAACAGTAACACATGGTATTCCACATTATTTTATATTATTGAACCAATAATTATCACAATCGCAAATGCAAAGTATTTCACATTATTAAACCAATAATTGTCAAAATAGCAAATGCACAGTATTTCACATTATTAAACCAATAATTGTCACCATAGCAAATGCACAATACTTCACATTATTGAACTAATAATTGTCACTGTAGAAAGCGTAGTAGTGAAAATTTACGTATAGGCTTGCAAATGAACCAAACCGTTCGCGAATATGTTCGGTTCGACTTGATTAACTTGTCGAGTCGAGTTCGCACATGGTATCACGCTCGATTGTTTGATCGAACATATTTTCGAACCATGTGGTTTGGTTTGACTTGTTCGCAAACAGTTTGGGTTTAGTTCAGTTCAATTGGTTCGCGAATAGCTCGTGAGATGATCGAGTTCGAATTGTATTTCTTACATGTTTTATGTTTTTAAATTCTAAATACGAATAGTTGGTTATTTCATATTAAATTCTAAAGTTTGTATTATCAATAATTGTTTAATTTGTAGTAATTTTTTATTACTTAAACATCTTTTTGTGTTTTTAATAATTGATTATAAGTTAAAAAAATTATTAAATAATAAAATGTACTTCTTCACCTATAATTTAATTAAAATAATTTAATATTTTAATAAAAAATTTATCAATGATTGTTGGATTATTACAATTTATATCACTAATAATTCAATAAATTATAACTAATGTTATAAATCACATAAATAAAGTCATTAATCATCATGCAATGAAAATTTGACATTAATTATGTAATGATACAATACAATTGATTACATTTAGATGAGTTATTAAAATTTCCAAATAGAGATAGATGATGAGTGTGTTTTATACCTACGAATTGGGTATTCTGTGCTTGGTAACTGTATGAGTTCTTAAGTATTGTTAGTTCATTTTTATGCATTTTAACGTTTTTATGCAGGAATTGGAGTTAAGCTTGAAATTGAGTTTAAACGTTGAATGATGGAATTTCAGTTATGCTTATAAAGCGTTTGGTGTCGGTGTGCATCAGGCGTTAGCATCGACGAAGCAACCAAGCACGGCGTTGACACGGTAAATCAAATTGGCATGCAAGGAAAGAAAATAGACAGAAACTCAAGCGCATATGCGCTTGAAGTTGGCGCAGCAACGGTGGTAAGCTAGCGCTACTGCACTATATTATGGTGCAACAGCTTTGGTCTGGCGCATGGGATGCTGGCTTATGCAATCCTAACTTGTTATTTCTCAAAGGCATTTGTAGAACTAGAAAGGGAGTTGAATAGATCTTTTAAAACTTCTTTTAGTTAATAAGATATTACCAAATGATTATTAATCAGTTTGATCAAGCACAACAAAATATGACTTTTGAAAAACCACTTGAGGATTGAAAATAAATCTCAGTTCTGAATATTTGCAAGATAAATACGATAAGTAAGCAGATGGAAGGTAAGAAAAGTAAAATAAAGACATAAGTATTTTTTTTAAGTGGTTCGGAGACTGAACAACTCGTAATCCACTCTTCTACTCATCGAGTAAGAATTCAACTAAGGATTTAATCACATAGATAAGAACATTGTGCCCTCTTCAAGGCCCACAGACTTGGATATTTATTCACAAAGACAATGACACTAAGACCTCTTCAAGCCCAACCGACTTGATTGTTTAGTCACTAAGATAAGGACTCTTAGCCCTTTGATTATATATGGTTATTGACTCTTGTTAAAAGGTGCTGCTAAGATAGCGTTAAGCTTTTCTTCTCAAGTACTTAGTAGTATGAACTAGATATTTAGGATTGTTAAGTTCGTTCTTTTTCTTTTGCAGAGTTTATGCCTTTTGATCAGTGTTCGTCACTTTTCAGTTTGAATCCTTGTTGCCTTTTATAATTGGCTGAAAATCTTTTCGTTGCTAGATGCTCGTTTTTGCATTTAATGATCAAATATTTTAGGATCCTTGATGTGGATGTTTTAAACCTTGGTGTTAGCTTCTTCTTTTTTTTGCTAAGTGTGTCAGCTTCTTTTTGGCTTGATTGTCACATTAGTCTGCTTTCTCAGTTAACACCCTTGACGTGCCACTTTCACCAACTAGCTGGTAGAGACATATTCTGATCTTAAATTTCAGCCAAGGATGTTTGCTGAATATATCAGGACCTTCAATTTGCAACGCTCCACTGTCAGTTAACTTATCAGATTTGACTACTTTACGATCAGGTTCTTCTTAACGAGCTTTGTTTGGCTAGGTGATTGATTTGTCCACTTTACGAACTGAAGTATGCTTTACAACTTTAAGTGATTTATGATAACTCCAAGTAGCTCCGCGATCCATCTGATGTATTGCAATCATGCGCTTACTCTGCGATCCATCTTTTCCATTCAAAATAACATGGAATCTTTACGAATATTGTAAATCCTATCAAATATACATCAGATCAGCTTTTAAAAGATCAACCTAACATTATTTTATTTTTCTAATCTAAGTCTTTATACATTGATTCAAATCATTATAAGGAATGTACAAATTATACTAGTACAAATATACATTAAGTGCATTCATCATCAAATTTAAATATACAAACTCTAAAATTATTGATTTGGGACTTTGTGTTACGCAGAATTTAACTGGGATTGGTCATTATAAAGTTGTGTTGACTCATATATAGGTGTGTGGCTGATCGTAATAAATAAATACAGTAATATAGAACTAAAAAACGGAGATTATTTTTAGATTTTGGAGAGATCGTGAGAGAGCACAAGAAGAAGAACAAAGACTGAAGGCAGATAATTTAGATTTTGGGATTGAAACTGCTATTCAGATTTATTCTCTATCTCTTTTCTTTTGATTTTTTTTATTCAAGGACGTTTATGGATATTATAATGTTGTTCTCTTTCAATGTTATGAACTAAATTCTTTTAAAGATTATAATGGAATCCAATGATTAGCATGAGTTGAATTACTCTTTGGTTGATTATTTTTAATCGTATGCAAGCTGTTTATTATATTTTGTACTACATGATATAATTGTGTGGCCAACAATTATTTTGAAAATCTAGATTGTTATTTCTCATAGGTATAATAGAGATCTTGAAGGGGGATTGAATAGATCTTTAAAACTTCTTTAATTACTTATTTGAGTATTACCAAATACTTAATTAATCAAAATTATCTATGCACAACATAATATAAATTTGAAAACTCCCCTTGAAGATTTTGTAAGAAACCTCAGTTCTAAAATGAGTTCTACGAATAGACAAACATGTAACAGATATGACAGTTATAGCTAGCATAATGTAAATGACGTAAAGTAAACGACACCAGAGGTTTTAAGTGGTTCTTAGACTAAACAACTCCTACTTCACTCTTTTTCTCAACGAGTAGGATATCCACCAAGGATATAGGTCCAACAGACCATTTTACAACTGAATCACTTAGGTTCCTTCGAGTCACTAAGTCTCGATAATTCGGTCACTAAGACCAAGATCCTCTGACCCCAATTCTGTCACTTATACCAACATCCTCTAACCCCAATTCGGTCTCATAGAATAGGATCCAACGACCCCAATTCAGTCATGTAGACCAGGATCCTCTGAACCTTCTTCATGCTTGTTGATGTTAGTTGAAGGTGTTGCTAAGATGACTTATATACTGTTCATCTTATGATACTTAGGAGTAGTGTTGATCATCTTCTTGGCAAGCGTCGAACTTTGTTGTTGAAGCTTGAACTCTTCATATCATTAACCGTAACTCATGATCATGGTTGATGTGATGCTAAACTAGTCAATTAAGCCCTTATTATTTTGAGGTTTGTAGTTTTTAGATCATAGACTTTTAAGTCTTCAGCTGGTTGGCTCTGAGTGTTTCTAGTGAAACGTAGAGTGGTGCTTGAGATTTATCTTCTGATCTACCACTCTCACGTTACCAGCATCAACAACATTACTTCTTTATACTTAGACTTTTAGTTCTGCCATGTCCTCCTTTATCTTGCTCTTCGGCTTTGGCTCTTTAGCATTATGACTTTTTGCACTTTGTCTTTGGCTTTGCGGCTCTTACTTTTTCAAGTGCTCATCAACTTCTTGTAGTCTAATGAGGTGCTACCAAGATTACATTTAATCTTCTTCTCTGTTTGTACTTGACAGCCTTGAACACATCTTCAATCGTAGAGTGATACTTACACTACGTTTTTCATCTTTTAACACTGTGTTCTTTTTCTATGATGATCATTGTCTTTTATTTTTCGTTCAATTCCATCATCATTTTTTCTTATTTCAAATGATATTTTCTTTTATAGTTCGATTGAAATCTTCCCATTGATAAGTATCCGTTGGAACATTTAATGCTCAAATACTTTGATATATCTAATGTTGACTTCTAGAGCTTTGTGTCAGTGTACTTTTTGAATTGAGACTTGTCACATCAATCATCAACTTTACTTACTTTTTTGACAAAACGCTTTTGGCCAACTAAACAGTGGTCACACCTTTAATTTCTCCCAAGGATATTATTTTACACTTTGAGATCTTCTTCTCACAACGTTCTATTTGTCTGTTCTCTTGTCAAACCTGACTTGACTCTACGATTTGGTGATTAATCAATCGTAGGGCCGAGATCTGCGTTCTGTTGAACTTTCTGTTCAGTCTGTGGTTAGTAAAATGATAGAGATCGTAGACTTGTACTCTGTATTATCACTACTACTATTACTTCAACTTTTGTTCTACTTTCTGATTATTTTATGATGTTTGGACTTGATATACAGACTCTTCTTCGTTCTCTTAATACTTTAGTTGTTCTGGGAATTCGAAAACAACTTCTTGAATTTGCTATCCCTTTTTGTTTACAAGTGCCAACTATTGTTCTACGAAATCTTGATTTCTCTGCGAACTGTTATGAGCTTTACAATAAGGCAGAATTCCTTTGTAATGTGAATTTTATAGATTTCTTCTGGATATCTCTTTTGGTGAGAACTATACTCATATATCATTAATGTATATTCTTCTGCTATATGTTTCTTCTTGTGATCTTAACCTTATATCTATAACACAAAGTAAACTTTATAATCTCCTTTAGCTTTATGGTCAGCTTTACAAATAAAGCTTTACGATTCTGAGACTGACTTTACTATCTTGACTTCTCTGAACAATCTTAGAGTTATCTTGCGATATTTCAATCAGTATCTGCTTGGAGTATTCTTCGATATCAACCTTTACAGAACAAGTCTTACTTGACTTTACGATTCACTGATCACTTAGTAAGTTGGTTGTTGCTTTGCTAAATGAAGTTCACAATAACTGTGATAGCTTTTGCGACTTTTTCTTGCAGCTTTTAGATCATCTAATCATATTACGAGTTGATCTTTGTCTTATTCGATGAAGTGAGCTCTGCGATTCCACTGAGGCTTTACGAACAAAGTTAACTATGCGAAGTATCTCCATACTACGAGTTGGAAGAGTAACTTTACGATCAACGACTTACTATCATCTATACATCAGATTAATTTCAATAAGATCAACCTAAAATTATTTGCTCTTTCTAATCTAAGTCCTTGTACATCAATTCATTTAAAATGACTTCACAAAACTTACTTATACAAACATATATTAATCATATTTCTCTTCAAGCACGTGTAGATTACTCTGCTTACTATACTACTAACATACAGAGTAGCTTTTATAATTGATTTTGTCTATTACATATGAATACATGTTAAAGATCAACCTAACAAGTTTGATTATATTGTTCTAAGTCCTTGTACATAGATATCTCAGTTAAGGACTGTACAAAACTTATACATGCAAATATACTTTAAGTGTTTCATCATCAAATCATATATATTTAGAATCTAATGAGGGTTCTAATCAATCACCCCCTTAATAAAACAACCTTCTAATCGATAATTCTAATCCTTAATTATGATTTTTAATCCATAATTAGATTCCATAATTAGATCCCTAGCGCGCGGCAGCGTCCCATTTGTTCCTTATTCCAGCGCGGTCGCACTAGAACTCAGAACCAGATTCTGCAGTTCTCAACACAGCTATGCTTCAACCCCAAAACTCCCATTTTCTTCATTCCAGAACCAAATTAAGCAAACCCATATGCTATAGACCTTATAAACTCAAAACTAAACACTTATAAAACAATCATAACATCACAAACAACTTAAACAACCAAATTAAAGGTTCAAATTCCATATCAATACTAGTTTTTGTTATTTTGACATACTTAGTGTAAGACCCCGAATTTTATGAAATAAAATTATTCAATTTTTCTTATAATTATTATTCGGTAAATAGTTAAATTGATAAAAGTTTAAAGTTATGGGTGAAATATGCAAATTTTACAAAATGCACAAGTGGCTATAAAATATTCATTGTTGTCGGGGAATATTCGTTTGGTCGTGTAATATTCTTTTTGTCGGGAATATCCGTACACGGCGCAGTCATTTGTGGGCCCCATAACAGAATAACTGTCAGATGAAGATAACGATAAAATTGAGTTTTTATAAATAACAGCGCAGTTGTTACCGTTAACACTGTTAGAATATCCGGTGGTTAAAATACAGTAATACGCGTGTTTGCACAGTAGCACACGGTTTTACACAGTATTTTTGAATTATTGATCCTTACGTAAGAAGGCACAACTCAATAATTGTTACAGTAATTACTGTTCAATATTTTATTTTATTGATTCAATAATTGCTGCGTTGATATTTTATATTATTGTTGCTCAATAATTGTCACTGCACATCATCTCCATTATCAGATCAATAATTCATATTATTTGGAATAATATTATTAGATAGCATTATTGGCAATGTCTAGAAAGTTCTGTCTAAGGAGAGATTTGGTCACCTAATTGCGCGCCAGTAAGGAGAAATCCTTATCGGAAAGCCCCCTCTTTCCTAGGAACGGCCTGGTTGTCATAATTGTGATTCTGTAATATTATTTGTGAATAATTAATTATTGATTTATATGATAAGAAAATATTTATTTTATGTAGATATAAATGATGGATATATTTATTTTTATGTAGATAAAAATAAAAAAATTAATGTTGAGGTATTTTATCAGTATTTTGTCGGTGTAGAGGTATTAAAAATTATCCGTTTGTGGCTTTCGGATATTTTATGTTTGGAATTTGAAAAAACCCAAAGCTACAAAGTTGTAGAGAATTCAATTTCAGGCAGAATGGACATAAAATTCGTATTTTTCTGATAAACGGGTTATTTTCTATGAATTACTGAAGTTTCAGAAAATAAAATATTTTTATTAAATGAGGGGGCACCCACTTTGGTTTGAATGCATGTGGGCTGCCAAATTAATTGAATTTCAATGATGGAAGGCTGCTGGACTGCTGATTTTTCAAGGAGGAGGCGTGGAACAATTATAATAATATTTTATTAATTTAGTCTCCTTTGGCGTTCTAAACATTTTCCTATAAATAGGGTGTTTAGTTAGAATTAAAAATCACACCAGAATTCATAAGTTTTCTCTCTTTCTCTCTCTATATTATCGAGCGTATTTTGTGAGTATTTAGAGTGAAAGTTTACTTCGGTTTTACATCCGATATTCCAGTCAGAAATACTGCTCTTTTGAGGTAAGAGATTTTAAGGGTTATTATGTTTTTCAATTCGTACTTCTTCCGACCTTCAAAAAATTTTGGAAAAATTTGAAATGATATTTTTATGAGTTTTATTGATTGTGTTCAAAAATGGTGATTTTTGGATCTATAGATTAAGAGTTATGAATTTTACGGAAAAATACTATTTTAAAAGTAACCGCTTATAACTCCTTGTGGTGAACTCCAAAATTGATAAAATTTTTATTGGAAGTATATCTATATAATATCAGTGTACTCTGTGAATTTCGGAATTTTTGGATAAAAGTACAATTTATGATAAATGTCTAAATATTCGGCAGTTTTGGCCATATGAAAAATAGTAAATGAATTTTAAAAATTCCGAGAAAAATATATGTTCAATATGGGATATTCTGCTAAATCTCAAAAAAAATATATTTTTAGAACTGATTTAGTATTTTCATGAAAATGGTCTAGTTATGAGTAAATGAATTAAATATGTTATGTGAAGTAAAAAATGGAAAATATGATTTTATGGCTTGAAAATCATATATGAGTTATATGCAGATTTTTTTTATGAGGGTTTTAGTTATTGGTGATGAAATCTTAAGAGTTGGCATTTTATGATGATTAAATGCATTAATTAGTAAAGTATAAACAATTTAAATAAATTGTTTATAAGTTTAAGAAATGTTATTTCAATATCATTATACCGAAATATTGGTATAGATTTTATTGTGAAATTTTTATCTTTTTATGTCGGGTTTACTATTCATGAGTTACTATTCACAGAAAAATTGGTTTCTTTTTCTGACCAAATTATAGTTTATTTATGAATATTACTCTTGAGATTAAAACTATATGTTGATCATATTATTTTTATTATCATATATAATATTTTTATAACCCTAATGATGATATTTCTCTTTGACTTGAGTGTAAAGATGGGTAAATTTTTGGTAAGATCATGACTATGGGTTCTCTTTGGCCAGTAGTGCAAAGTTGAATTGTTGACTGGTATGGTCATGACCATTGAATTTATAATTGAATATCTTTAGCTTAAGTGCAAAGGTGAAATGATCAACATAGTTATAATTGTTTATATAAATTCTGAAATGATTATATATTTCTTTGAGATATTAATATATTTGGTCTGTAGTGCAAATATGAACTGTTGAGTTATATCTTTGGCCTGTAGTGCAAAGATGGTTTGTTGAGAAATATCTTTGGCCCGTAGTGCAAAGATGAAATTGTTAGTATGATTATAAACAGGAACTGTGATTTGGTATAACTATGATCTTTGATATTTCAGGTAAAGACATGTGATGAAAATTATCTTCGTCCTGGATGCGAAGAGAAATTTAGAATCACAATTATGATTATGATTTATTCATATGATTGTGGACCAGAACTGCTGATTGATGTTACAGGGATAAAACATTGTTGGTGGATTTTTAACATAGAGAAGATAATAGACTTTATGGTCTATTTGACTCTTCTAATGGATTGCTCGTTCCGCTGCAACTATGGTTGAAAATTTTTATCATCTACCATATGTTCTAAATCTCTGATTTAATTCTGTTGAAGGCTATTGATAATTTATTTATCTTTAGTCATGATATTCTTTACTGGGCTAGTCGTGCTCACCCTTCTGTTTCACAATTCCTTTCAGGTAATAAGAGTATAGTTGGGTCGAGCGGGGGTAACAAGGGAATAGAACGGTGGTCATCATTTAGTAGTTATATTTGGTGAATAATCTAGGGTGAGGCGAACCCAACGTTAGAATGGTGTTTTACCACTATCATACAAGATGTCTAATGACATACAACCTCGTGTCATCATAAGACAGGATTGTGCTTATCCACTTGCTGAGTATATTTACGAGCACTACCTATATAATCTTAGTGTTTGTTTGAAGTATAATTCTCAATTAGAGACAGTAGAGATAATGATAAGTCAAGAGAAGACTCACCATTGGGAAGAATATGATATTAATCTTCTCATTTTTATTTGGGGTATATTGGGTCAACCAAGGATAATTCTGTGCCCATATAATATCTATCATAACCTAAAAGCATGGCCTCCCATGTACGAAGGTTTCCTTGAGCACTTTCCAAAGATTCTAATTTCTAAAACAGTTTTTGACTATACCTTTATGTAAGGTGTCATTGTGACGTGCTATCCAAGGTTGGGATGAGAGTCACAGTTGGTATATATTTATATCCAAACGTACAATATATGTGTTGTTGTATTTTGCACGACAATTGCTGTAATAAAGTTGTAGTTATTTTCTGTACCATGTATTTGGCGACTCAGAATAGGTTGGATGGAATGGACCTATTTTGGGGTTGTCACATTTGGTATCAGAGCTTAGGGATATGGTCTCTGGCGGAGATCTGGAAATATAACTAGGAGGGGAGAGATGAGTAAATTCTTCACTAGTGTGTCCTACCTAAGCTTATTTGTTGGTCAGTCATAATATCGGGATATTATGTGATATGTTAATTTGTTTAATTAACCCTTGTTTTATGTTAGTATTTGAGAATGGCTGCTGAGAATGTTAACAATGGAGTGAATGAGACCGTGGGGATACCTCTAATCACCAACCAGGATAATGTGATGTCAGGCGAAGAAGGAATTAGAGAAATCCATGTGGTGAGTGAAGAATTGATAGTTGCACCCGAGCTAGTCGCAGAGATAGCAGCTGAGAGTGAGGAAGAAGAAGCACCTGAGGAAAATTTATTAGAGGTATTATATGATTAAAATGTAGAATTTCAAAATCGTATTCATGAGTTAGAAGAACAGGCTGAAGAACGACAGGCGGTCGTGGAGCAAAAGGATGCAACAATTCAAGCTTGTGTTACCCAATATGTGATGCTTGAACAGAAGCATTCTTTGGCAGAGTATAAGATGATAGAGATGGAATCTGAGCTGAAAGAAGAAAAAACTGAACGAGTGAGAATAAGTGATGCATGGGCAAAAGCCGCACGACACGTGGATATTGTGGAAAGAGATGTTCGATCTAAGAAGGCTAAAATAGATGATATAAATTTCTCTTTTTGGAAAGCAATTGGGAGAACCCAACATCGAGTTTTGAATTACCATGTACAGAGCGGTCAACCTGAATTCGATATAGATCGAAAATTGATGATTCAGATCATGAATCAGGAGTACGACGAGGCAGTTGAGGGAGGAATATACCCTATAGAAAAGTATATTCCAACGGTAGTGATGACGCCAAATGCTGCCCCAGACAAGTCAAAGCCGGGTAGTTCAAGGGAGAGCGGTTGTCATGACTTCCCAACAAGTGAGGAACCCAAATGAAGTTATCACGGGAGATGAGCAATGGAGAAATCATGATGACCCGGGAGATAGAATCTGAAATGAAAGCAAGGTATTCTCAACTCTTTGAAATACCAGGTACGTAAATTTCGGGGACAAAATTTCATAAGGAGGGGAGATTGTAAGACCCCGAATTTTACGAAATAAAATTATTTAATTTTTCTTATAATTATTATTCGGTAAATGATTAAATTGATAAAAGTTTAAAGTCATGGGTGAAATATGCAAATTTTACAAAATACGCAAGTGGCTATAAAATATTCATTATTGTTGGGGAATATTCGTTTGGTCGTGGAATATTCTTTTTGTCGGAAATATTCGTACGACGGCGCAGTTATTTGTGGGCCCCATAACAAAATAACTGTCGGATGAAGATAACGACAAAATTGAGTTTTTATAAATAACGACGTAGTTGTTATCGTTAACATTGTTAGAATACCCGGTGGTTAAAATACAGTAATACGCGTGTTTGCACAGTAGCACACGGTTTTACACAGTATTTTTGAATTATTGATCCTTACGTAAGAAGGCACTACTCAATAATTGTTACAATAATTACTGTTCAATATTTTATTTTATTGATTCAATAATTGCTGCGTTGATATTTTATATTATTGTTGCTCAATAATTGTCACTGCACATCATCTCCATTATCAGATCAATAATTCATATTATTTAGAATAATATTATTAGATAGCATTATTGGCAATGTCTAGAAAGTTCTGTCTAAGAAGAGGTTTGGTCATCTAATTGCGCGCCAGTAAGGAGAAATCCTTATCGGAAAGCCCCCTCTTTCCTAGGAACGGCCTGGTTGTCATAATTATAATTCTGTAATATTATTTGTGAATAATTAATTATTGATTTATATGATAAAGAAATATTTATTTTACGTGGATATAAATGATGGATATATTTATTTTTATGTGGATAAAAATGATAGAATTAATGTTAAGGTATTTTATCAGTATTTTATCGGTGTAGAGGTATTAAAAATCATCCGTTTGTGGCTTTCAGATATTTTATGTTTGGAATTTGGAAAAACTCAAAGCTACAAAGTTGTAGAGAATTCGATTTCAGGCAGAATGGATATAAAATTCGTATTTTTTTTGATAAACGGGCTATTTTCTATGAATTACTGAAGTTTCAGAAAATAAAATATTTTTATTAAATGAGGGGGGACCCACTTTGGTTTGAATGCATGTGGGCTGCCAAATTAATTGAATTTCAATGATGGAAGGCTGTTGGACTGCTGATTTTCCAAGGAAGAGGCGTAGAATAATTATAATAATATTTTATTAATTTAGTCTCCTTTGGCGTTCTAAGCATTTTCTTTTAAATAGGGTGCTTAGTTAGAATTAAAAATCACACCAGAATTCATAAGTTTTCTCTCTTTCTCTCTTTATATTATCGAGTATATTTTGTGAGTATTTAGAGTGAAAGTTTACTTCGGCTTTACATCCGATATTCCAGTCAGAAATACTGCTCTTTTGAGGTAAGGGATTTTAAGGGTTATTATGTTTTTCAGTTCGTACTTCTTCCGACCTTCAAAAAAATTTGAAATGATATTTTGATGAGTTTTATTGATTGTGTCCAAAAATGGTGATTTTTAGATTTATAGATTAAGAGTTATGAATTTTACAGAAAAAGACTATTTTAAAAGTAACCGCTTATAACTCCTTGTGGTTAACTCTAAAATTGATGAAATTTTTATTGGAAGTATATCTATATAATATCAGTGTACTCTGTGAATTTCAGAATTTTTAGATAAAAGTACAATTTATGATAAATGTCTAAATATTCGGCAGTTTTGGCCATATGAAAAATAGTAAATGAATTTTAAAAATTTCGAGAAAAATATATGTTCAATATGGGACTATATTCTGTTAAATCCCAAAAAAGAAATATTTTTGGAACTGATTTGGTATTTTTCATGAAAATGGTCTAGTTATGAGTAAATGAATTAAATATGTTATGTGAAGTAAAAAAATTGAAAAATATGATTTTATGGCTTGAGAATTATATATGAGTTATATGCAGATTTTTTTATGAGGGTTTTGGTTATTGGTGATGAAATCTTAAGAGTTGGCATTTTATGATGATTAAATGCATTAATTAGTAAAGTGTAAACAATTTAAATAAATTGTTTATAAGTTTAAAAATGTTATTTTAATATCATTATACCGAAATTGTAACGACCCCAAAATAGGTCAATTCTATCCAACCTATTCTGAGTCGCCAAATACATGGTACAGAAAATAACTACAACTTTATTACAACAATTGTCGTGTAAAATACAACAACACATATGCTGTGAGTTTGGATACAAATATATACCAAATGTGACTCATGTCCCAACCGTGGACAGTATCTCACAATGACACCTTACATAAAGGTATAGTCAAAAACTGTTTTAGAAATTAGAATATTTGGAAAGTGCTCAAGGAAATCTTTGTATATGGGAGGCCATGCTTCTAGGTGGTGATAGATATCATATGGCCACAGAATTATGCTTGGTTGACCCAATATACCCCAAAGAAAAATGAGAAGATTACTATCATATTCTTCCCAATGGTGAGTCTTCTCTTGACATATCATTATCTCCACTGTCTCTAATTGAGAATTATACTTCAAACAAACACCAAGATTATATAGGTAGTGCTCGTAAATATACTCAGCAAGTGGGTGAGCACATCCATGTCTTATGATGACACGAGATTGTATATCATTAGACATCTTGTATGATAGTGACAAAACACCCTTCCAACGTTGGGTTCGCCTCACCCTATTTGATTCACCAAATATAACTACTAAATGATGACCACCGTTCTATTCCCCTGTTACCCCCGCTCGACCCAGCTACACTCTTATTACCTAAAAGGAATTATGAAATAGAAGGGTGAGCACAACTAGCCCAGTAAAGAATATCATGACTAAAGATAAATAAATTATCAATAGCTTTCAACAGTAATAAATCAGAGATTTAAAACATATGGTGGATGATAAAAAATTTCAACCATAGTTACAGCGGAACGAGCAATCCATTAGAAGAGTCAAATAGACTACAAAGACTATTATCTTCTCTATGTTAAAAATTCACCAACAATATTTTATCCTTGTAACATCAATTAATAATTCTGGTCCACAATCATATGAATAACTCATAATCATAATTGTAGTTCTAAATTCTTCTTCTCATCCAGGACGAAGATAATTTTCATCACCTATCTTTACCTGAAACATCAAAGATCATGGTTACACCAAATCACATTTTTTGTTCATAATCATACTAATAACTTTATCTTTGCACTACGACTAAAGATATTCATTTGTATCACCAGTTGGTCATGTTCATCTCAACACCTGTTCATCTTTGCACTACTGGCCAAAGATATTCAACAACATGTCATCTTTGCACTACGGGCCAAAGATATTTATCAACAAACCATCTTTGCACTACAGGCCAAAGATATTCAACCACATGTCATCTTTGCACTATGGGCCAAAGATATTCATCACCAGTTCATCTTTGTACTACAGGCCAAAGATATTCATCAATAATTCATCTTTGCACTACATGCCAAAGATATTCATCAACAGTTCATCTATGTACTACAGGCCAAATATATTATTATCTCAAAGAAATATATAATCATTTCAGAATTTATATAAACAATAATTATAATCATGTTGATCAATTCACCTTTGTACTTAAGCTAAAGATATTCAATTATAAATTCAATGGTCATGATCATACCAGTCAACAATTCAACTTTGCGCTACTGGCCAAAGAGAACCCATAATCATGATCATACCAATAATTTACCCGTCTTTACACTCAAGCGAAAGAGAATTTCAACATCAATGCTATAAAAATGTTATATATGATAATAAAAATAATATGATCAAAACATTGATTTAATTTCAAGAGTAATATTCATAAATCAACTATAATTTGGTCAGAAAAAGAAACCAATTTTTCTGTGAATAGTAACTCGTGAATAGTTACTCGTGAATAGTAACTCATGAATAGTAACTCATGAATAGTAATTTATGAATAGTAACTCGACATGAAAAATATAAAAATTCCACAATAAAATTAATACCAATATTTTGGTATAATGATATTGAAGAATAACATTTCTTAAGCTTATAAAAAAATTTATTTTAATTGTTTACACTTTACTAAATAATGTATTTAATCATCCTAAAATACCAAACTCATAAGATTTCATTACCAATAACCAAAACCCTCATCAAAAATCTGCATATACCTCATATAGGACTCTCAAGCCGTAAAATCCTATTTCCCAATTTTTTTTACTTCACATAACATATTTAATTCATTTACTCATAACTAGTCTATTTTCATGAAAAATACCAAATCAGTTCTAAAAATATTTCTTTTCTGGGATTTAGCAGAATATAGTCCCATATTGAACATATATTTTTCTCAGAATTTTTAAAACTCATTTACTATTTTTTATATGGCCAAAACCGTCGAATATTTAGACATTTATCATAAATTGTACTTTTTTCCAAAAATTCAGAAATTCACAGAGTACACTAATATTATATAGATATACTTACAATAAAAATTTTATCAATTTTAGAGTTAACCACAAGGAGTTATAAGCGGTTACTTTTAAAATAGTTTTTTCCCGTAAAATTCATAACTCTTAATCTATACATCCAAAAATTATTATTTTTGGACACAATCAATAAACTCATCAAAATATCCCTTACCTCAAAAGAGCAGCACTTCTGACTGGATATCGGATATGACGCTGAAGAAAACTTGCACTGATGAATATCAACTCATCAAGTATCTAAATACTCACAAAATACACTCAATAATCTAGAGAGAAAAAGAGAGAAAGCTTATGTTTCTGGTGTGATTTTCAATTTTAACTTAGCCATCTATTTATAGAAAAATGTTAGCACGCCGAAGCAGACTTAACCTGCAACCTGATGGCTTTACCCGTTACTATTCCCACCCACCACATTTGAATAAAAATCTCAGCACATTTCTTCACCAACCAAGAGTGGGGCCCACCAATTCTAGAATTTTTCACCAAAATGATTAACTCCAAAAATTCAACAATTTCTGAACCAGTCATCTCGTAAAATTCATAACAAATCATACGTTAATTTTTAACGGTTCAAAATTTGTGGACATATACTCAACTTATATATGTATAACATATTCAAATATTACCACGATCCAACGGTCAGATTAAAAATTATAACCCTCGTAAAATATCTCAAAAACCCTAATTTGATTTTCAATACCTCCGTTCCGACAAAAATACAGATAAAACACCTCAACATTAACTCCTTCATTTTTAACCACAAAAATATATCCCTCATTTATATCCACATAAAATAAATATTTCCTTATCATATGAATCAATAATTAATTATTCACAAATAATATTACAGAATCACATTTATGACAACCAGGCCGTTCCCAAGAAAGAGGGGGCTTTCTAATAAGAATTTCTCCTTACTGGCGCGCAATTAGGTGACCAAACCTCTCTTTAGACAGAACTTTCTAGACTTTGCCAATAATGTTATCTAATAATATTATTCAAATAATATGAATTATTGATTTGATAATGGGAAATACTGTGCAGTGACAATTATTGAACAACAATAATATAAAATTTCAACGTAGTAATTATTGAATCAATAAAATAAAATATTGAACAGTAATTACTGTAACAATTATTGAGTAGTGCCTTCTTACATAAGAATCAATAATTTCAAAAATATTGTGCTAGTGTGCTACTGTGTAAAAACGAGTATTACTGTATTTTAACCACCGGGTATTCCAACAGTGTTAACGGTAACAACTACGCCGTTATTTATAAAAACTCAAATTTATCGTTTTCTTCATCCGACAATTATTCTGTTATGGGGTCCACAACTGGCTGCGCCGTCATACAAATATTTCTCGACAGAAAGAATATTCTACGACCAAACGAATATTCCCCGGCAAGAATGAGTATTTTATAACCACTTGCGTATTTTGAAAAATTTCATATATTACCCTTAACTTTAACTTGTTATCAATTTAACCATTTATTAAATAGAAAAATTGAATACTTTTATTTCATAAAATTCGGGGTCTTACAGAAATATTGGTATGGATTTTATCGTGGAATTTTTACCTTTTTGTGTCGGGTTTACTATTCATGAGTTACTATTCACGAGTTACTATTTACAGAAAAATTAGTTTCTTTTTCTGACCAAATTATAGTTGATTTATGAATATTACTCTTGAGATTAAAACTAAATGTTGATCATATTATTTTTATTATCATATATAACATTTTTATAACCCTAATGATGATATTTCTCTTTGACTTGAGTGCAAAGATGGGTAAATTTTTGGTATGATCATGACTATGGGTTCTCTTTGGCCAGTAGTGCAAAGTTAAATTGTTGACTGGTATGATCATGACCATTGAATGTATAATTGAATATCTTTAGCTTAAGTACAAAGGTGAAATGATCAACATGTTTATAATTATTTATATAAATTCTGAAATGATTATATATTTCTTTGAGATATTAATATATTTGCCCTGTAGTGCAAATATGAACTGTTGAGGAATATCTTTGGCCTGTAGTGCAAAGATGAATTGTTGATGAATATCTTTGGCCTGTAGTGTAAAGATGGTCTGTTGAGTAATATCTTTGGCCTGTAGTGTAAAGATAAAATTGTTAGTATGATTATAAACAGGAACTGTGATTTGGTATAACCATGATCTTTGATGTTTCAGGTAAAGACATGTGATGAAAATTATCTTCGTCCTGGATGCGAAGAGAAATTTAGAATCACAATTATGATTATGAGTTATTCATATGATTGTAGACCAGAACTGTTGATTGATGTTACAGGGATAAAATATTGTTAGTGGATTTTTAACATAGAGAAGATAATAGACTTTATGGTCTATTTGACTCTTCTAATGGATTGCTCGTTCCGCTGCAACTATGGTTGAAAATTTTTATCATCTACCATATGTTCTAAATCTCTGATTTAATTATGTTGAAGCCTATTGATAATTTATTTATCTTTAGTCATGATATTCTTTACTGGGCTAGTTGTGCTCACCCTTCTGTTTCACAATTCCTTTCAGGTAATAAGAGTGTAGCTGGGTCGAGCGGGGGTAACAGGGAAATAGAACGGTGGTCATCATTTAATAGTTATATTTGGTGAATCATCTAGGGTGATGCGAACCCAACGTTGGAAGGGTGTTTTGCCACTATCATACAAGATGTCTAATGACATATAACCTCGTGTCATCATAAGACAGGATTGTGCTCATTCACTTGCTGAGTATATTTACGAGTACTACCTATATAATCTTGGTGTTTGTTTGAAGTATAATTCTCAATTAGAGACAGTGGAGATAATGATAAGTCAAGAGAAGACTCACCATTGGGAAGAATATGATAGTAATCTTCTCGTTTTTCTTTGGGGTATATTAAGTCAAATCAAGGATAATTTTGTGGCCATATGATATCTATCATAACCTAGAAGCATGACCTCCTATGTACGAAGGTTTCCTTGAGCACTTTCTAAATATTCTAATTTCTAAAACAGTTTTTGACTATACCTTTATGTAAGGTGTCATTGTGACATGCTATCCAAGGTTGGGATGAGAGTCACAGTTGGTATATATTTGTATCCAAACTTACAGCATATGTGTTCTTGTATTTTGCACGACAATTGTTGTAATAAAGTTGTAGTTATTTTATGTACCATGTATTTGGCGACTCAGAATAGGTTGGATGGAATGGACCTATTTTGGGGTTGTCACACTTAGCAATAGAGCTGATCAATGAACCAAATTGCTTATGAAACTGCACCAAAAATTGCACAAACCGCACCAATGGTTCCGGCGTATGTAACGATTTTAGGTGGGTTGAAAAACTGAATTTACGGCTTGGGTTTGGTTATTGGCCAAAACCGCATATAAAAATCGAAATCGCACCGTACTTCTTACATATAAATTTTCAAATATCCGTACATATAAATTGTTATATTCACTATTATCAGTTTTTCTGTTAAAATATTGTGGATCCTTAAAGTTGAAACAAATGAGAACACAACATAAGTAAGGTTGTTTGTGTTCTCAAAAGGGTATTTAATATTGTGTGATGTTAAATTGTATAAATTTTTGTTGTTTCAATTAGTTTTGAAACTGAAATCGCACCAAATGAAACCGCACCGCACGGTTCAAAATCACACCGCGCCAATCACAAGCGATTTCATGTGCGGTTTTAGATTTGTCAAATCACACCTAAGCGATTTTGTGTGCAGTTTGGGCTTTAAACCGCACTATGTTCATCCCTACTTAGCGAAATCATTCACCACATATTCGTTTTACAACCATAATCCATCATCAATTTATAATTTACAAAATGAATTCATAACTAATTTGGACTTTAAAACAGACCATAATATACATATTTCAACAAAAACTCAAATTCCTATTCTTTAACATACTTTCATGAATTTGATTATTTCAAAATCATTTACAAATGATATAAAACAAATTATAAATACCCATAAACATATATAATTAACATCTCAACACCTCATCCAACAAAATCCATTTAACAGTGAAGAAGTTTTGGAAACTAAAACTAAGAAACTTTAGAATTAAATTGTTTATCTTTGATTCCTTCTTTAGACTTAGTTAGATGATGAGAATGACTTGATTATTCTTCTTTTCCTTATTTGATTTCACAGACTTTTCTCTTCAATTCACAAAGAACTTACACTCTCAGCTCCCTCTATATTTATCAGACTTAGCAAACTTAAGCGTACAAATAAATTGAAGAAATGGGTTTACTCAACCTTAAGTTGGGTTAACAATTACCATAGACCAAAAGTCTCCACTGTTAATAATGCCAAATGTCTCAAGGCATTGTTTGGCTAACCAAGTTAGGCTCATTTTAATTTATTTTAATATTCTTCTTATTCTATGATGCACAAATGTCACACTTAATTTAAATTAAATTACTTAACCATTATAATTACAATTTTATTTAACAGATCATTAACCATTTTGTGACGCCCCCAAAATAGGTATACGTCACCTATTCTGAGTCGTCAAATACATGGTACAGAAATAACTACAACATCATTACTACAATTGTCGTGTAAAATACGACAACACATAAACTGTGAGTTTAAATACAAATATTATCTTCTAGACAATATCCACACTCAAATATGTCCTCATTACAATTATTGAAACACTATTTTATAAAATAGTGAGGACAACTAACACAACTGACTGAAAACATCACTCCACACCCCGACTAGTTCCCGCTATATTCTCGTCTCTTAAGAAAAATGGAACAAAAAAGAAAAGGGTGAGCTCAACTAGCTCAGTAAAGAATATTATGACTAAGATAATATACAACAAATTTTTATTAGTCTTTCAACAGGGAAAAAATTCTGATAGAATATAATAGACAACAAGTTTTAGATCAACAACTGCAGCGGAAACATCAATCCATTAGAAGAGTCGAGTAGAGAATAAATTCTACTATCTTCTAAGATTTAAAAGTCCATCATCAATATTTTATCCCTGTAACATCAATCAATATGCATCTTGAATCAAATATTCATCTTTGCACTACATGCCAAAGATATTCATTTGTATCACTAGTTGGTCATCTTCATCTAAACATCTGTTCGTCTTTGCACTACGGGCCAAAGATATTCATCAGTTAATAATTCATCTTTGCACTACAGGCCAAAGATATTCAGTAATATCATCATTTAGGACTGAGGATGATGAAAAATATCTTAAAGAAACGAATTCAATGAGACAAAATGACAAATATTAGGGATTCGTATTTTAGATAATCCAAGTTCAAAAACGCTCCATAATAAACCATAGTGGAGTAAAATTCAAGAATGAAGATCAAAATATTGATACAATCAAAGATAGTAACCATAATAGACATCTTGGACAAAGAAGAGAAAATTTTATTTTTTCCTGTGATTAGTGTCGTATTCGTGAATAGTGCCGTATACGTGAATAGTAACCCCGACACAAAAAGGTAAAAATTCTACAATAAAATCCATATCAATATTTCGGCATAATGATATTGAAGAAAATAATATCATTTACAAAGAAAATAACATCCCTTACCTCAAAAGAACAGTACTTCTGACTGAAATATCGGATATAGTACTGAAGGAAACTTGTATTGAATAACAACTCTTGAAGTATCAAATACTCACAAAATATGCTCGATAATATAGAGAGAGATAAAACTTATTTCTGGTGTGATTTTCAATTATAACTAAGCATCCTATTTATAGGAAAAATGCTAGAACGCCATAGTTGACAAAATGAAGGGATGACATGCCATTTTAGAAAAACAATTCCCACGTTGCAGCACACCACACTTGAATTCAACATTTTTTTCCACAAAATACAAAAGTGGGGCCCACCCATATTTTTAATAAAAATATTTATATCTGAAACTTCAATAATTCATAATACATAGCCCTTTTATCAAAAAATACGAATTTCATGTCATTTCCATAGAAAATTTAATTCTCTACAACTTTGTAGAAGAAATATTTTTTAAATTCCAAATAAAAAATGCCCAAAATTCACATACGGACGATTTTTAATACCCCATACCGACAAAATACTGATAAAACACCTCAGCATTAATTCCTTCACACAAAATAAATATTTTCTTATCATATAAATTAATAATTAATTATTCATAAATAATATTATAGAATCACAATTATGATAACCAGGTCGTTCCCAAGAAAGATGGGGCTTTCCGATAAGGATTTTTCCTTACTGACGCGCAATTAGGTGACCAAACCTCTCTTTAGACAGAACTTCCTTAGACATTGCCAATAATGCTATATAATAATATTATTCAAATAATATGAATTATTGATCTGATAATGGGAAATATTGTGCAGTGATAATTATTGAATAACAATAATATAAAATATCAACGTAGCAATTATTGAATCAATAAAATAAAATATTTGAACAGTAATTACGGTAATAATTATTGAATAGTGCCTTCTTACGTAAGGATCAATAATTCAACAATATTGTGCAATACCGTGTGCTACTGTGCAATCACGCGTATTACTGTACTTTAACCACCGGGTATTCCAACAGTGTTAACGGTAACAACTGCGTCATTATTTATAAAAACTCAAGCTTGTCGTTTTCTTCATTCGACCGTTTTTCGTTATGGGCCCACAAATGACTGCGTCATCATACGAATATTTCCCGACAGCAAGAATATTCCACAACCAAACGAATATTCCCCGACAACAATGAATATTTTATAACCACTTGCTTATTTTATAAAATTTATATATTTCACCAATAACCAAAGCATCATATCAAATTAACACCTTATTATTCACAATAATAATTAGAGAAAATTCAAATTTATTTATAAAAAAGTTGGGGTCTTACACCCTTAATTTAATTATTTAATTAAATTAGAATATTACCATAACATTAGCGTTATAAAATACGCATCAAACATAAAATTATTTAACATAAATTTAATTAGTATTATCACACTTAAATAAATTATTCTATTTATTTTATTTAATAAATAATCCAACTAAAATATTTATTTTATTCGATAAATATTTTAAATCATTTACAAAATTCACAATCGTTACATAGTCTGAGTCTGTAGTTGTAGTTGTCCTCAATAAATTGTAAACAATGTGAAAATAGTTGTAGTGACGACTTAATGTGTGTGCTGTCAGAATATACATATCCTTGTGATAATTATAATTAGAAAAAATTATTTAAATTGGTTGTTTGTATTTTAGCTAGGGGTGATCATGGTGTGGTTTGGTACGGTTCGAAGTCCAAACCGCACACGAAACCGCTTAAATGCGATTTGACAAATTTAAAATCGCACATGAAATCGCTTGTTATTGGTGCGGTGAGGTTTTGAATCATGCGGTGCGGTTTCATTTTGTACGGTTTCGATTCCAAAACCAATTGAAACAACAAAAATTTATGCAATTTAAAATAACAATTTAACATCACACAATATTAAATATCACTTTGATAATACACACAATCTTACTTCTAATGTCTTGTCTTAAATAAAAGCTAATTATACTAGAGTAATATGGTGTAAATTATTAGTGTAGAATATAGTAGAGTAAACAAAAGCTAAATACAATTTTTGTTACTCTAGTTCTCTTAGTAACAATATGCTGTAATAATTTGCAGGCTACGCTGCCATATTACATCATATTGTTACTAAGAGTAGCTCAATCATATTACAACATATTGTTAACAAAGATCATATTACAATCAATAATACAAAGAGTCAGAAATATTATAGGCTACTCTACCAACATGGTGCGGTTTCGATTTTATGCGTACGATTTTGGCTAGTAACCAAAATCGTAAATTTGTTTTTTCAACCTAGCTAAAACCGCCACATACGTTGGAACCGTTGGTGCGATTTTAATTGGTGCAGTTTGCGCGGTTTTTGATGCGATTTTGGTTCTAATTTGCTTCTTTACTGATCAGCCCTAATTTTAACAATTCAAATTGAGTTGTACAAGTCTGAATTTTGGGGAGTCACAATTACAATTTAGTTCTAAGGTACATTTTAATCTTGAGGATTAAACCTGAGAAAGTAACGAAGAAGGAAATTAGGAAGAATAAAAATAGGAAAGATTTACTTTCAATATATAACGCATGATTCCGACTTTGTTGGGGGATAAAGTTGAAAGTTTTGCAGAACTTGTGATCATCTAATTTTATAATTATATAAAATAAAAATATAAGAAAATTTTAGTTTCAATATTTAGTGTGTAGATTCTTATTTCAATTTTATAGTTATACAAGATAAAAATATATATATAATTATGTATATGGAAAATACTAGTTGTATGGTGACAATTTTTAGTTAGGACTACTTAGCTTTTATGAACCCATAACTAAAAGTGACACTGCATATATATATATATATATATATATATATATATATATATATATATATATATATATATATATATATATCAAAACTTATCAGGTTCGGGAGTCCGAATCTGATCAAATACGGACCATTTTTTATTTTTTATTTTTTTTAAAACAACTAAAAAAAAAATTTAATATTTTATGGAATTGAAATTTTTCCATAATACAATGTTTTGGACGTGTTTTGGATACCTATACCAAAAAATAGTGGTACAGTCTGCACAAACTGTACCACCATGTTTTATTATACGTACACAAATCATACCCAAAACACTGTATTATGAAAAAATTTCAATTCTATAATTTTTTATTTATTTATTTTTAGTTGTTTTAAAAAAAAATAAAAAAAAAAGTCCGAATTTTGGTCCGGTCTGGGAGTCCGGACCTGATCCGGACTCATATATATATATATATATATATATATATATATATATATATATATATATATATATATATATATATATAGAGTCCTTCTACGCCGACCGGCTATTTCCGACCGGGGTAGTGACCGGCCGAATTTTTTTTTTTTTTTTTTGCTTTTGATTACAAAATAATTAATGTGATTTATTGGAACTGAAATTTTTATAAAATGCAGTGATTTAGGCGTCCGTTTGGATACACGTAACAAACAGGATTATACAGTCTGTACAACCCTGTTTGTTGCGTGTATCCAAACGGACGCCTAAATCACTGCATTTTATAAAAATTTCAGTTCCAATAAATCACATTAATTATTTTGTAATCAAAAGCAAAAAATAAAATAAAATTCCGGCGCGGTCACTACCCCGGTCGGAAATAGCCGGTCTCCCTAGACTTTTTCATATATATATATATATATATATATATATGTATATATATATATACCTTTGCAAAATGAAGAAGCTAAAGAAAAAAGAAAGAAAAGAAAGTAAATTTAGAAATATGACCAAAAAGCAAGATAGGAAGGAGGTTGATAAGACTGAGTAGAAGGCGTGCGAAATTAAAAAAGGAAAAGAGATATAGAAAAGCAAAGAGAATCAGGTATTGTCCTTGTTTCCTTGACAGGCAATTAACAGATGAATGAATCTGATAGTATATACATGCATGCAGATCACCATCCCACTTCATATATATCATTTTCAACTCATTAAATTTTTCGTTGAATTAATGGTGCTTGTGGTGCCCAACCCCGACTCTTGTCTGGTACTAGTAATTTGGTAGTGCAGCAGCCAGCAGCAATACAATTACAAATCTACGACTAGTTGAAAGAAGCCGCCCTCGTTGACCTCCTTTCTTACCACACTTTTCCCAAAATTATTATCACAAACTTATTGAATTTGAGCTCCACAACAAGTTAAGAAAATTGATATTTTTATATCAGTTTGTCTCTGTACATGTAGGTACGTGAGTTCACTCAATATTTATGTAAGAAGAATTATGTAAAAATATTAATTTTTTATTGTAAAAATATCAATTTCCAAAGTTAAAAGTATCAAATCCAGTCAAATATTAAGTATTTTTAAAGAGTTTTACTATATATGACACCCATATTTATGTAAATATCAATTTATATGAACATAGAATAGATAAAAATTAAAAATAATTTTAGTCTGATAAATTATATTCTATTGTTTAGAATTTCATTTAAATCTCTCTTCAATTTCGTCTTAAATTTATCTGTCGACATACAAGTCATTTTTTATTATCAAATTGTGTAATACACATTCGGGTAGCCTAATCGTTCTCAAGTTTTATCGACTTAAATCGAGGTCAAAACAAGTTTTAGTTAATTTAAATTAAATCTAAGTAATCATAAAATCAATTACTATATATAGATCGAGTTAATCAATTACTATTAATTAACTATTCAAGGACTCGAGAGCTTTCACGGGTGATCTCGACTTTTTTAGTTAGACGACCAAATTCGACTTGACAAGGGAATTTGAGCTGGATCAATTAGAATTTAGCCGGATGAGTCGGACCAAATTCGACTTGACAAGGTGAGGGAGTGACTTTCTATCTATTCAATTCAAAATATTCTCTCTCCATACTTATTAAATATGAAAAGAGAATTAGAATTAGAAAAGTATGAGATATTTAATACTACAGATATAATAGAAAAAAATATATAAAAATTTGGTTATTAAAATAAAGTTGACATTTAATATTGAATTATCTAAAATAGTAATAAGAACTTTTATCATGGGATGGAGGAAGTATTAACTTTATACCACTCAATTTTATTTTTGGTAATTACACATGGCCATCATTAGATGATTGGGTTAGTCAGAATATTTCACTCAGGAGACTTAAAGCATCTCTATTGAAGATGCTTTGAAATTGATGCTAAATGGAGCCCACAAATGACATGGCAAGCCTCTCAAATATTTAATACTCCCTCCATCTCATGATAAAAGTTTTTATTATTATTTTGGGTATATTAAATGTACATTTTCCTTTAATAACTAAATTTTTACATATTTTTTCCTATTATATCCGTAGCATTAAATATCTCATATTTTTCTTATTCTAATTCTCTCTCCATATTTAATAAGTATAATTAGTTATGTGCTCAAAATATTTTGAATTGAAAAGCTAGAAAGTCACTCTCTCACCTACATTGAATATAATTAATGACATATTATTATGGGCAATTTTGTCATTTTATTCATTTTCTTAATATGCGTGAAAAATTCACCAAGATTTTTATCCTGGGACGGAGGGAATAGTAAATATAAAATTATTAAAAGCTCATTCATTGTAGTAGAAGTGTTTAGTAACACTTCCACATCAATCAATCAAAACAGTGAAACAATGAGACCATCCCACAATACACAATACTCCAACGGTAATATTTACAATTCATTATATAAACACCACTTCATACTTCTTTAAACTATAAACTTTCATACATTATTTTCTTTTCATCTTATATTTTCAATAATCTAATGGCTTTGTCATCTCGATTTATTTCTATGAACAAGTCTAGTTCTTCTACATCATCAAGCTCTCTAAGCAATGAGAGCTTATCCGATGAGGAGCACAAGACGATTTCCCACCGTTATAATGAACGACTACAAATGATGATGAATTTGTTGTCGGCGGTGCAAATGCTAGCAGTACACTCACAATCAAATACGAGACGATATATTCATCGTAACCGAGAAGGAAGCCATCAACAAACATGGAAAGACTACTTCGATAAAAATTCTACTTATCCAGCTAATTACTTTCACCGTCGATACCGGATGCGACGAGAGTTATTTTTTTTTGCATTTTAAAAGACGTTGAAACATATGAAGAGTACTTCGTCCAAAAGAAGGATGCTTGTGATCGTTTAGGGTGGTCTTCTATTCAAAAGATGACAGTTGCAATATGAATACTCGCATATGGATTTGCAGCAGATTATTTTGATGAATACTTGAAGATTGGGGAGAGCACTGCAATCAAGAGCTTAATGCTCTTTCACAATACTGTCGTTTCATTGTACGAGGAACAATACATGCGCTCGCCAAACGAAGAAGACATCGCACATTTGCTTCAAGAAGGCGATGAGAGTGGATTCCCATGTATATATGCTTAGCTCTTTAGACTGTATGCATTGGGAATGGAAAAATTGCCCTACTGCATGGCATGGAACGCATAGGGGCCACCATCATAAACCTATCCTCATATTGGAGGCAGTTGCATCGAAAGATTTGTGGATTTGACATGCTTTCTTTGGTATGGAAGGTACACATAATGACTTAACTATTTTAGAACATTCCCCAATATTTGACAATCTCATTCATGGTAACATGCCTCCAGTTAATTACGAGGTAAATGGTCGACGTTATACTATGGGGTATTACCTAACTGATGGTATCTACCCTCAGTGGGCAACTTTGATGCAAACCATTGTTCATCCAACAATAGTAAAAGAGAAATTATTTGCTTAAAAACAAGAGGCTGTTAGGAAGGATGTGAAACGAGCATTTGGCGTGTTGCAGATTAGGTGGAGTATAACACAAGGACCTTTGAAATTCTGGAAAAAAGATGATCTTTGCATCATAATGAAAACATGCATTATATTACATAATATGATCATTGAAGACGAACGTGGCACCAATGTCGAAACATTGAGGCCTCCATCAGATGAGATTATATCTCCTCCAGAATACACTCGAAATCCAACAATTTTGGCGGCACATATCTTATCCAGCCTTGCTAGAATTCGTGACAGAGACACAAATAGGACATTGAGGTCTGATCTCTTGGAACATTTTTGTTGAAAATATTCGGTGATCGAACCATTTAATATTAAAAAATAAATAAACTTACTACATCATTATAAAAAATTAAAAAATAAATAAACTTGCTACATCACATACTATTAAATTAAACTCCACTACCACTTGAGTGGTCTTCAATGCCTCCTTGCATGCGCGCCCATATTTCTTTTTGTTGTGCATTTAACCAAGCTTTTCCTTCTTTAGTGGGAAGCAAATTTAGATCTGTCATCATAAGCTCCTTATCCATCTTCTTTTGTTCTTGCTTATATTTAGTTTCAATCCTCTTTCGCTCTTGTTCCAATTTAGTTTCTCGCCTTTGTCTTTCTTGATCTTGTTTTATTTGAAACCTCCACTCATCTCTCGTTCACGTGCCATAATGAATTCTTTTTTTGCAATTTCTATTTGGCTCTTTCTCATATTGTCAAATTGTTCAGCTAATAAATTCATACCATTAGAGTTTTTGTTGGAACGTTTACTCTTCGCTTATTTGCGACCTATGGGTCGTTGTAGTTCATGCAATCCTTGACTGAATGGCAAATCATCATCGTCAAGGTTAATTGAGGCTGTGGCCGAAACTGGTATCGTTGGAGTAGACGGATGGATTGGATGATTTTTCAGTGCTATCAACATCCAAATTCACACTAGCTCTTTTCCTGTGCTTAATTATTCGTTGTTTCTCCTCTTAGTCTTTAGTATATTTGAACCATTTTGCACAATCTTTAAGAATTAATCAACAACCAAGATACTTAAATTAATGCTTGTGGATTTCAAAAAATGTTTGATTGTAAGCTTCAATCTAAAAAAATAAAAATAAATAAGAAATTAATCACAGGCACTCTATTTAGTCATGTATGAATATAAAAAATTCACGTAATAACTTACTGTATTTTCCATGTTAAATCCGCTTGTTGGAGCGCTATTCACCCTACGTACACATGTAGTATGTGTTGAGTTCCCTTTGAAGGATTAACGAACGATTGGATAAACTCTTGCTGGGACGGTCAGTGCTAGTACCTAATACGATTTTGAATTCATGCAAAATATTTTCCCACAAATTCAGCCGCGTTTGATCCGTGCCCGTGATAGGATTTTCTGACACTCGTATCCACGCTTTACATAATACTTCATCTTCTTGCTTAGTCCAATTTGAATTCCTTTTACTTTGTTGATCACAATTTTTTTGCATTGTGGTAGGCTCTAAATTAATAGGTTGGACAGGTTGATGAAATGAAAATTGAGGTTGTCCAGGAAAAAATTGAGGATTGAATAATGTAGGGTAATATTGTGGATTGAACGGAAATTGTTGAGGATTTGATTGAAAATCGAATTGCGGTGTTTGAGTAAACGAATGTGAATTAGTTTGTGGTGGCGGTAGTGGTTGAGAATTGTAGGTTGATTGACTTGAGAATTAAAAATTGGAGGTGGGGGATCCATGATATGGGGTGAAAAAAGAAAACTAAGAATGAGAAGAGTGAGATGTTTTTTTTAGGTGGGGATTTATATGAGAAAACTAGAATTTATAGGAAAAATTTGTTATTCAAAGGGTATAAAAATTGATGCTCCAACGACTATTTTCTTGACACAAAATATATTAATGGTAGACTTTTGTTCATCTCAACGGCTCTTTTGCAATTTCAAGGCTTACTTTCAATTTCAACCGCCCCCTTTGAACAACTCCAGTAAGTTCAACGGCTATAAAGATTTTTACATTGCTGGGCCCAATCATTTGTCAATGTTAAACTTCATGTCACAGTTAACAAAGAAACAAAATTCCGACACATGGGACCCACCACTAACCTCCTCCCTAACATATACAATGCAACCATTTTTTTTTACTTTAAAATAAGAATCTAACACAAAATACTTTATTAACATATGCAATGGAGAAGCTCTTACATTTTAACGGATCTATACTTTAAATTGACTTGTGACTTTTTTATTCTATTTGACTTCTTACTTTGAAGTAAACTAAATCCAATCAAATTATAAAGTTTGTAATTTTAAGGAAACTTTACATAAGACATTCCTATTCGGGGACGGACGTATTGAGATAGTGTGGATGAACTATAAATACACGATCATAATTCAAGTTTCATGTACGACATAATTTACGTATTAAAACAATCAAATACCTCAATTATTAACGTTTCTTGCTTGTACTTATTCTTACACCGGAGCAATCCTCCGATGGCTCCAACCGTCAATCTTCTCGGTGTGGTTGATTGTTCCATGTAGAGGTTTTTTGTTCGTTGTCTGGTGATTCGACGAACGGCCAGATCTTGACGTTAGCAATACTTTATAATAGTTTAGGTTCCGTTTGTTTCAAGTAAAACATTTTCCTAATTTTTTTAATGTTTGACATATCAGTCAATCGTAAAACAATTTTCGATCAACCAAAAACTCTTCCTTTATCTCAGAAAAAATGATTTACGAATTTGAGATCCATAAGTCATTTTTCAAAAAAAGATGTCCAGTTCTATCTCTCAATAATAAACTTTAGTTTTATTCTCATTATTTTTTTCACCGCTCTTTAACAAATTAATTCATTCTTTGTCAATTAATTCAATTATTTTCTTCACACACACACACACACACATATATATATATATATATATATATATATATATATATATATATATATACACACACACACACACACAGTTGTGTATTACACAGTCGAGCTATAGCGACGAGTTTTTTGGACCATGACAATGGTTCACCCGTCGCCGTAGCCCAGAATATCTATGGCGACGAGTTCATCCGTCACCATAGCCGACTGTATACTACACAGTTGTGTACATATATTTTTTTCATATATATATATATATATATATATATATATATATATATATATATATATATAAGAATAATGGACATACACAACCTTACAAATTTAATTTTTACACAGTCTGTCAAAACTACGTCGTTTTGGCAAATTTATTTTAAAAAAACAGGCTTCTCTCCTCTTAAATCACCAAATCATCATAGCTTCCTCCCAAATCAGAAATCGTTCAAGCTCTTCTCCTGCAAAATGAGAAATCGATCCGGCATGTTCTTCTCGGACCCCGTTATTGCTTACTTCCGTTTTCGAAATCAGTAATCGCTCAAGCTCATCTCCCCCAAACAGGTTTCTTTCTTCCACCCTCTTTTTTCACATGTATGTATATACATGTGTTTGTCAATTTTTATGCTTCTTCTTGTTGTTGAGTTTGTGTTATATAGAAGTTTCATTGTTGTTTGTTGGTGTGAATTGGGTACCGAGTATTGTCTAATTTTATGCCTGGTTTAAATTTTATTGAATTATGGTGTTTTACACGCTAGGGTTTTTGTTGTGTATTTTATTGATTTTTGTGAATTACTTGTAACTCAGCTTCATGATTGTGTTTTTGTGTGGTTGTAAGTTATGGTTCTCTCTAGGGATTTGTCATAGTAATCAATGATTTCTGGTTTGGAATTGAACCCTTTTGGAGGAGTAATCCAGTAGCACTAGTTCTAGTAGAAAAAGAAACACCGGAAATGAAAAAAGAAGATATGAAAATGTTGTTATTGGAGAATAAAGAAGAGCTGATTGTATAGGGGTGATTGTAATTTTTCTTGGATTTTTAAAATTTGGTGGGTAGTGAAAAGGAAAAATATATATTGACTGGGGTTAACTGAACTGCATGTGAGAATTTGAGGTTTATGTCAATAGAAATAGGTGATGAGGCTTATTTTTAATCTCTTGCACACTGATCCTTTTCAGTTAGCTCAATAGCACCTGCACATCTTACATAATGTAAATTATTCCATCAGGTGATTACCAACAAAATAAAGAAGAATACTTAATTAGAGATGTTACAGTATCATTGAGCATATTGTTTGACTTGAACTTCATGATAGGTCGTTGGAGTAATTGGTTTTGTTTTGGCAAAGCTTGATGGTTCTGCCAGAGGTGGCTGTGTGGTATGCATGTTTTTGATACAACTCTCTTTGGTTCACATATTTGATACTCTGTGGTCAGTGGCGAAGCCACATAGGACTTTGTGGGGTCAATCGACCCCACTGGGAAAAAAAGTACTTTATAATGTAAGGTAAATTTTAAAAATTTTAAATATTATATATAAATTGACCCTACTAAAATTTTATAAATTTTCTATTATACGGGGTCAAATTGAAATTTTATAACTTTGTCAATCAAATTTTAACCACATATGACTCATATTCTCTTAATATGTGTATCTCTCTCTATAATATTTTAAACTAAATAATAATCTAATTTATATTATTTTAAAAATAAATAATGAATTACTTACTTATGAACAGTTGTGATTAAAAAAGTCTATTATGAGTCAATATAGTGTATATATACCATATATTATTATTCATTATATTTTTATTATAATATAGTGTGTGTGTATATATATATATATATATATATATATATATATATATATATGAGATTTAATTCGTGGCAAACGGTTGCTATGGGCACTGTTCAGTAGCCAAGTTTACATCCGTTGATCCATACATTTAAAGGTTGAGATTGGTCAATTATTCCCCCTACCGCTACAGCTTCTAGCGGCAGTCCACTGTCCTTTTTGTCCGTTAGCTTATTACATTACTGCCCCTAACAATTTAATACACACCTACCGCTACAAGCTCATGCGGTAGGGGCTGACAAAATAATTCCTATATTGGATTAAGTTAACAACTTTATGACAAAATTGACCGGCATTTATGGCAAATTGACTGCCTTTTCAACTTTATGACAAAGTTGACCGGCTTTTATGACAATTTGAAAGCTTTTTACCTTTCACGGATTTAAGTGTAATGCCGCTACAATCTGTAGCGGCATACATCATTTTTTTTAACTACCATGCTTACTTCTTCCGTTGTTGAATTATCTGTCCAACCTTTCCTCTCACATATCTCATGTCTTGGTTTCCTCTTAATATTTCTTTCCTTTTTTACAGCTTTAGTTTTTTTGTTGATGTAGTTGCCCACTTTTAATCTCAAGTCCAAGTTGAAATTCTTATCTGGCATTCCTTCATTCTTATTTCAGAATGACACACATCATACCTGCTCATAAAAGGTTTGTATCAAGTTCTTCAGATTCTGTTGCTAGCTTAAATTATGAAAATACATCTGAGTTTGTAAGTAAAGTTGAAAGTAGTAAATCTGAATTGGTGCCATACGTTGGTCAATTATTTTCTAAGTTGGAAGAAGTTGAATTTTTTTACAGGTCGTATGCTAAAAAATATGGTTTTGAGATTAGAATTGTAACTAGTTATAAACATGTTGGTACTAATGATGTGTCGTCTAGGTTGTATGTTTGTAAAAAAGTCGGTACACCAATTTCTGTAAAGAGTTGGCCTGATGTTGAAGATGGTAGTAAGAAAATAACTAGGCAGCAAGACTCTATAGGACGCACATTATGCAAAGCTAGAATATATATTGTTAATAATAAGAAAGAAGACAGTTAGCGTATTTCTACTGTTAAATTAGAGCACAATCATCATCTAGTGACCCCTACCAAGGTAGATTTGATTGAGACACATAGAAGTATTACTCCGGTTGTAAGAAAATTAATTGACACTTTAAATAAGTCTGGTATCGGACCTAGTAGGATGATGAACATTTTGTGCACAATGGGTGGTGGGTTGTAAAATGTTCCTTTTTCTAATGCTAATGTTCAGAATGTGGTGAGAGATTTAAGACGTGATTCTGCAGAAGAAAATGATGCACGAGCTGCTGTAGATTATTTGCAAAAACTTGAATCCAGAACCTCGAGTAAATTTTTTATCGTGTCAAACCAGATGTGTAAGACCCCAACTTATTATAAATAAAAGTGAATTTTCCTCTATTCATTATTCTAAATTAATAAGGTATTAATTTGATATAATGCTTTGGATATGGGTGAAATGTAAAATTTTTTCAAAATAAGCAGGTGGTTATAAAATATTCATTTGTCGAGGAATATTCGTTTGGTCGTAGAATATTCTTTCTGTCAGGGAATATTCGTACGACGGCGCAGCCATTTGTGGGCCCCATAACGGATAACGGTCTGATGAAGAAAACGACAAAATTGAATAACGGTGTAGTTATTACCGTTAACACTGTTGGAATACCCGGTGGTTAAAATACAGTAATACGCGTGATTGCACAGTAGCGCACGGTATTGTACAGTATTATTGAATTATTGATTCTTACGTAAGAAGGCACTACTCAATAATTGTTACAGTAATTACTGTTCAATATTTTGTTTTATTGATTCAATAATTACTGCATTGATATTTTATATTATTGTTGTTTCAATAATTATCACTGCACAGTATTTCCCATTATTAGATCAATAATTCATATTATTTGAATAATATTATTAGATAACATTATTGGCAATGTCTAGAAAGTTCTGTCTAAGGAGAGGTTTAGTCACCTAATTGCGCGCCAATAAAGAGAAATCCTTATCAGAAAGCCTCCTCTTTCCTGGGAACGGCCTGATTGTCATAATTGTAATTCTGTAATATTATTTGTGAATAATTAATTATTGATTTATATGATAAGGAAATATTTATTTTATATGGATATAAATGATGGATATATTTATTTTTATGTGGATAAAAATGAAAGAATTAATGCTGAGGTATTTTATCAGTATTTTGTCGGTGCACAAGTATTAAAAATCATCCGTTTGTGGATTTCAGATATTTTTGGTTTGAAATTTGGAAAAACTCAAAGCTACAAAGTTGTAGAGAATTCGATTTCAGGCAGAATAGACATAAAATTCGTATTTTTCTGATAAACGAGCTATTTTCTATGAATTACTGAAGTTTCAAAAAATAAAATAATTTTTATTAAATTATGGGAGGGACCCACTTTTGGGTTTTCAAGCATGTGGGCTGCTAGTTTGTTTTCAAAGAAGGCATGTTAGACTTGTTCAAAGCATACGTAGAGAATTTGTTAATTAAATAATATTATTTTATTATTTAGTCTCCTATAGCGTTCTAGCATTTTCCTATAAATAGACGCTTAGGTTAGAATTGAAAATCACACCAGAAACAAGTTTTCTTTCTCTCTATATTGTCGAGCATATTTTAGTAAGTATTTATATACTTTGAGAGTTGCTGCTCGGCACAAGTTTCCTTCGACTTTCTATCCGATATTCCGATCTAAAGTACCGTTATTTTGAGGTAAGGGATATTATTTTCTTCTTAAATGATATTATTTTTTTCAATATCATTATGCTGAAATATTGATATGAGTTTTTTTTTATCAAATTTGGAACTTTTTGTGGCGGGGTTACTATTCACGTATACGACACTATTCATGTATACGGCACTATTCACGAATACAACACTATTCACCGAAAAATAAAATTTTCTTTTTTTGTCCAAGATGTCTATTATGGTTACTATCTTTGATTGTATCCATGTTTTGATTTTTATTTTTGAATTCTGCTTCACAATTGATTATTATGAAGTATTATTGATCTTGGATAAACTGTTATACGAATCCCTACTATTTATCCTTTTGTCTCACTGGATTCATTTTCTTTAAGATATTTTTTATCATCCTCAGTCCTAAATGATGATATTACTGAATATCTTTGGCCTGTAGTGCAAAGATGAATGATTAACTGATGAATATCTTTGGCCCGTAGTGTAAAGATGAACAGGTGTTGAGATGAACATGACCGACTGGTGATACAAATAAATATCTTTGGCCTGTAGTACAAAGATGAATATTTGATTAAAGATGGTTATTGATTGTTGTTACAGGGATAAAATATTGATGATGGACTTTTAAATCTTAGAAGATTGTAGAACTCATTCTCTACTTGACTCTTCTAATGGTTTGTTGTTTTCGCTGCAGTTGTTGATCTAAAACTTGTTGTCTATTATATTTTATCAAATTTTTCCCTGTTGAAGACTAATGATAATTTGTTGTATATTATCTTAGTCATAATATTCTTTACTGGGCTAGTTGAGCTCACACTTTTCCTTTTTGTTCCATTTTTCTTCTTAGGAGGTGAGAACATAGCAGGATCGAGTCGGAGTGTGGAGTAATGGTTCTATAAAGATGTTTTAGCAGTCCTCACTATTTCTGTAAAATAGTGTTTGAATAATTGTAATGAGGACTTATTTGAGTGTGGATATTGTCTAGAAGATAATATTTATATTTAAACTCACAGTATGTGTTGTCGTATTTTGCACGACAATTGTATTATTGAAGTTGTAGTGTGCTTTCTGTACCATGTATTTGGCGACTCAGAATGGGTGTTGTATACCTATTTTGGGGGCGTCACAAGATGCAACAAATCTCATAGCATGCATTTTGTTGGTTGGCGCCCGATCAAGGTCAATGTACCAACATTTTGGAGATGTTGTGACATTTGACAATACGTACAAGACAAATAAGTATGACATGCCATTTGTTCCTTTTATCGGGGTTAACCACCATTTTCAATCTATATTGTTTAGATTTGCATTGTTAAGGGATGAGACAGAGGACACTTTCGTTTGGGTATTAGAGACATGGCTCGAAGCCATAGACTATAAGACTCCTATAACCATTATCACTGACCAAGACAAAGCCATGAGTAATGCTATTGTTAAGGTACTCCCTTCTACTTATCACTTATTGTGTTCTTGGCATATTAGCAACAAATTTCCTGAGAAATTGCATCATGTTTATTCTGAGCACCCATCCTTCAAAGACCATTTTAACAATTGTGTGTATAATTCATTATCCATCGGGGAGTTTGAAGAGCGTTGTCAGATTCTGTTGAGGAATTATGAATTGTATAATAATGAGTGGATTAGAAGTTTGTATGATGTACGAGAGAAATGAATTCCAGCGTATAAAAAGAGATATTTTGCCGCGGGAATGACAACCACTGGAAGAAGCGAGAGCATGAATCATTTTTTTGATGAGTTTGTCAATGCTTCAACGGGCATGAAAGAATTTGTAGTGCATAGTCAGAAGGCTATAGAAAAACAATTTATCAGAGAGAGGAAGACCGACTACATAACCTAACATCGAAAAAGGAATATGGTACTCGGGTCATCTTTGAAAGTGCATGCTGCGCAGGTGTACACAAAAGAGATGTTTAGAAGTTTTCAGCGTCAAATCGTCGATTCCATGAAGTACAATGTTAGTAAAGTTAGTCAGTTGTGTGGCCCTGAAACAAAGGTTTATGCAGTGTATAAGACAGATGCAGCTGAAATAGTGGAAGATATAAAGAAATCGTCAACAACCGTCAGTTGGGGTCGGTAACATATAATTGTCAATTATTTTCTCATTTTGGTGAATTATGCAGGCACATCTTGAGATATTTCTTGGCTAAGAGTATTTCCCAAATTCCGAGCGATATGATTCTTTCTCTTTGGACAAGAAACGCGAACAAAATCTATGTTGAAGAATTACTCTTTAGCCCAACAACTGCTGCCTTTGAACAAGATCAAGCAATGCGTTTTAATTATTTGATGACTGATTGCATGGAGTTAGCCAGTAAAGCTGCTTGCTTAGTTCGAGGTTACAAAACTCACCTTAAGTTTAATGCAAGAGGAAAAGCATTAATTGACCAGTGTGATTCGGATGAGAATCTTATTGAATTGGCAGACGATGACATTGATTGCACTGTCGGTGATACTCCTCAGACAATGGGCTATGATAATGACGATAAAGATACAGAGGAAGAAGCAGAAGAACATGAGTTTTTGCCACCAGTTATTTCTCAAACAAAGGGCCACAAAAAGTAATCAAGGTTAAAGAGTGCATTCGAGAAAATAGTGGGTTCTAAACCTCATCGAAAATATGCAATTTGTGGCTTTGAAACCGACCATGATAAGCGCAATCACTATCGAGTGTTAGGAATTCCTGACCCTAAAAAATAGCTCTGAGTTGTATTATATAAGCTATGTTTTTATTTATGCGAGGAGTGTATTATGTAAGCTATGTTTGTATTTATGCTCAGTTGTATTATGTAAGCTATGTTTTTATTTATGCGAGTATTGCATTATGTAAGCTATGTTTTTATTTATGCTCAGTTGTATTATGCTCAGTTATATTATTTAAGATATGTTGTTGTTGTTAATATTATTATTATTATTAGTAGTAGTAGTAGTAGTAGTAGTAGTAGTAGTAGTAGTAGTAGTATTAGTAGTAGTATTAGTATTATTATAATAATAATAATTACTAATAGCTTTGGAATTAATAATAATAATAATATCAACTAAACAGCGGCAAACATGAAACGGTAAAGATAAACAAGATTTTTCATAGATTTCATAATTAGCACACCAATAATTTGTGACGCCCCCAAAAATAGGTATACATCACCCATCTTGGGTCGTCAGATACATAGTACAGAATACAAATACAACTTAATAATACAACTGTCGTGTACTATACGACAAAATATAAACTGTGAGTTTGAATACAAATATTATCTTCTAGAGAGTATTCATACTCAAAAGGAGTCCTCATTACATTTATTAACACACCATTACATAGAATAGTGAGGACTACTAACTAATACTATCATTCGGACCATCACTCCGTTCCCCGACTTGTCCCAGCTACGTTCTCATTTCCTGAAGAGAACAGTGAAAGAAAGGGTGAGCTCAACTAGCCCAGTAAGAAATATTATGACTAAGATAATGCAGAATAAATTATCATTAGCCTTCAACAATGTTAAACTGATAAAATATAATAGACATCAAGTTTAACTGTAGCGGAACAAGCAATCCATTAAAAGAGTCAAGTAGAAAATAAACTCTACTATCTTTTATGATTTAAAAAGTTTTTCAACACTGTGATCGCTGAGACTCAGCTTAATAAAATAATCCACATCATCGAATCACCCCTGCACTACGGCCAAGGATATTCGTGTATTCATTAATGGTCATGATCATGCCAACAACTGTCCATCAATGCACTACGGGCCAATGAGGACTTTTACCACATCATTTGTAACATTACGGTCATGATTATACCGAATAATCCCTGGTCATAATCATACCAAGTCCATCTATGCACTACATGCCACAGATGACTTTCAACATTTTATAAACATGAGGATGATGACAATGATATAAGAATTCAATAAAACAAGTTCAAGAATTAATTTATCCAGGAATTAACAACGTCCAAATTGTCAACATGATACTGCATTGTGGAGTAAAATTCAAGAATGCTTAGAAGAATATTTTCTTGAAAAGATACTGGATGAAACGCAACTATCAAGGATATTCCACAAATTTCATGGAGTATAGAAGTCAAAACTTAACCAACTGAGTATAATAAAGAATGGAATAACAAAAGAAATCACCATGCATGCGATAGACCGCACAGACAGGTTATTCCAACAGAATAATAAATAATGGAACCAGGTCCGGCGTAAACGCACAGACAGGATATTCCGACAGAATAATAAATAATGGAACCAGGTCCGGCGTAAACGCACAGACAGGATATTCCGACAGAATAATAAATAATGGAACCAGGTCCGGTGTAAAACACACAGACAGGATGTTCCAACAGAATAATAATAAAAACGGAACCAGGTCCGGTGTAAAACACACAGACAGGATGTTCCAACAGAATAATAAACGGAACCAGGTCCGGTGTAAAACACACAGACAGGATGTTCCAACAGAATAATAGAAGAATGTCACCAAGTATAGGGTAGACCGCGTATACTGGTTATTCCAACAGAATAATAACGAATGGAATAACAGAAGTTCTCTTCATGAATATAAAAGAAATAATATTCCCTACCTTAAAAGAACTGGATATTGGAAAAGTGATGTAGCAGAATACTTTTATTCTCTCTCTCTCTTATTCTCTCTATACTTTCTCTCTCTATAGCTTGAATGAATTCGTGAAAAATAATGAAGCCCTAGGCCTCTATTTATAGAAAAACTGAGGGTGGCTCTTGGTCTTAACGAAGGGTCAAATGACTCTTGGTCTTAACGAAGGGTCAAATGACTCTTGGTAATATTGAAGGGACAACTACTATTGACGAAAGTAATTACTATTGACCAAGGTAAATACTATTGACGAAGGTAATTACTATTGACCAAGGTAAATACTATTGACCAAGGTAAATACTATTGACCAAGGTAATTACTATTGACCAAGGTAAATACTATTGACGAAGGTAATTACTATTGACGAAGGTAATTACTATTGACGACGGTAATTACTATTGACGACGGTAATTACTATTGACGAAGAGACTCTTAGATGATGACATATGCCCCCCCATAAAATAACCACACTTACCACAACGTCTCAATAATATAACATATTATACAGATGATACTATGACAATAATTTAAGAGATATGATGCAGCAATTACTGTAGCAATAATTGAGTATAGCTGAGTGACTTCTCACGTAAGCATCAATAATCAATACCGTGTGCTACTATGCAACCACGCGTATTACTGTACTTTTACTACCGAGTAGTTCAACAGTTTTAACGGTAACACCTCAGCCGTTATTTTTATAGAAAGATAATTCTGTCGTTTTCTCAATCCGACAATAATTCCGTTGTGGGGTCCACCAATGATTGTGCCGTCGTACGAATATTCCCCGACAAAAAGAATATTCTCCGACCAAACGAATATTTTATAACAACTTGCTTACTTTGCAAAATTTATAAATATTACCCACAACTATAACATTATATCAAATTAACTCCATAATATTCAAAAATGATATTTATAGAAAATTCATCTTTATTTATAAAAGTTGGGGTCTTACAACCTCCCCTTCTTATGAAATTTCGCCCTCGAAATTAGGGTACGTACCTGGTATGTCGAAGAGGTAAGGATACCTTGATTTCATTTCTGATTCTAACTCCCAAGTCATTTCCTCAACATCGTGGTTTCTCCACAAAACTTTAACTTGAGGTATAACCTTGGAGCGTAGAATATGTTCCTTCTTATCCAAGATTTGAACAGGAACTTCTTCATACGTCAAATCCTCCGCTATTTCGTCCGGTTCTAACTCAATAATGTGGTTCGGGTCTTCCACATATTTGCGTAACATGGATATGTGGAAAACGTTATGAACACGAGACATACTTGGCGGTAAAGCGAGTCTATAAGCCACAGTTCCTACTCGATCGAGGATTAAAAATGGACCGATGAATCGAGGATTTAGCTTTCCTCTCTTTCCAAATCTCGTAACTCCTTTCCATGGAGCAACACGTAAGAACACATGATCTCCTACATCAAATTCCACGTCCTTTCGATGAAGATCAGCATAACTCTTTTGTCGATCTTGTGAGGTTTTTATACGTTGTCGGATCGTTTGAATCTTTTCTGTAGTCATACGTACCAACTCCGGTCCCAACAACGTTGCTTCGCCCACCTCATCCCAGCATACTGGAGAACGACATTTTCTTCCATACAATGCTTCGAATGGAGCCATGCCAATACTTGCTTGATAACTGTTGTTGTAGGAAAACTCCACCAATGGTAAGAACTTGTCCCAACTTCCCTTGAAGTCAAAGACACAGAGTCTTAATAGATCTTCAAGAGTTTGAATAGTCCTCTCTGATTGTCCGTCCGTCTGAGGATGATATGCTGAACTAAATCGTAACTCCGTGCCCATAGCTTTTTGTAAACTAACCCAAAATCGTGAAGTGAATCTTGGGTCTCGATCAGAAACTATGGATACTGGCATACCATGCAGTCTTACAATCTCGTTTATGTACATACGAGCAAGACGTTCAAGTGTATAAGTTTCTCGTATCGGTAAGAAATGAGCAGACTTGGTCAATCTATCAACAATGACCCAAATCGCATCAATACCTTGAGAAACCCTAGGAAGACCGGTAACGAAATCCATGGTAATGTGCTCCCACTTCCATTCTGGAATTTCAAGTGGTTGCAATGGACCTTTTGGTACTTGATGCTCCGCTTTGACTCGTTGACAAGTTAGACACCTTGAGATAAACAACGCTATCTCTCTCTTCATATTGCTCCACCAAAATGTATGACGAAGATCATGATACATTTTGGTACTTCCAGGATGGATTGCAAACGGTGTGTTGTGCGCCTCCATCATGATTTCATACTTTAAATCAGGGTTGTTAGGAACACAAAGTCTGGAGTTGACTCGAAGTATTCCTTCTTCATCGATTCTTGCTTCCGGCATAACACCTTCTTGCACTTTCTTCCTCATACGCATCAGCTCCAGGTCTGTAGCTTGAGCAGCTTTAACTTTATCGATTAAAGTCGGTTCTACTCGTATATTCGCCATCATCACATGGGTCCCTGGAGTCTTCAACTCTATCTCCATCCTTTGCAAGTCACACAAAATGGGCCTTTGCGTTGTTAATATTGCACTTGTACCCGCATATGATCTTCTACTCAATGCGTCAGCTACCACGTTCGCTTTTCCAGGATGGTATTGAATGGTATGATCATAATCTTTCAACAGTTCAAGCCAACGTCGTTGTCGCATGTTGAGTTCCTTTTGAGTGAAGAAATATTTGAGGCTTTTATGATCCGTAAAGATCTCCACTTTCTCCCCATACAAGTAATGCCTCCAAATTTTAAGTGCAAAGACAACAGCTGCCAACTCTAGATCATGAGTAGGATAATTCCTCTCATATTCCTTGAGTTGTCTTGATGCATAGGCTATGACTTTTCCATGTTGCATGAGAACGCATCCCAACCCTTTGCTCGAAGCATCACTGTAGATGACAAATCCCTCCGAGCCAGATGGTATTGTTAGAACAGGTGCTGAAATGAGTCTCCTCTTGAGTTCTTGAAAACTCTGCTCACATTCTTCGCTCCAACCAAACTTTGTATCTTTCCGAGTCAGCTGAGTTAATGGAGTAGCGATTCGAGAAAATCCTTCCACGAATCTCCGATAATAACCAGCTAAACCAAGAAAGCTACGTACCTCGGTCACTGATTTAGGTTGCTCCCAGCTTTGAATAGCTTCAATCTTTGCCGGGTCAACCGATATTCCACGACTTGATACTACGTGCCCAAGGAATGCTACCTCCTCCAGCCAGAACTCGCATTTCTTCAACTTGGCATAAAGCTTGTATTCACGAAGCTTTTGGAGTACCAGCCTCAAGTGTTGCTCATGATCTTCACGGCTTTTGGAATAAATAAGGATGTCATCAATAAAGACGACCACAAAGTGATCCAAATATTCCTTGAATACCCGGTTCATCATATCCATGAAGGCAGCAGGAGCATTAGTCAATCCAAAGGACATGACTAGGAATTCATAATGCCCGTACCGAGTTCTAAAAGCCGTCTTTGGAATATCCTCAGTTCTAACCTTCAGCTGATGATATCCAGAACGAAGATCGATCTTTGAAAAGAATTGTGCTCCTTGCAACTGGTCAAACAGGTCATCAATACGTGGCAATGGGTACCTGTTTTTGATGGTGACATGATTCAACTCCCGATAATCAATACAAAGTCGCATACTTCCATCTTTCTTCTTCACGAATAGAACAGGAGCTCCCCAAGGAGAAGTACTAGGACGAATAAAGCCAATGTCTAACAATTCCTGCAGTTGGATCTTTAACTCCTGAAGTTCAATAGGAGCCATTCGATATGGGGCTTTGGAAATGGGTTTTGTACCGGGTTCAAGGTCGATACAAAATTCAATTTCACGCTCTGGGGGTAGGCCAGGAAGTTCTTCAGGGAATACGTCAGGGAATTTATTAACAATAGAAATATCATTCAAAACTGACGTATTTTTGTTTAGATCTGTGACATGAGCTAAGAAAGCTTGACATCCGTTTTTCAATAAACGAATAGCTTTATGGCTTGAGATGACAGCGATTGATTTTAATGGTTTGGTTGCTTGAATTCGCATAATAGGTCGATTAGGAATATGAAAGCTAACAACCTTACGAAAACAATCAATTTTTGCATAATGAGTAGTTAACCAATCAATCCCTAGAATCACGTCAAATGCAAGTATTTTTAATGAAATCAGATCGATAGGTAATGTGTGGGTACCAACTTGAACCAAACAAGACTTATAAACAGTGGAGGTAATGAAGGTTTCTCCCAACGGAGTTTCCACAGATAAGTCAAAGTCTAATTTCTCCGGAATCAAATTTAATCGATGAGCGCAAGTAGGAGAAATAAAAGAATGGGTTGAACCGGTATCAAATAAAGTATAAACTTCTTTAGAGTTTATGATAAGCTTACCCGTGATGACCTCATTCGGGTTCCTTGCTCTCTGGGAGTTCACAACAAACGCTCTCCCTTGCACAACCGGTTTTGACTTTTCTGGGACGGCTTTTGGTGCCTCCATCCTAGCTGAATTTGTCTTCGGTAAACGACAAAATCGGGCTAAATGACCTTCTCTTCCACAATTATAACATGCTTTGGACGGCATCGCGCAGTTTGGACTGATGTGCCCCTCCCCTCCGCATTTGAAACATATGATAGGTGGTCGTTCTCCTTCCTTAACGACAGGTGCTGGTGCTGACGTCTTTCCATCATTGTTGAATCTCCTCTTCTTGAAATGTCCATTCTTATTGTTTTGGCCCTGATTACCACCGAAGTGGTTACCATTTCTGGCCTGTTGATTCCCTCCACGCTTGTTGTCACCGCTTCGATGACTGCTCTCACTGGTATTATCATTTTGCCGGCTGCTCTCTTTTGGTTGCGTTGTCTCGTTATCGCGCTCCACCAACTGAGCCCTATTTACAACATCTGAATACAAACACAGTTTATGAGAAACAAGATGTTGACGTATCTCCGGCTTCAAACCTCTTAAAAACATCCGCGTCATTCTTTCTTCATTATCCACCAGGTGGGACGCAAACCGGGATAACTCCGCAAATTTTGCCTCGTACTGCGACACGGTCATATTATTCTGCTCCAATTTGATGAACTCCACCTCCTTCATGTGACGAATACTCTCGGGAAAGTATTTGTCGTTAAACAGCTCTTGGAACTTCTCCCAGGACATCTTCAGTGCGGCAGGTTGAGTACGCTTTATCGATTCCCACCAGTAATCTGCCTCTCCTCGCAACATAAAGGCGGCAAAGGGAACCTTTTGCTCCTCGGAGCAACCCAAGACATCAAATATCTTGGTGATCTGCTTTATCCATGTTTCAGCTACAAGTGGTTTGGGTTCTCCCTTAAACTCCGGTGGTCCCAGCTCCTTAAACTGTTTAGCGGTGACCGCCAGAGAGTTTCCAGTATTTCCACCTACGTTGTGGACAGGAGCCGCTTTCACCTGTTGTTGCATGAATTGCATAAAGCCTCTGAACATTTGATCATTCATCATTTGGTCAGTGTTGTTGTTTGCATGAGGATTGACACCTTCCTGATGCACATTATCCTGATTATTGATATGTGGTGAATCAACAGTCGTCTGTGCTCCATTGCTATTCTCAACATTCTCAGATGCCATTTTCAGATACTGCCACAAAATAAAAATTAATTGATATGTCATATATTATCCTTATATTATGACCGACCAATTAAATACCATGCAAATAAACTTAGGTATGTCATACTAGCGAAGGAATTCCCCGTCTCTCCCCTCCTAGTTCTATTCTCACATCTTAGCCAGGGATCATATCCCTAAGCTCTGATACCAACTGTGACGCCCCCAAAATTAGGTATACATCACCCATCTTGGGTCGTCAGATACATAGTACAGAATACAAATACAACTTAATAATACAACTGTCGTGTACAATACGACAAAACATAAACTGTGAGTTTGAATACAAATATTATCTTCTAGAGAGTATTCATACTCAAAAGGAGTCCTCATTACATTTATTAACACACCATTACATAGAATAGTGAGGACTACTAACTAATACTATCATTCGGACCATCACTCCGTTCCCCGACTTGTCCCAGCTACGTTCTCATTTCCTGAAGAGAACAGTGAAAGAAAGGGTGAGCTCAACTAGCCCAGTAAGAAATATTATGACTAAGATAATGCAGAATAAATTATCATTAGCCTTCAACAATGTTAAACTGATAAAATATAATAGACATCAAGTTTAACTGTAGCGGAACAAGCAATCCATTAAAAGAGTCAAGTAGAAAATAAACTCTACTATCTTTTATGATTTAAAAAGTTTTTCAACACTGTGATCGCTGAGACTCAGCTTAATAAAATAATCCACATCATCGAATCACCCCTGCACTACGGCCAAGGATATTCGTGTATTCATTAATGGTCATGATCATGCCAACAACTGTCCATCAATGCACTACGGGCCAATGAGGACTTTTACCACATCATTTGTAACATTACGGTCATGATTATACCGAATAATCCCTGGTCATAATCATACCAAGTCCATCTATGCACTACATGCCACAGATGACTTTCAACATTTTATAAACATGAGGATGATGACAATGATATAAGAATTCAATAAAACAAGTTCAAGAATTAATTTATCCAGGAATTAACAACGTCCAAATTGTCAACATGATACTGCATTGTGGAGTAAAATTCAAGAATGCTTAGAAGAATATTTTCTTGAAAAGATACTGGATGAAACGCAACTATCAAGGATATTCCACAAATTTCATGGAGTATAGAAGTCAAAACTTAACCAACTGAGTATAATAAAGAATGGAATAACAAAAGAAATCACCATGCATGCGATAGACCGCACAGACAGGTTATTCCAACAGAATAATAAATAATGGAACCAGGTCCGGCGTAAACGCACAGACAGGATATTCCGACAGAATAATAAATAATGGAACCAGGTCCGGCGTAAACGCACAGACAGGATATTCCGACAGAATAATAAATAATGGAACCAGGTCCGGTGTAAAACACACAGACAGGATGTTCCAACAGAATAATAATAAAAACGGAACCAGGTCCGGTGTAAAACACACAGACAGGATGTTCCAACAGAATAATAAACGGAACCAGGTCCGGTGTAAAACACACAGACAGGATGTTCCAACAGAATAATAGAAGAATGTCACCAAGTATAGGGTAGACCGCGTATACTGGTTATTCCAACAGAATAATAACGAATGGAATAACAGAAGTTCTCTTCATGAATATAAAAGAAATAATATTCCCTACCTTAAAAGAACTGGATATTGGAAAAGTGATGTAGCAGAATACTTTTATTCTCTCTCTCTCTTATTCTCTCTATACTTTCTCTCTCTATAGCTTGAATGAATTCGTGAAAAATAATGAAGCCCTAGGCCTCTATTTATAGAAAAACTGAGGGTGGCTCTTGGTCTTAACGAAGGGTCAAATGACTCTTGGTCTTAACGAAAGGTCAAATGACTCTTGGTAATATTGAAGGGACAACTACTATTGACGAAAGTAATTACTATTGACCAAGGTAAATACTATTGACGAAGGTAATTACTATTGACCAAGGTAAATACTATTGACGAAGGTAAATACTATTGACCAAGGTAAATACTATTGACCAAGGTAAATACTATTGACGAAGGTAATTACTATTGACCAAGGTAAATACTATTGACGAAGGTAATTACTATTGACGACGGTAATTACTATTGACGACGGTAATTACTATTGACGAAGAGACTCTTAGATGATGACATATGGCCCCCCATAAAATAACCACACTTACCACAACGTCTCAATAATATAACATATTATACAGATGATACTATGACAATAATTTAAGAGATATGATGCAGCAATTACTGTAGCAATAATTGAGTATAGCTGAGTGACTTCTCACGTAAGCATCAATAATCAATACCGTGTGCTACTATGCAACCACGCGTATTACTGTACTTTTACTACCGAGTAGTTCAACAGTTTTAACGGTAACACCTCAGCCGTTATTTTTATAGAAAGATAATTCTGTCGTTTTCTCAATCCGACAATAATTCCGTTGTGGGGTCCACCAATGATTGTGCCGTCGTACGAATATTCCCCGACAAAAAGAATATTCTCCGACCAAACGAATATTTTATAACAACTTGCTTACTTTGTAAAATTTATAAATATTACCCACAACTATAACATTATATCAAATTAACTCCATAATATTCAAAAATGATATTTATAGAGAATTCATCTTTATTTATAAAAGTTGGGGTCTTACATAATTAGTCTAAATATCATCCGCAGGAAGAAGTCTAGCTTGACATCTAAAGAGTTTCCACGCAATTCGGTATCGAAATACCATTAAATCTTCTGAGGACTATTTTTTTCTACGAATATTTACACTGCCCCTGACAAAGTAATCAACATATTTACAAACGAAAATACTACAATCATAATTGTTTGGCTGCACAGGTCTGGTCTTTGGTATTAGCAAGCGCGGATCCTGTGTTGGCCACTTACGCTGTGGATCACCAATTCTCAAACAAACTGGTATCAATTTGACTTGCATGCACAAAGTAATATTAATAAAGGATATACATATATAAAAGTACAACACTAACAATTAATATACATACCGCAACTTTAACAAATTCTCTATATATTTACTAGATGGTCATATACGGGGTATCACCGTATAGAGGGTCAAAGATGGTGACTGCCCATTCGGGCACCAAGAATACAAACAAGATAAAATGCTTGGTCTCTTGAGTACACGCTGGCATGAATATATACGTGCATTCGTGAATGTCGGGCCCACATCTGGGTGGACATAGGGGTGACAAAAACTCTCTACCCTATTCGTTTGGCTTGGGGACACAACGCTCTTGCCAAGATGCATGAAGAATTATTTCATGAAGCCAAATTTTGCCCACCTTCTAATTCCCTACGTCCTATAGTACTCCTCTTTATGCCGCAATAATAGCATATACGCGTCCAGCGAATGCTCGAAAATCCAAGTTGCAGGGCTTAAGGCCTTGAATGCGTCATGATGCAGCGTATACAAGTTTCGCGGATGTATGACAGGAAATATTGGTGGATTAGAAAGTGTGTTTCCAAACAAGTGATTATTTATAAACTTTATCCTGTATTCCCTCAGCTTTTTGGTCGGAGACTTGTTCGCACCATAAGAGATGTTTATTTCCAACACAGTCTCGAATGCCTGGGTAAATATATTGATAAACATAAAAATAGTATTAATAATAATTACAAATAGAAATATTTTTAAGTAATAAAATTAAGAGGGATTTCATAATAATAACATGAGGAAAATAGTACCTGTTTACTCGCCTGCTCTATGAACTGAGTCTCGAATGCCTGGGTGGTGGGACTGGAACTTTTGCCTAGGTTGGAACATAAGCCAGTTATGTCTTGTACCTGAAATTATTAATAATATTACTAATATTAATTATCTTTTTACAACAAAAAATTAAGAGGGAATAATACTTGTAATTCTGTCTGCTCAATGATGACAGACTCGAATGAGTAGGAGGGCATATAAGCCTGGGTGGTGGGGATGTACCCTTCCGCTATATCTCGGGCCTGAATAATATTAAGCATGATACTCACTATTACTAATATTATTATTATTAAGTAATAAAATTAATATTAACATTCATACTCCAATGACCTGAACTTTTGCCTTCTCTGTGAAGTAAGACTCGAATGAATAAGAGAGAACATAAGTTTGGGTCGTGGGGATGTAACTCTCTTGTACCGCAGTTGTAAGACCCCGAATTTTATGAAATAAAAGTATTTAATTTTTCTATTTAGTAAATGGTTAAATTGATAACAAGTTAAAGTTAAGGGTAATATATGAATTTTTTCAAAATACGCAAGTGGTTATAAAATACTCATTCTTGTCGGGGAATATTCGTTTGGTCGTGAAATATTCTTTCTGTCAGAGAATATTTGTACGACGGCGTAGCCAGTTGTGGGCCCCATAACAGAATAATTGTCGGATGAAGAAAACGATAAATTTGAGTTTTTATAAATAACGGCGTAGTTGTTACCATTAACACTGTTGGAATACCCGGTGGTTAAAATACAGTAATACGCGTTATTGCACAGTAGCACACGGTATTACACAGTATTTTTGAAATTATTGATTCTTACGTAAGAAGGCACTACTCAATAATTGTTACAGTAATTACTGTTCAATATTTTATTTTATTGATTCAATAATTGCTACGTTGAAATTTTATATTATTGTTGTTCAATAATTGTCACTGCACAGTATTTCTCATTATCAGATTAATAATTCATATTATTTGAATAATATTATTAGATAACATTATTGGCAATGTCTAGAAAGTTCTGTCTAAGGAGAGGTTTGGTCACCTAATTGCGCGCCAGTAAGGAGAAATTCTTATTGGAAAGCCCCCTCTTTCCTGGGAACGGCCTGGTTGTCATAAATGTGATTCTGTAATATTATTTGTGAATAATTAATTATTGATTCATATGATAAGGAAATATTTATTTTATGTGGATATAAATGAGGGATATATTTTTGTGTTTAAAAATGAAGGAGTTAATTGTGACGACCCCAAAATAGGTCCTTTCCACCCAACCCATTCTGAGTCGTCAAATACATGGTACAGAAAACAACTACAACTTTATTACAACAATTGTTGTGCAAAATACAACAACACATATGCTGTGAGTTTGGATACAAATATATACCAAATGTGACTCATGTTCCAACCGTGGACATCACCTCACAATAACACCTTACATAAAGGTATAGTCAAAAACTGTTTTAGAAATTAGAATCTTTGGGAAGTGCTCAAGGAAACCTTCGTACATGGGAGGCCACGCGTCTAGGTTATGATAGATATCATATGGCCACAGAATTATCCTTGGTTGACCCAATAGACCCCAAAGAAAAACGAGAAGATTACTGTCATATTCTTCCCAATGGTGAGTCTTCTCTTGACTTATCATTATCTCCACTGTCTCTAATTGAGAATTATACTTCAAACAAACACCAAGATTATATAGGTAGTGCTCGTAGATATACTCAGCAAGTGGATGAGCACAACCCTGTCTTATGATGACACGAGGTTGTATGTCATTAGACATCTTGTATGATAGTGACAAAACACCCTTCCAACGTTGGGTTCGCTTCACCCTATTTTCTTCACCAAATATAACTACTAAATGATGACCACCGTTCTATTCTCCTGTTACCCCCGCTCGACCCAGCTACACTCTTATTACCTGAAAGGAATTGTGAAGCAAAAGGGTGAGCACAACTAGCTCAGTAAAGAATATCATGACTAAAGATAAATAAATTATCAATAGTCTTCATCAATAATAAATCAGAGATTTAGAACATATGGTAGATGATAAAAAATTTCAACCATAGTTGCAGCGGAACATGCAATCCATTAGAAGAGTCAAATAGACTATAAAGTCTATTATCTTCTCCATGTTAAAAATCCACCAACAATATTTTATCCATGTAACATCACTCAACAGTTCCTTTCCACAATCATATGAATAACTCATAATCATAATTGTGACTATAAATTTTTCTTCGCACCCAGGACGAAGAATATTTTCATCACCTGTCTTTACCTGAAACATCAAAGATCATGGTTATACCAAATCACAGTTCCTGTTTATAATCATACTAACAAATCCATCTTTGCACTACGGGCCAAAGATATTCATCAACAAACCATCTTTGCACTACGGGCCAAAGATATTCAACAACAGTTCATCTTTGCACTACAGGCCAAAGATATTCATCAACAGGCCATCTTTGCACTACATGCCAAAGATATTCATCAACAATTCATATTTGCACTACAGGCCAAATATATTCATATCTCAAAGAAATATATAATCATTTCAGAATTTATATAAACAATAATTATAACCATGTTGATCAATTCACCTTTGCACTTAAGCTTAAGATATTCAATTATAAATTCAATGGTCATGATCATACCAGTCACAATTCAACTTTGCACTACAGGCCAAAGAGAACCCTAGTCATGATCATACCAATAATCTACCCATCTTTTCACTCCAGTGAAAGAGAATTTCAACATCAGGGTTATAAAAATGTTATATATGATGATAAAAATAATATGATCAACATATAGTTTTAATCTCAAGAGTAATATTCGTAACTCATGAATAGTAAATCGTGAATAGTAACTCATGAATAGTAACCCCGACACAAAAGATAGAAATTCCACAATAAAATCCATACCAATATTTCGGTATAATGATATTGAAAGAATAACATTACTTAAGCTTATAAACAATTTATTTAAATTGTTTACACTTTACTAATTAATGCATTTAATCATCATAAAATGCCAACTCTTAAGATTTCATCATCAATAACCAAAACCCTCATCAAAAATCTGCATATACCTCATATAGGATTCTCAAGCCATAAAATCCTATTTTTCAATTTTCTTACTTCATAAAACATATTTAATTCATTTACTCATAACTAGACCATTTTCATGAAAAATACCAAATCAGTTCCAAAAATATTTTTTTTCTGGGATTTAGCATAATATAGTCCCATAGTGAACATATATTTCTCAGAATTTTTAAAAGTCATTTACTATTTTTCATATGGCCAAAACAGCCGAATATTTAGACATTTATCAAAAATTATACTTTTGTCCAAAAATTCTAAAATTTACAGAGTATACTTCTATCATATACATGTACTTCCAATAAAAATTTCATCAATTTTGGAGTTAACCACAAGGAATTATAAGCGGTTACTTTTAAAATAGTCTTTTCTCATAAAATTCATAACTCTCAATCTATACATCCAAAAATCACCATTTTTGGACACAATCAAGAAAACTCATCAAAATATCATTTTAAATTTTTCCAGAATTTTTGAAGGTCAAAAAAATTACGAAACTGAAAAACATAACAACCCTTAAAATTCCTTACTATCCCTTACAATCCCTTACTATCCCTTACAATCCCTTACAATCCCGTACCTCAAAAGAGCAGTACTTCTGGCTGGATATCGGATATAATGCTGAAGGAAACTTGCACTGAATAGCAACTCACAAAGTATCTAAATACTCACAAAATATGCTTCATAATATAGAGAGAGAAAGAGAGAAAGCTTATGTTTCTGGTGTGATTTTCAATTCTAACTTAGCCCTCTATTTATAGGAAAATTTTGGTAGGTTTGACCTGCAACCTGATGGCTTTACCTGCTACTATTCCCACCCACCACATTTGAAATATAATTCAGCACATTTCTTCACCAACCACAAGTGGGGCCCACCAATTCTAGAATTTTCACCAAAATGATAAACTCCGAAAATTCAACAATTTCTGAACCAGTCATCTCGTAAAATTCATAACAAATCATACGTTCATTTTTAACGGTTCAAAATTTGTGGACATATACTCAACTTATATATGTATAACATATCCAAAAATTACCACGATCCAACGGTCGGATTAAAAATTATAACCCCCGCAAAATATCTCAAAAACCCTGATTTTTAATACCTCCATTCCGACAAAAATACTGATAAAAACCTCAACATTAACTCCTTCATTTTTAACCACAAAAATATATCCCTCATTTATATCCACATAAAATAAATATTTTCTTATCATATGAATCAATAATTAATTATTCACAAATAATATTACAGAATCACATTTATGACAACCAGGCCGTTCCCAGGAAAGAGGGGGCTTTCCAATAAGGATTTCTCCTTACTGGCGCGCAATTAGATGACCAAACCTCTCCTTAGACAGAACTTTCTAGACATTGCCAATAATGCTATCTAATAATACTATTCAAATAATATGAATTATTGATCTGATAATGGGAAATACTGTGCAGCAACAATTATTGAACAACAATAATACAAAATTTCAACGTAGCAATTATTGAATCAATAAAATAAAATATTGAACAGTAATTACTGTAACAATTATTGAGTAGTGCCTTCTTACGTAAGAATCAATAATTTCAAAAATACTATGCAATACCGTGTGCTACTGTGCAATAACGCGTATTACTGTATTTTAACCACCGGGTATTCCAACAGTGTTAACGGTAACAACTACGCCGTTATTTGTAAAAACTCAAATTTGTCGTTTTCTTCACTCGACAGTTATTCTGTTATGGGGCCCACAAATGGCTGCGCCGTCGTACGAATATTCCCCGACAGAAAGAATATTCCACGACCAAACGAATATTCCCCGACAACAATGATTATTTTATAACCACTTGTGTATTTTGAAAAAAAAATCATATATCACCCTTAACTTTAACATTTATCAATTTAACCATTTACTGAATAGGAAAATTGAATACTTTTATTTCATAAAATTCGGGGTCTTACAATCTCCCCTCCTTATGAAATTTCGTCCTCGAAATTTGCGTACCTGGTATTTCGAAGAGTTGAGAATACCTTACTTTCATTTCAGATTCCATCTTTCCTGTCATCATGATTTCTCCATTGCTCATCTCCTGTATTTCAGATATCATTCTAGAATACAGCTTCAAAACAAGGGTTAATTTAACAAATTAACATATCACATAACATCCCGATATTATGACTGACCAACAAATAAGCTTAGGTAGGACACACTAGCGAAGGATTTACTCATCTCTCCCCTCCTAGTTGTATTCCCCGATCTCCGCCAGAGATCATATCCCTAAGCTCTGATACCACCTGTGACGACCCCAAAATAGGTCCTTTCCACCCAACCCATTCTGAGTCGTCAAATACATGGTACAGAAAACAACTACAACTTTATTACAACAATTGTTGTGCAAAATACAACAACACATATGCTGTGAGTTTGGATACAAATATATACCAAATGTGACTCATGTTCCAACCGTGGACATCACCTCACAATAACACCTTACATAAAGGTATAGTCAAAAACTGTTTTAGAAATTAGAATCTTTGGGAAGTGCTCAAGGAAACCTTCGTACATGGGAGGCCACGCGTCTAGGTTATGATAGATATCATATGGCCACAGAATTATCCTTGGTTGACCCAATAGACCCCAAAGAAAAACGAGAAGATTACTGTCATATTCTTCCCAATGGTGAGTCTTCTCTTGACTTATCATTATCTCCACTGTCTCTAATTGAGAATTATACTTCAAACAAACACCAAGATTATATAGGTAGTGCTCGTAGATATACTCAGCAAGTGGATGAGCACAACCCTGTCTTATGATGACACGAGGTTGTATGTCATTAGACATCTTGTATGATAGTGACAAAACACCCTTCCAACGTTGGGTTCGCTTCACCCTATTTTCTTCACCAAATATAACTACTAAATGATGACCACCGTTCTATTCTCCTGTTACCCCCGCTCGACCCAGCTACACTCTTATTACCTGAAAGGAATTGTGAAGCAAAAGGGTGAGCACAACTAGCTCAGTAAAGAATATCATGACTAAAGATAAATAAATTATCAATAGTCTTCATCAATAATAAATCAGAGATTTAGAACATATGGTAGATGATAAAAAATTTCAACCATAGTTGCAGCGGAACAGCAATCCATTAGAAGAGTCAAATAGACTATAAAGTCTATTATCTTCTCCATGTTAAAAATCCACCAACAATATTTTATCCATGTAACATCACTCAACAGTTCCTTTCCACAATCATATGAATAACTCATAATCATAATTGTGACTATAAATTTTTCTTCGCACCCAGGACGAAGAATATTTTCATCACCTGTCTTTACCTGAAACATCAAAGATCATGGTTATACCAAATCACAGTTCCTGTTTATAATCATACTAACAAATCCATCTTTGCACTACGGGCCAAAGATATTCATCAACAAACCATCTTTGCACTACGGGCCAAAGATATTCAACAACAGTTCATCTTTGCACTACAGGCCAAAGATATTCATCAACAGGCCATCTTTGCACTACATGCCAAAGATATTCATCAACAATTCATATTTGCACTACATGCCAAATATATTCATATCTCAAAGAAATATATAATCATTTCAGAATTTATATAAACAATAATTATAACCATGTTGATCAATTCACCTTTGCACTTAAGCTTAAGATATTCAATTATAAATTCAATGGTCATGATCATACCAGTCACAATTCAACTTTGCACTACAGGCCAAAGAGAACCCTAGTCATGATCATACCAATAATCTACCCATCATTACACTCCAGTGAAAGAGAATTTCAACATCAGGGTTATAAAAATGTTATATATGATGATAAAAATAATATGATCAACATATAGTTTTAATCTCAAGAGTAATATTCGTAATTCATGAATAGTAAATCGTGAATAGTAACTCATGAATAGTAACCCCGACACAAAAGATAGAAATTCCACAATAAAATCCATACCAATATTTCGGTATAATGATATTGAAAGAATAACATTACTTAAGCTTATAAACAATTTATTTAAATTGTTTACAATTTACTAAATAATGCATTTAATCATTCTAAAATACCAAACTCATAAGATTTTATCACCAATAATCAAAACCCTCATCAAAAATCTGCATATACCTCATATAGGATTCTCAAGTCATAAAATTATATTTTTCAATTTTCTTACTTCACAAAACATATTTAATTCATTTACTCATAACTAGACCATTTTCATAAAAAATACCAAATCAGTTTCAAAAATATTTCTTTTCTGGGATTTAGCATAATATAGTCCCATAGTGAACATATATTTTTCTCAGAATTTTTAAAAATCATTTACTATTTTTCATATGGTCAAAACAGCCGAATATTTAGACATTTATCAAAAATTATACTTTTGTCCAAAAATTCTAAAATTTACAGAGTATACTTCTATCATATACATGTACTCCCAATAAAAATTTCAACAATTTTGGAGTTAACCACAAGGAATTATAAGCGGTTACTTTTAAAATAGTCTTTTCTCATAAAATTCATAACTCTCAATCTATACATCCAAAAATCACCATTTTTGGACACAATCAAGAAAACTCATCAAACTATCATTTTAAATTTTTTCAGAATTTTTGAAGGTCAGAAAAATTACGAAACTGAAAAACATAACAACCCTTAAAATTCCTTACTATCCCTTACAATCCCTTACAATCCCCTACCTCAAAAGAGCAGTACTTCTGACTGGATATCGGATATGATGCTGAAGGAAACTTGCACTGAATAGCAACTCTCAAAGTATCTAAATACTCACAAAATATGCTTCATAATATAGAGAGAGAAAGAGAGAAAGCTTATGTTTCTGGTGTGATTTTCAATTCTAACTTAGCCCTCTATTTATAGGAAAATTTTGGTAGGTTTGACCTGCAACCTGATGGCTTTACCTGCTACTATTCCCACCCACCACATTTGAAATATAATTCAGCACATTTCTTCACCAACCACAAGTGGGGCCCACCAATTCTAGAATTTTCCACCAAAATGATAAACTCCGAAAATTCAACAATTTCTGAACCAGTCATCTCGTAAAATTCATAACAAATCATACGTTCATTTTTAACGGTTCAAAATTTGTGGACATATACTCAACTTATATATGTATAACATATCCAAAAATTACCACGATCCAACGGTCGGATTAAAAATTATAACCCCCGCAAAATATCTCAAAAACCCTGATTTTTAATACCTCCATTCCGACAAAAATACTGATAAAAATCTCAACATTAACTCCTTCATTTTTAACCACAAAAATATATCCCTCATTTATATCCACATAAAATAAATATTTTCTTATCATATAAATCAATAATTAATTATTCACAAATAATATTACAGAATCACATTTATGACAAACAGGCCGTTCCCAGGAAAGAGGGGGCTTTCCAATAAGGATTTCTCCTTACTGGCGCGCAATTAGATGACCAAACCTCTCCTTAGACAGAACTTTCTAGACATTGCCAATAATGCTATCTAATAATACTATTCAAATAATATGAATTATTGATCTGATAATGGGAAATACTGTGCAGCAACAATTATTGAACAACAATAATACAAAATTTCAACGTAGCAATTATTGAATCAATAGAATAAAATATTGAACAGTAATTACTGTAACAATTATTGAGTAGTGCCTTCTTACGTAAGAATCAATAATTTCAAAAATACTATGCAATACCGTGTGCTACTGTGCAATAACGCGTATTACTGTATTTTAACCACCGGGTATTCCAACAGTGTTAACGGTAACAACTACGCCGTTATTTGTAAAAACTCAAATTTATCGTTTTCTTCACTCGACAGTTATTCTGTTATGGGGCCCACAAATGGCTGCGCCGTCGTACGAATATTCCCCGACAGAAAGAATATTCCACGACCAAACGAATATTCCCCGACAACAATGATTATTTTATAACCACTTGTGTATTTTGAAAAAAAAATCATATATCACCCTTAACTTTAACATTTATCAATTTAACCATTTACTGAATAGGAAAATTGAATACTTTTATTTCATAAAATTCGGGGTCTTACATTAATGTTGAGATGTTTTATCTGTATTTTTGTCGGAACGGAGGTATTAAAAATTAAATTAGGGTTTTTGAGATATTTTGCGCGGGTTATAATTTTTAATCCGACAGTTGGATCGTGGTAATATTTGGATATGTTATACATATATAAGTTGAGTATATGTCTACAAATTTTGAACCGTTAAAAATGAACGTATGATTTGTTATGAACTTTACGAGATGACTGGTTTAGAAGTTGTTGAATTTTCGGAGTTAATCATTTTGGTGGAAAATTCTAGAATTGGTGGGCCCCACTCTTGGTTGGTGAAGAAATGTGCTGAGATTTTTATTCAAATGTGGTGGGTGAGAATAGTAGCAGGTAAAGTCATCAGGTTGCTGGTTAAGTCTGCTTTGGCGTGCTAACATTTTCTCATAAATAGAGGGCTAAGTTAGAATTGAAAATCACACCAGAATTCATAAGTGTTCTCTCTTTTTCTCTCTAGATTATCGAGTGTATTTTATGAGTATTTAGATAATTGGTGAGTTGTTATTCATCAGTGCAAGTTTCCTTCAGCGTCATATCCGATATCCAGTCAGAAATGCTGCTCTTTTGAGGTAAGGGATAGTAAGGGATTTTAAGGGTTATTATGTTTTTCAGTTCGTACTTCTTCCGACTTTTAGAAAATTCTGAAAAAATTTGAAATGATATTTTGATGAGTTTTATTGATTGTGTCCAAAAATGGTAATTTTTGAATGTATAGATTAAGAGTTATGAATTTTATGAGAAAAGACTATTTTAAAAGTATCCGCTTATAACTCCTTGTGGTTAACTCCAAAATTGATAAAAATTTTATTGAAAGTATATCTATATAATATTAGTGTACTCTGTGAATTTCAGAATTTTTGGATAAAAGTATAATTTTTGATAAATATCTAAATATTCGGCTGTTTTGGCCATATGAAAAATAGTAAATGAGTTTTAAAAATTCTGAGAAAAATATATGTTCAATATGGGACTATATTCTGCTAAATCTCAGAAAAAAAATATTTTTGGAACTGATTTGGTATTTTTCATGAAAATAGACTAGTTATGAGTAAATGAATTAAATATGTTATGTGAAGTAAAAAAATTGGAAAATAGGATTTTACGGCTTGAGAATCCTATATGAGGTATATGCAGATTTTTGATGAGGGTTTTGGTTATTGGTAATGAAATCTTATGAGTTTGGCATTTTAGGATGATTAAATGTATTATTTAGTAAAGTGTAAACAATTAAAATAAATTGTTTATAAGCTTAAGAAATGTTATTCTTCAATATCATTATACCAAAATATTGGTATGGATTTTATTGTGGAATTTCTACTTTTTTTATGTCGAGTTACTATTTATGAATTACTATTCACGAGTTACTATTCATGAGTTACTATTCACGAGTTACTATTCACATAAAAAATGATTTTTTTTCTGACCAAATTATAGTTGATTTATGAATATTACTCTTGAAATTAAATCAATGTTTGATCATATTATTTTTATTATCATATATAACATTTTTATAACCTTGATGTTAAAATTATCTTTCGCTTGAGTGTAAAGATGGATAAATTATTGGTATGATCATGACTATGGGTTCTCTTTGGCCAGTAGCGTAAAGTTGAATTGTTGACTGGTATGATCATGACCATTAAATTTATAATTGAATATCTTTAGCTTAAGTACAAAGGTGAATTGATCAACATGGTTATAATTATTGGTTATATAAATTCTGAAATGATTATATATTTCTTTGAGATAATAATATATTTGGCCTGTAGTGCAAAGATGAACTGTTGATGAATATCTTTGGCATGTAGTGCAAAGATGAATTATTGATAAATATCTTTGACCTGTAGTGCGAAGATGAACTGTTGTTGAATATCTTTGGCCTGTAGTGCAAAGATGGTTTGTTGATGAATATCTTTGGCCCGTAGTGCAAAGATGACATGTTGTTGAATATCTTTGGCTAGTAGTGCAAAGATGAACATGTGTTGAGATGAACATGACCAACTGGTGATACAAATGAATATCTTTGGTCGTAGTGCAAAGATGAAGTTATTAGTATGATTATGAACAGAAAATGTGATTTGGTGTAACCATGATCTTTGATATTTTAGGTAAAGATAGGTGATGAACATTATCTTCGTCCTGGATGAGAAGAGGAATTTAGAACTACAATTATGATTATGAGTTATTCATATGATTGTGGACCAGAATTGTTAATTGATGTTACAGGGATAAAATATTGTTGGTGGATTTTTAACATGGAGAAGATAATAGACTTTGTAGTCTATTTGACTCTTCTAATGGATTGCTCGTTCCGCTGCAATTATGGTTGAAATTTTTTATCATCTACCATATGTTCTAAATCTCTGATTAATTACTGTTGAAGGCTATTGATAATTTATTTATCTTTAGTTATGGTATTCTTTACTGGGCTAGTTGTGCTCACCCTTCTGTTTCACAATTCTTTTCAGGTAATAAGAGTGTAGCTGGGTCGAGTGGGGGTAACATGGGAATAGAACGGTGGTCGTCATTTAGTAGTTATATTTGGTGAATCAAATTGGGTGAGGCGAGCCCAACGTTGGAAGGGTGTTTTGTCACTATCATACAAGATGTCTAATGATATACAATCTCATGTCATCATAAGACAGGGATGTGCTCATCCACTTGCTGAGTATATTTACGAGCACTACCTATATAATCTTGGTGTTTGTTTGAAGTATAATTCTCAATTAGAGACAGTGGAGATAATGATAAGTCAAGAGAAGACTCACCATTTGGGAAGAATATGATAGTAATCTTCTCGTTTTTCTTTGGGGTATATTGGGTCAACCAAGGATAATTCTGTGACCATATGATATCTATCACAACCTAGAAGCATGGCCTCCCATGTACAAAGGTTTTCTTGAGCACTTCCCAAAGATTCTAATTTCTAAAACAGTTTTTGACTATACCTTTATGTAAGGTGTCATTGTGAGGTGCTGTCCACGGTTGGGACATGGGTCACATTTGGTATATATTTGTATCCAAACTCACAGCATATGTGTTGTTGTATTTTGCACGACAATTGTTGTAATAAAATTGTAGCTATTTTCTGTACCATGTATTTGGCGACTCAGAATAAGTTGGATGGAATGGACCTATTTTGGGGTCGTTACAGCAGTATTACTCATCTCGCTCTTCACCATTGTTCCCTCTGACTTTAGAGTTGTATACACCGTAAAGATGGTCCCATACCTATTTCTCAACTACATAGTCTGGAGGCATCTCAATAAAAGTAAAGCACTTATCAAGTAAGGACTTTGCACTCTCAACCTGTCATGTAAGATAAAAGTACAATATTAGTATTATTAATAAACAAGACAGTATGTATAAATATAATACGCTATATTAAAATTTGTAAATGTTAGTGTACCATTTGTATAAGATGATGTTACTGGCTGTAAACAGTCTGGGGCTCGTATGTAGGGTCTGGGTCCCCTTCCCGTCGAGGGCGATGCCGTTTTCAATGTGTAATTTTCCTATATCAAGCCATGTATGAATTAATTTTCACGTAGTTGGAAATTTCGTACTACTGTCCTTTCAAATGCTCCATGTAAGCCTCCCAATGTGCGATGTACACTCGCCTCAAGGCCATGCAATCAGCGATGGTAAATCTATGTTCTTTTTCCTTTCTAAGTTCTTTGTGATTTTCTGCCGGAGATGGTATACCTTGTAAGAACCCATACTGTCTCATCACCCTGTCTAGCATCTGGTATTCTACAATATCAAAATGGATCAAGGGGATTCTACCGGATCCCAACAATATTCCTTCAAAATTAAATCCATTCATATTGTCATCCCACCTCACGTAAGGGCGCCAAACTACTTGCCATTCAGGATGGACTTCTAACTCCCCTCGGTAAAATTTTAAATGATGATGGGGATTTTGTCGTCTATCAGGGTAGCTGTGATTTTCTGAGTATGCCCACGCCAGGGCCCTAAGTAACCATAATTGTGATTGAGGCCAGGGGTTAGGTCTTACGATTATTATACGCTCGTATGCCCAAATTTGTAAAAGAGTGACACAACCATTAATATATTTCGCTCCTTTCCTAGTGGCAGTATATAAAGACCTATACAAATAGCCCAACACAGCTGCACCCCAAGAATACGTTACACAATTTTCAGCGTTAGCAATAAAACACATATACTTGGGATGAACAATGTTTTTATTCTTAGTGGGGAACAATATTGCCCCACACAACCAAAGAATATAGGCCTTTGTGCATCGACCAACAATTTCCTTACTTGCTTTAGGGGGACAATTATTAAAATGATGCTGCAACCATAGTAATGAAATAGAGCCGCGTTTTTTTGATTCCTGATATTCAGCAACTACTTCAGTACCAAAACATTCTTTAAAATGAGCCAATGGAGTGTCAAATAATGGATAAGTTAAGGGTTTGCCAACCACCGGCAACCCAAGAATGAAGTGTACATCCTCTAAAGTGATTGTAATTTTCCCACAATTTAAGTGAAAACTATTGGTCTCCGGCCGCCATCTCTCCACCAAGGCGGACACGAGTCCAATGTCAGTTTGTGGTACAATTGCCGGATAGCTAAAAATCCCAAAACAACATTTTTGTAGAAGAGTTTTTTGAGCTTTTGTTAATATCCATTGATCGTATTTTTTTCCAGTTAATTGACATGAGAGTAGTCTTCCCCTGTCTTTCCCGTCATATATATCATCTGACACATGATTTTGTTGGTCGTTAAGGACACTTAGGTCAATTGGTCCATAAATCCAACTGTCCATCTAGTACCTAAAAAAATAACTACCACATGTTTTTTATATTGTTTAATAACTATGTAACACAATTATATCTATATCCTATTAATAAAAAAAAAATCATTTTATAATAATTTTAAGACATCTTTTTTTTTGCACATTTTCATAATAATTAATCATTATTAGTCACAATACTCACATGCATATTATATCCCACATAACTCATTATATTTTATCAAAATAAACATTCATAATAAAGTAATACTCCATTACAATTATTAAGCAAATAATTTAATAAAAAGTCAAAAATTATAGTAACTACTTCACCACATAGTTATATAATTAACCAAACACATAAATCACAAAATTTTCTAAAATTTCACATGCATATATGAAGACATAGTAATGATTGATAGTTTTCCTTAAAAATTTAACTATTTTTATTTATCATAAATACATTGATAAAAAATAAATATAATATTTATATTTTTTAATTAAATATTTGAAAAATAAATCTTACCACAATAATATTTGAATTTGAGAATTTGTAGATAAATCGGTTGCAGTCCAATTTTCTCTCACAATAATCTCTTTTAGTGCTTGAATGGAAGTTGATTTAGCTAGGCAGGGGAGGGAATGTGTGTACCGGCAGGGAAGAGAGCAACGACAGGGAAGAGAGGAAATGAGTTTTGAGAGGGAGAGTGGAGCGGCAGGTAGATAAAATGGGGGAGAGCTTGCAGCTACAAGCTATAGCGGCACAGATGTTTTAAGTTTTTAAATACCAGTGTGTCAGTCAATGTTTTGGCTTGCGTGTGTCTTGGCTTGCGTGTTGTCAGTCTGACTGTCAGTGTATAGGTTTTTCCAAGCGAGGCTGCCGCTACAGGCTCATGCGGTAGGCAGTATAATTTTGGAGGGGCAATTCGGTAACTTAGCCCTAAATTATCTATATGTTCTGCAATGGAGGGACTGTCGCTACAAGAGCGGCAGGGGGAATAATTAACCAATCTTAGCCTTTAAAAGTATGGATCAACGGATGTAAATTTGATTGCTGAACAGTACTCATAGCAACCGTTTGCCACGGATTAAACCCCTATATATATATGTATGTATATATATATATATACACACACACACATATACTCGAAAGTATAAAGTATTAAAAAAAAGTGACTCGGGGGCGCTACCCCCGAACCCCTGCCAAATTATTTGTAACTCAGTAATAATTTTGACCCCACTAACGAAAGTTTCTGGCTTCGCCACTGTCTGTGGTCCTTGGACTCTTGCCTTTTAAATGTTAAAGTGACTAATATGTGTGATCAATTTGGACCACATGTTAGTGTAGTTGACGAGTTTGGCATTCCTGTGAAGTTTGTGGGTGTTGGTGAAGGTTGTAGAAGACCTCCAGCCCTTCGATGCAGAAGCATTTGTTGATGCCATTATTTTATGAGCATGAAATCAGTTAGTCTCTGCATCATTCTTTACAATTATTCCCTATGGCTATGTTTGTTTGCAAGGATTATATTTGGAATAAGACTATTAATTTCAAGCGTTTTGTTTGTTTTCAAATTTAGATTTGGGACTATTAGTCTAAGGATTATAAAATAACTTAATTGTCTTGAGATTATAATTATAATTCCGAAATTATAATCCTTGCAAACAAACATATATAGCCTATGTTCTTATATTTTGATAGGAGGTTTATAGAAGTGCTACTCATTTTACAAATTTTTTTTCTTAAATAGCTATCTTATTTAAGCTTTTCCCACACAACAATTTAAACTCTTTCCTAAACATTTAAATTTTTTTCATCACCTATGAAATATTCTTTCTTTTCCATCCCACAGATCAAGTTTGGTACAATCCAGTGGAACTTTTAGTAGGATTACGACATGACATTACAATCAATACGAGCAAGTCATCTCTTGTATTTCAAAGGTGCAAAAGGGGTATTGCAGAGGGGACAAAAATGGAGTTCGGACTTGCATACATTTGTTTTATAAACTAGCAAGTTTGTCTCAACCTGCGGATACTTGGTACTTATTTTTTTTTTTTCACTTTGAAATATAAGGTGACAATACAAAATTGGGTAGTCTAGCACATTCCTTTAGTGTAATATGGGAAATTTGTAGTACTGTCTTCCATAGTAAACAACTGGAACTGCTTTATGTTGTTGAGCTGTTTTTATTTTAAAGACATGCATGTTGGTTTGTAAATTACGTCCATAGTCCTTAATGGTGTTGTGTTATTAGTAAGAAATTAATGCGGTTCTCAACAGTCAGTGCATTCTTTTTATTGAATATTGGGAGTATTTAACAGTTGTTGATGTTTTGATTGGTTCCCTTTTGAATTTTTGATGAGATTTTTACATGAGAATATATGTTCAATTACCATTATTAAAATTTTTGTATTTTAGACCTTGGTTTGGTATAAATGTTTGACAACGTTATATAACTTAGTTGATTGCCGGCATCAGTTTACTGCAACAACTAAAAGCAGAGAAAAGAAGGCCAAATTGAGAGCTGCGAGGATGCAAAATAAGCTTGAATGTAAAGGAAATTCAAGCTCTTCTTCAGAAACAAGTAACAGTGAATGTCATCCTCACAAGCTTGAATGTAAAGGAAATTCAAGCTCTTCTTTAGAATCAAGTGACAGTGAATGTGGTGAAGTTCATTGCTTATATATATTGAACTGGTCAATATATTTTTGAATCCGCAATTTAAAATTTGAACTAATTTGTAATGGGGAAGTCAAAGGGCAGTAGCCACGATATATCTGGTACTTGGTATTTGAGGTGACAAATAAGATTTCAATTGATTAAATATAAGGGGTAGTTTTGTTTGAACTGAGCTGAGCTCCCAAGTGACCAATATCCACCTTTTTTGGTCATCTGGATACTTATTTCAGGTGGGCAGTATGTGCTATACAACCAAGAATTCAAACATGATTTATAACAATGACTGCCCGCCCTATAATTGACAAAAAAGAAAAAAGAAAGAAAGAAGATGATGATGATCTTTTGAATCTCATTCTTAGTTTAACAACCAAACAAGAGAAAATAAGCCATTTTCATTGAAAACAATTTTATAAGAAAGCCTTAATATGCCGCTGGGGCCTGGGTTCATAAAGACGGACATGAGCAGTCTTCAGTTAGGCCGAGTCATGCCCAGCTTAAACTAGGTCGAACTTGGCTCATTTTTGTATTAGAAATAATGGACCGCGGGATGCAGGCTTTATTAGGCCTTTTTCCCCTTCTTCTTTCTCCCTTTTTAATAAATTTATACTCTTGTTTGACTTTAAATAAATTTTAAAGGTAAAGTCTAAATAAATTAACTTTTAATTATTTTAAAATATATATTACACAGATTAATAAAACTAAAAATAAATGTGTAACACAAAAAATGATACAAATATAAATACAAATGAATATAGTTTTTGAAATATAGAAAACAAAAATACACTCAAACTTGGCCTTTATTTAGCTATGGAAGGGTAAAATAGAAAAAAAAAATACAAAATACCTAGAAAAAGCATGATTTTTCAGACTAAGTTTCAAGCTTTAAAAAGTTACGTATGTATAAGTGAGAGTTGCAACTAAATACATGTTACTTGTATAATAAATGTCATCTAAAAATGAAGTTTTTGTTATATAAATGAAACTCATTGTATGGACTGCCCAAATGGACAATGCATTTCAAACAACTTGGTATCAACACCAATTTTTACTCTCTGTATCTCCCTCTTTTTTTCTGTTTTTTTTTTCATATTCTATTTCTATCATCTCTTTTTTCCTCACTTTTCTCTAATTTTTTTATTTATTATTATTTAAGTATTGTCTATGAACAAATATTTTTTGTAACCTGTTAAAGCTAACAATGATGGCAAATTTGTTGGGGTTCTTTGCAAGTATAGACTGTTTAAGTTTGAAAACCATTGCACATTTACATCTATACTCCTTAAGTTTGTCCAATCTGCAATCTAGGCTTGGCATCAAAGAAACACATCTATACTATCAATACTTGTATATAAATACACATAAATGATTACATCATCAAATTAAATCAATTGAAAAAATCTATATAGGATGACATCATCAAATCAAATCAATTGAAAATCAGTGAGTTAACTCTTGATTAATTAAGAGTTAACTCGGTCTATATAAATACACATAATCAAATCAATTGCAAAAATCAAACAATAAGAACGAAGAAAAAGTCTTAACAATAAAAATGAAAAAATAAAAATTAAAGGAGAAAAATGGTCCTGCAATAAAATGAAATTCAAATTCACTGTTTAGAATAAACAATTAAAAATGGAATGCAAACTCAACTGGTTAGTGGTCTAATTAAATTAATTTAACATATTTTACCAACTTATTAACTTTATTGAAAAGCTATTAATTTACCTGCTAGATCAAGGGTCAGGATTAAAAGTCTGGAACCACACTAAAATATGCAATAACATAACACCACATATATAAGGAAAAATGACATATATTAGACTTTTATGTATTAATTATATTGTTATCAGTTATGTAAATATATATGATAGATAATTCTTTTAAAGAAAGATGTAATATCAGGAACCAGGCCTAATACTCTAATTTGATTTTGTGTATTGAAATATATTTCACAATTGTTTTGTTAAAATACTATTTCAATACACAATTCAAGATTTTACTCTCCCCTATTATACATTTTTTTTCAATTTCATTCAATAAACCAATTATTTAATTTTAATAATTTTGTTAGTGATGATAAAATTATGCTAATAGAAAATTCGAATCATAAAAACTATTTTCACAATTAAAAGTTTAAAATAATTTTTATCCATTAAAATTTTGATAAAAAAATTATATGTTGATCAATGGTGAAAAAGTGTCGATTATTTTTTTAAAAAAATAATTATATTATTTAATATAATAAATTAGACCAATTTCGATTTCAATTATACGATTTATAATTATAAAAATATGATGTATTGATGAGATACAATTCGTTATTTAAACTAGTTCGTGCATTGCACGAGCTACCGACTAGTATATAATAAGGACAACGACGGCAAAAAATTGGCTTAAGTTTTTTTTTAGTTGGTCATGAGTTTGAGTTGACTCATGAAATGGATATTCTTTTTTGAATTATTTATCAAAATAAACCCTAAAAACTTTATCCAAAAACTAAAGCATACTTATCTTATCAAAAACTTGTAAGACCCCAGTTTATTAATGAATAAAATCAAATTTTCTCTAAATATTATTGTGAATAATAAGGGGTTAATTTGATATAATACTTTGGTTATGGGTGAAATGTGCAAATTTTGCAAAATAAGCAAGTGGTTATAAAATATTCATTTTGTCGGGGAATATTCGTTTGGTCGTGAAATATTCTTGCTGTCGGGGAATATTCGTACGACGGCGCAGCCTTGTGTGAGCCCATAACGGAAAGCGATTAGATGAAGAAAACGACAAATATAAGCTGTTTATAAATAACGGCGTAGTTGTTACCGTTAATACTGTTGGAATACCAGCTGGCTAAAATATAGTAGCACACAGTATTGCACTAATTATTGATTCTTACGTAAGAAGGCACTACTCAATAATTGTTACAGTAGTTATTGTTCAATATTTTATTTTATTGATTCAATAATTGCTGCGTTGATATTTTATATTATTGTTGTTTCAATAATTGTTGCTGCACAGTATTTTTTTTTATCAGATCAATAATTCATATTATTTGAATAATATTATTAGATAACATTATTGGCAATGTCTAGAAAGTTCTGTCTAAGGAGAGGTTTGGTCATCTAATTGCGCGCCAGTAAGGAGAAATCCTTATTGGAAAGCCCCCTCTTTCCTGGGAACGGCCTGGTTGTCATAAATGTGATTCTGTAATATTATTTGTGAATAATTAATTATTGATTCATATGATAAGGAAATATTTATTTTATGTGGATATAAATGAGGGATATATTTTTGTGGTTAAAAATGAAGGAGTTAATGTTGAGGTTTTTATCAGTATTTTTGTCGGAATGGAGGTATTAAAAATCAGGGTTTTTGAGATATTTTGCGGGGGTTATAATTTTTAATCCGACCGTTGGATCGTGGTAATTTTTGGATATGTTATACATATATAAGTTGAGTATATGTCCACAAATTTTGAACCGTTAAAAATGAACGTATGATTTATTATGAATTTTACGAGATGACTGGTTCAGAAATTGTTGAATTTTCGGAGTTTATCATTTTGGTGGAAAATTCTAGAATTGGTGGGCCCCACTCTTGGTTGGTGAAGAAATGTGCTGAGATTTTTATTCAAATGTGGTGGGTGGGAATAGTAGCAGGTAAAGCCATCAGGTTGCAGGTTAAGTCTGCTTCGGCGTGCTAACATTTTCCTATAAATAGAGGGCTAAGTTAGAATTGAAAATCACACCAGAAACAAGTTTTCTCTCTTTCTCTCTCAAGATTATTGAGTGTATTTTGTGAGTATTTAGATACTTTGAGAGTTTCTATTCATCAGAGCAAGTTTCTTTCAGCCTTATACCGGTATTCTGACCAAAAATACTGATATTTTGAGGTAAGGGATATTATTTTCTTCTTAATGATATTATTTTCTTCAATATCATTATGCTGAAATATTGATATGAACTTTTTATCAAATTTGGAACTTTTTGTGTCGGGGTTACCATTCACGTATACGTTACTATTCACGTATACGGCACTATTCACGTATACGGCACTATTCACGAATACGACACTATTCACCGAAAAATAAAATTTTCCCTTTTTGTCCAAGATGTCTATTATGGTTACTATCTTTGATTGTATCCATGTTTTGATCTTTATTTTTGAATTCTGCTTCACAATTGATTATTATGAAGTATTATTGATCTTGGATAAACTGTTATACGAATCCCTACTATTTGTCCTTCTGTCTCACTGGATTTGTTCTCTTTAAGATATTTTTCATCATCCTCAGTCCTAAATGATGATATTACTGAATATCTTTGGCCTGTAGTGCAAAGATGTATGATTACTTGATGAATATCTTTGGCCTGTAGTGCAAAGATGAACAGGTGTTGAGATGAACATGACTGACAGGTGATACAAATGAATATCTTTGGCCTGTAGTGCAAAGATGAATATTTGGTTAAAGATGATTATTAATTGATGTTACAGGGATAAAATATTGATGATGGACTTTTAAATCTTAGAAGATAGTAGAATTCTTTCTCTACTTGACTCTTCTAATGGTTTGCTGTTTCCGCTGCAGTTGTTGATCTAAAACTTGTTGTCGATTATATTCTATCAGATTTTTCCCTGTTGAATACTAATGATAATTTGTTGTATATTATCTTAGTCATAATATTCTTTACTGGGCTAGTTGAGCTCACCCTTTTCCTTTTTGTTCCATTTTTCTTCTCAGGAGGTGAGAACATAGCAGGATCTAGTCGGGGTATGGAGTGATGGTTCTAGAAAGATGTTTTAGCAGTCCTCACTATTTCTGTAAAATAGTGTTTGAATAATTGTAATGAGGACTTATTTGAGTGTGGATATTGTCTAGAAGACAATATTTGTATTTAAACTCACAGTATGTGTTGTCGTATTTTGCACGACAATTGTATTATTGAAGTTGTAGTTTGCTTTCTGTACCATGTATTTGGCGACTCAGAATGGGTGTTGTATACCTATTTTGGGGGCGTCACAGTTGGTATCAGAGCTTAGGGATATGATCCCTGGCTGAGATGTGAGACAAGAACTAGGAGGGGAGAGACGGGGAATTCCTTCGCTAGTATGACCTGACTAAGTTTATTTGGTGTTTATTTGGTCGGTCAGAGTATAGGGATAATATATGACATGACTATTAACCCTTGTTTTATGGCAGTATTTAAGAATGGCAGCTGAGAACGTTAATAATGGAGTAAATCAGACCGTGGAGACACCTTTGATCACCACCCAGGGGAACGTGCAACAGGAAGGCAATATTCCTCCTGTAAACAACGTTACCGAGCAAACGATGAATGATGGAATGTTTAGGAGCTTTTTGCAGTTCATGCAAAATCAGACGAGGGAGACTCGTGTGCAAAATACGGGTGGAAATGATAACAACGCGCGGTTTGTCACAGCTAAGCAGTTCAAAGAATTGGGACCACCAGAATTTAAGGGAAAGCCGGATCCGATCATGGCGGAAACGTGGGTCAAGCAAATTACCAAGATATTCGATGTCTTGGGATGCACGGAGGAACAGAAGGTTCCATTCGCCACCTTTATGTTCCGCGGTGAGGCAGACTACTGGTGGGAGTCTGTGAAGCGTACCCAGCCTGACGCACTCAACATGTCCTGGGAAACATTTCAAAAACTGTTCAATGACAAGTACTTTCCTGAAAGTATTCGTCATATGAAGGAGGTGGAGTTTATCAGACTGGAACAAAACAACATGACGGTGTCCCAGTACGAGGCGAAGTTTGCAGAGTTATCCAGGTTTGCACCTCATTTGGTCGAAAATGAGGAACGAATGACAAGGATGTTTCTGAGAGGTCTAAAACCCGAGATTCGACAATATCTTATCTCTCATAAATTTTTTTTATATTCAGATGTTGTAAACAGGGCTCAATTATTAGAGCGAGATAATGAGTATGTGCAACCGAGGGACCACAACCAGGGTCATACCGGTGGCGGCAGTCATCGAAGCAATGAAAACCAGCAGGGAGGAAAACATTCGGACAAAAGCGGTAACCACTTTGGTGGTAATCGTGGTCGTGATAATAAAAGGAGCGAGTCGGGAGGAGATTTCAAGAAGAGAAGGTACAACAATGATAACGTGAAGACGTCAGCACAAACATCAACTGTTTCTAGGGGAGGAGAACGACCACCGGTCGTATGTTACAAATGTGGGAAAGAGGGACATATCAGCCCAAACTGCCCACAACAATCCAAGGTATGTTATAACTGTGGAAAGGAGGGTCATATAGCTCGAGAGTGTTCTGTAGCAAAACCAAGTTCAGCGGGGATGGTGACTCCAAAAGCTGTCCCGGATAAGTCAAAATCAGCGGTTCCTGGAAGAGCGTTTGTCGTGACTGGCCAAAACGTGAGAAACCCGAACGAGGTGATCACGGGTAAGCTAATCTTGAATTCTTGCGAAGTTTATACTTTACTAGATACCGGTTCTACCCATTCTTTTATCTCTCCTGCTTGTGCTCAACGTTTAAACTTGACTCCGGAGAAATTGGACTTTGACTTATCTGTTGAAACTCCGTTGGGTGAAACCTTCGTTACATCTACAGTTTATAAATCTTGCATGATCCAAGTTGGCACTATCACATTACCTGTTGATCTTATCTCTTTAAAGATACTTGCTTTTGATGTGATTTTAGGAATTGATTGGTTAACCACTCATCATGCTAAAATTGATTGTTTTCGTAAGGTTGTTAGTTTTCATATTCCTAACCAACCTGTCATACGAATTCAAACTACTAAACCACTAAAATCAGTCACTGTCATATCAAGCCACAAAGCTATTCGTTTATTGAAAAACGGATGTCAAGCTTTCTTAGCCCATGTTATGGATTTGAACAAAGACAAGTCAGATTTGAATAATATTTCTATTGTTAGAGAATTTCCCGATGTATTTCCTGAAGAACTTCCTGGTCTACCCCCAGAACGTGAAGTTGAATTCTTTATTGACCTTGAACCCGGTACAAAGCCCATTTCTAAAACCCCATATCGAATGGCTCCTATTGAACTTCAGGAGTTAAAAGTTCAACTACAGGAGTTGTTGGACATCGGTTTTATTCGTCCTAGTACATCTCCTTGGGGTGCTCCTGTGTTATTCGTAAAGAAGAAAGACGGGAGTATGCGACTTTGTATCGACTATCGAGAATTGAATCATGTCACTATCAAGAATAGGTATCCGCTACCTCGCATTGATGACCTGTTTGACCAGTTGCAAGGAGCACAATTCTTTTCAAAGATCGATCTTCGTTCTGGATATCATCAGCTGAAGATTAAAACTGAGGATATTCCAAAGACTGCCTTCAGAACTCGGTACGGGCATTATGAATTCTTAGTTATGTCTTTTGGATTGACTAATGCTCCTGCTGCCTTCATGGATATGATGAACCGTGTATTCAAAGAATATTTGGATCAGTTCGTTGTTGTCTTTATTGATGACATCCTCATCTATTCCAAAAGCCGTGAAGATCATGAGCGCCATTTGAAGCTGGTATTGCAAAGGCTTCGTGAAAATAAGCTATATGCCAAACTGAAGAAATGCGAGTTCTGGCTTGAGGAAGTAGCATTCCTTGGGCACGTGGTGTCAAAACATGGAGTATCTGTCGACCCGGCGAAGATTGAAGCCATACAAAGTTGGGAGCAACCGAAGTCGGTAACCGAAGTACGTAGCTTTCTGGGCTTAGCTGGTTATTATCGGAGATTTGTGGAAGGATTTTCTCGAATCGCTACTCCGTTAACTCAGCTGACTCGAAAAGATACAAAATTCGTATGGAGTGAGGAATGCGAGAAGAGTTTCCAAGAACTCAAGAGGAGACTCATTTCGGCACCTGTTCTGACAATACCATCTGGTTCGGATGGATTTGTTATCTACAGCGATGCTTCAGGCAAAGGGTTAGGATGTGTTCTCATGCAACATGGGAAAGTCATAGCCTATGCCTCGCGACAACTCAAAGAATATGAGAGGAATTATCCTACTCATGATTTGGAGTTGGCAGCAGTCGTTTTTGCGTTGAAGATCTGGAGACACTACCTGTATGGGGAGAAAGTGGAGATCTATACAGATCATAAAAGCCTCAAATATTTCTTCACCCAAAAGGAACTCAACATGCGGCAGCGACGTTGGCTCGAGCTGTTGAAAGATTACGATCATACCATCCAATATCATCCTGGAAAAGCAAACGTAGTAGCTGACGCATTGAGTAGAAGATCATATGCGGGTACGAGTGCAATGTTGTTAACACAAAGGCCCATTTTGTATGACTTGCAAAGGATGGAGATAGAGATGAAGGCTCCAAGTACCCACATGATGATATCAAATATACGAGTAGAACCGACTTTAATCGATAAAGTTAAAGCTGCTCAAGCTACGGACATAGAGCTGATGCGTATGAAGAAGAAAGTGCAAGAAGGTGCTATTCCAGAAGCAAGAATCGATGAAGAAGGAATACTTCGAGTCAACTCCAGACTTTGTGTTCCTAACGATTTTGACTTGAAGCATAGAATAATGATGGAGGCACACAACACACCGTTTGCAATCCATCCTGGGAGTACCAAAATGTATCACGATCTTCGACATACATTTTGGTGGAGCAATATGAAAAGAGAGATCGCGGAGTTTATCTCGAGGTGTTTAACTTGTCAACGTGTAAAGGCGGAGCATCAAGTGCCAAAGGGTCCATTGCAACCACTTGAGATCCCGAAATGGAAGTGGGAACACATTACTATGGATTTTGTTACAGGTCTTCCCAAGGTTTCTCAAGGCATAGATGCGATTTGGGTTATTGTTGATAGATTAACCAAGTCTGCTCATTTCTTGCCGATACGTGAGACTTATTCCCTTGAACGTCTTGCTAGTATGTACGTGAACGAGATTGTGAGATTGCATGGCATGCCAGTATCCATAGTTTCGGATCGTGACCCAAGATTCACTTCACGATTTTGGGTTAGCTTGCAGAAAGCTATGGGCACGGATTTACGATTCAGTTCGGCATACCATCCTCAAACGGACGGACAATCAGAGAGGACTATTCAAACTCTTGAAGATCTATTAAGACTTTGTGTCCTAGATCTCAAAGGGAGTTGGGATAAGTACCTACCATTGGTGGAATTCTCCTACAACAACAGTTATCAGGCGAGCATAGGTGTGGCTCCATTCGAGGCGTTGTATGGAAGAAAATGTCGTTCTCCAGTATGCTGGGACGAGGTGGGTGAAGCAACATTGTTGGGACCAGAGTTGGTACGCATTACTACAGAGAAGATCCAAACGATTCGACAACGTATACAAACGGCACAGGATCGACAAAAGAGTTATGCGGATCTTCATCGGAAGGACGTGGAATTTAATATTGGGGATCATGTATTGTTACGTGTTGCACCATGGAAGGGAGTTACAAGATTTGGGAAGAGAGGAAAGCTCAATCCAAGATTTGTTGGTCCATTTGAGATTCTTGAGCGAATAGGAAATGTGGCATATAGACTCGCATTACCTCCAAGCATGTCTCGTGTTCATAATATTTTTCACATATCTATGCTTCGTAAATATGTTAAAGACCCGAACCACATTATTGAGTTAGAACCAGACGAGATAGCTGAAGATTTAACGTACGAGGAGGTACCTGTTAAGATCTTGGATAGGAAAGAGCATGTCCTACGCACGAAGGTTATACCACAAGTTAAGGTTTTGTGGAGAAACCATGCTATTGAAGAAATGACCTGGGAGTTGGAATCAGAAATGAAAGCGAGGTATCCTCACCTTTTCGAAATATCAGGTACGTACGTCAATTTCGAGGACGAAATTTCATAAGGAGGGGAGGTTGTAAGACCCCAACTTATTAATGAATAAAATCAAATTTTCTCTAAATATTATTGTGAATAATAAGGGGTTAATTTGATATAATACTTTGGTTATGGGTGAAATGTGCAAATTTTGCAAAATAAGCAAGTGGTTATAAAATATTCATTTTGTCGGGGAATATTCGTTTGGTCGTGGAATATTCTTGCTGTCGGGGAATATTCGTACGACGGCGCAGCCTTGTGTGGGCCCCATAACGGAAAGCGATTGGATGAATAAAACGACAAGTATAAGTTGTTTATAAATAACGGCGTAGTTGTTACCGTTAATACTGTTGGAATACCCGGTGGTTAAAATACAGTAGCACACGGTATTGCACCAATTATTGATTCTTACGTAAGAAGGCACTACTCAATAATTGTTACAGTAGTTATTGTTCAATATTTTATTTTATTGATTCAATAATTGCTGCGTTGATATTTTATATTATTGTTGTTTCAATAATTGTTGCTGCACAGTATTTTCCTTTATCAGATCAATAATTCATATTATTTGAATAATATTATTAGATAACATTATTGGCAATGTCTAGAAAGTTCTGTCTAAGGAGAGGTTTGGTCATCTAATTGCGCGCCAGTAAGGAGAAATCCTTATTGGAAAGCCCCCTCTTTCCTGGGAACGGCCTGGTTGTCATAAATGTGATTCTGTAATATTATTTGTGAATAATTAATTATTGATTCATATGATAAGAAAATATTTATTTTATGTGGATATAAATGAGGGATATATTTTTGTGGTTAAAAATGAAGGAGTTAATGTTGAGGTTTTTATCAGTATTTTTGTCGGAATGGAGGTATTAAAAATCAGGGTTTTTGAGATATTTTGCGGGGGTTATAATTTTTAATCCGACCGTTGGATCGTGGTAATTTTTGGATATGTTATACATATATAAGTTGAGTATATGTCCACAAATTTTGAACCGTTAAAAATGAACGTATGATTTATTATGAATTTTACGAGATGACTGGTTCAGAAATTGTTGAATTTTCGGAGTTAATCATTTTGGTGGAAAATTCTAGAATTGGTGGGCCCCACTTTTGGTTGGTGAAGAAATGTGCTGAGATTTTTATTCAAATGTGGTGGGTGGGAATAGTAGCAGGTAAAGCCATCAGGTTGCAGGTTAAGTCTGCTTCGGCGTGCTAACATTTTTCTATAAATAGAGGGCTAAGTTAGAATTGAAAATTACACCAGAAACAAGTTTTCTCTCTTTCTCTCTCTAGATTATTGAGTGTATTTTGTGAGTATTTAGATACTTTGAGAGTTTCTATTCATCAGAGCAAGTTTCTTTCAGCCTTATACCGGTATTCCGACCAGAAGTACTGATATTTTGAGGTAAAAGATATTATTTTCTTCTTAATGATATTATTTTCTTCAATATCATTATGCTGAAATATTGATATGAACTTTTTATCAAATATAAAATTTTTGTGTCGGGGTTACTATTCACGTATACGGCACTATTCACGTATACGGCACTATTCACGAATACGACACTATTCACCGAAAAATAAAATTTTCCCTTTTTGTCCAAGATGTCTATTATGGTTACTATCTTTGATTGTATCCATGTTTTGATCTTTATTTTTGAATTCTGCTTCACAATTGATTATTATGAAGTATTATTGATCTTGGATAAACTGTTATACGAATCCCTACTATTTGTCCTTCTGTCTCACTGGATTTGTTCTCTTTAAGATATTTTTCATCATCCTCAGCCCTAAATGATGATATTACTGAATATCTTTGGCCTGTAGTGCAAAGATGTATGATTACTTGATGAATATCTTTGGCCTGTAGTGCAAAGATGAACAGGTGTTGAGATGAACATGACTGACAGATGATACAAATGAATATCTTTGGCCTGTAGTGCAAAGATGAATATTTGGTTAAAGATGATTATTAATCGATGTTACAGGGATAAAATATTGATGATGGACTTTTAAATCTTAGAAGATAGTAGAATTCTTTCTCTACTTGACTCTTCTAATGGTTTGCTGTTTTCGCTGCAGTTATTGATCTAAAACTTGTTGTCGATTATATTCTATCAGATTTTTCCCTGTTGAATACTAATGATAATTTGTTGTATATTATTTTAGTCATAATATTCTTTACTGGGCTAGTTGAGCTCACCCTTTTCCTTTTTGTTCCATTTTTCTTCTCAGGAGATGAGAACATAACAGGATCTAGTCGGGGTATGGAGTGATGGTTCTAGAAAGATGTTTTAGCAGTCCTCACTATTTCTGTAAAATAGTGTTTGAATAATTGTATTGAGGACTTATTTGAGTGTAGATATTGTCTAGAAGACAATATTTGTATTTAAACTCACAGTATGTGTTGTCGTATTTTGCACGACAATTGTATTATTGAAGTTGTAGTTTGATTTCTGTACCATGTATTTAGCGACTCAGAATGCGTGTTGTATACCTATTTTGGGGGCGTCACAAAACTCATATTATCTTCTTCAACAAGATATTTTATTTCGTGTAGATTTATATATTGTAATATCATATCAATTTGAAATTTCTTTAATTAATTTTAAAAAATTATAATAATCTTATATTTTGAGAAAAGAGAGTATTATATACGATATTGATATATGTTTGTGAGTATTATATACGATATTGATATATGTTTGTGACAAAGATATATATATATATATATATATATATATATATATATATATATATATATATATATATATATATACACACACACACGGAAGAGATCTGGTCCGGGATCCCGGAATTTAGCAAAAAAACGAACTTCTGATTTCAGCCGTCAGATACATCCAATGGCCCTGGAAAGCTTTTGGAAAAAAAAAATACGCGGATCTCTTTTCGGGTCAGAAAAGGAAACGCCTCCAAATTTTCACAAATCGCGTTTCTCTTTCAAATTGCGCCGGACGAAAGAATATCAGAGGAGCAATTGGTTCAGCAATCTTGAGGGTACATTTTTCCCCTCAATCGCGTAAATCTATTTTACATCTCACCGGACGAAAGAATGTTCGCCGTCTCTGTCTCTGGCCGAAAACTCACAGTGATTTAGTCTCCCAAGGTACTCTGAATCTCATGGTCTCTGTCAAACCAAGAACAATCACGATTTAGGAGTCTCCCAAGGTATTTTCTAATTTTCTGTTTGAGCCAAATGAATGAAATCTAGGATTTGTGTAGATTTTTCTGTGATGATATATGGGTTGCCTTTCATGCTGTTGAAAAAATCATTGTGGAGATGTGAAGAACATTTAATTTGCCATGTAGATTAATTTGTGTGTAATCTTGTTGTATCGGATTTTGTAATTTTGAGTTTATTGTTAGGATATTGAAAGTTGAAACTCTAATTTCAATTGCTAATATAAATTGAATATGAAATTTTAGATATCAATATTATTTTGTCACAACTTGTTGCTTCATTGCATTGGAAACTTAAATCCATAGGTAAAGTCCCTGTTTGTTTGATTGTATATACATTTTATATATAGAATTTTACTGTTGGAAATATAGAATCAAATTAATGAGGATTTTCAAAATTATGTTTATACTGATTTTTTACTTCGTGAGTTTATGTCTTTGTTGTGAAAAGCTGGCTATGAATTTGGGATATAGGAAATTCGAATTCGTGTTTTTCCTGTATTCTCACTGTTTTTGGTTGATTGAGCTTGTATTGATTCTATATTTTAACTTTTGAAGCATTTTTAATCAGTATTTTGGAATCTCAAGGCAATATATATATATATATATATATATATATATATATATATATATATATATATATATATATATATATATACTTCAAGCTCATAGTAGTATGAATGTTTTGTTTGAACTGAAATTATTTCTGTGAATTTTGATTTCTCCTTTTTCTGTGTTATGTCCTAATTATTCTTTTTGAGTTTGCTTGTGAGAACTGAACCAAACTTCCCTATAATTTTCATATGCAACTTGTAGGTTGGCTAGATTACGTGCCCTTTTTTGACTAACACACTCATTGCATTTCTAATTACAAACTTCACAGTCCTTCACAGTGATTCTTTCACTAGTCCTTCATAGTGATGGTATTTTCTGGCTGCTGGCTTGTTGATTCCAAGTTGTATACTTGTTGGGTTTGCAGAATGCAGCATTATGTAGAAGAGATAGAAATGGTATCATTTGGTAATTCTTCTCAACAACTTTACATTCCGCAAGTTAAAAACGAGTTGATACCTAAAATTGGGCAACATTTTCACAACTTAGGTGATGTTCGCGACTTTTATAACAACTATGGTAGAGAAGGTGGAAGGGAGTATCAACATGCCCATTTCTCTTGAGAGCCAACAACTAAGTCTCAAAGAACCATCTTCGGTAAGGACAAAGGGTTGTGGTAAACGACTTAAGGGAGGAAAAGAGAAGGCTATCAAGAAGGCTAGGAAATGCAATGGCTGTGGGATTGTTGGAGTGTTGTATGACAAAAGAAATTATCCAAAACTTGTTGGAGTGTACGATGAGGAGGTCGTTGACATTAACGATGATTGTAAGTCTTTGTTTGATTATTTTCCTTATTGCAATTTTGTCTCCATCTTGTAGTTGACATTGATAACATTTTCGTGTTTCAGGATGGACTATCATTTTATAACGACTCTCTGAAGCTTGTTCTCCTAACTGGAAAGTTCCAGGTTTGTAAATTTTATTAAAATTTCTTGGTTTGTTTTGTCTGAAGTTTGTTTTGTAGTTCAGTACTTGTATCATATTAGTGAAGATGGTAGTTCACTTTAATATATTTACTATCAGCTGATCAACTGTACTTGATCTGATAATAATATTAATCTACCAGTTTTTCTTGTGTCTTATTAACATGTATTTGCCTTTATGTGGTTTCAGGAGCTCTTTCTTTGCTAGCTTTGCTCTTAGTTGGGTTATATCAAATGGTGCTGGCCTTGCCTCCTACCCCATTAACACTGTCCATAGAAGAATGATGATGACATCTGGTGAAGCTGTCAAGTACAAGAGTTCTTCTAATTGAGAAAGTGAAGCCTTTTTTTTAGCCATTAGATGGTGATGAAAATAATTTCCTTTTGGGACCTAATTTGAGAATGCAAACAGAGGAACTTTTAGTCATTTGAATAACTAAAACATAGAGGATGTCTAGTCCCAAACGTTATTTCCCTTTCTGGGGGGTTATTTTTGTTCCTATAAGCTTTTGATAATTACAGAGGTTATGTTTTTGAACTATAGAAGTTTTTCATTATTGTATTTCATTATTATTGATTTTGGAGTCATTTATAATGCTTACTGCATAACATTTTGTTATTTTCTGATATATTGCAGTTTAAAGGATTATGATTAGAGATTAGGGGATTATGATTATGCTTTCTTCATATACTTGTTTGATTTGCTTTTTGGTAAAGTGGTACTCCAATTCTCTGTTTTATGGCAATTGAAGTACCAAACTTGCTTTGTGATTTCAATTTGACTTTTTGATACTTGAAATCAGTTAAGAAATTTGGCTCTAGAAAGCCTAGATTGAGATTGTAGAATAACTATAGCAATATTCCTAGCATTCATAACCTCTCTTGTGTATATAACCACTCCTGCATTAGCAAGAGTATTGTAGGAACACTATTCCCTCGTGAATCTTAAGAGCATTGCATTGATTCTGCTGAGACGCCAAACAAACTAACACTACAAAACCAAATATTAGAAGTTCAGTGTGATGCCCCCAAAATAGGTATACATCACCTATTTTGAGTCGTCAAAAATATGGTACAGAAACAACTACAAATTTATTAATACAATTGTCGTGCAAAATACGACAACACATAAATTGTGAGTTAAAATATAAATATTGTCTTCTAGACAATATCCACACTCAAATAAGTCCTCATTATAATTATTGATACACTATTTTATAAAATAGTGAGGACTATAATAACAAATACCTTGGAACATCACTCTACACCCCGACTACTTCCCGCTATATTCTCGTTTACTGAGAAGAAAAATGGAACAAAAAAGAAAAAGGGTGAGCTCAACTAGCCCAGTAAAGAATATTATGACTAAGATAATATAGAACAAATTATCGTTAGTCATCAACAAGGAAAAATCTGATAGAATATAATAGACAATAAGTTTTAGATCAACAACTGTAGCGGAAACAACAATCCATTAGAAGAGTTAAGTAGAGAATAAATTCTACTATCTTCTAGGATTTAAAAGTCCATCATCAATATTTTATCCTTGTAACATCAATCAATATACATCTTGAATCAATATTCATCTTTGCACCACAGGCCAAAGATATTCATCAGTTGGTCATGTTCATATAAACACCTGTACATCTTAGTACTACGACCAAAGATATTCATCAGGAAATCATTCATCTTTGCACTACAGGCCAAAGATATTCAGTAATATCATCATTTAGGACTGAGGATGATGAAAAATATTTTAAAGAAAACGAATCCAGTGAGATAAAAGAATAAGGATTAAGGATTCGTATTTTAGTTAATCCATGTTCAAAGATACTCCATAATAAACTATTGTGGAGCAAAATTTAAGAATGAAGATCAAAATATGGATACAATCAAGGCTAGTAACCATAATAAACAACTTGGACAAGAAAAAAAAATTTTAATTTTTTTGTGAATAGTGCCGTATACGTGAATAGTACCGTATACGTAAATAGTAATCCCGACACAAAAAGATAAGAATTTCACAAGAAAAATCTTACCAATATTTCAGTATAATGATATTAAAAAAAATAACATCATTTTACGAAAAAAAATAACATCTCTCACCTCAAAAGGACAGTACTTCTGACTGGAATACCGGATATAGTGCTGAAGGAAACTTGCACCGTATAGCAACACTCAAAGTATCAAAATACTCACAAAAATACGCTCGATACTATAGAGAGAGAAACCTTCAGTTTCTGGTGTGATTTTCAATTCTAATCTAAGCACCCTATTTATAGGAAATTGCTTAGAACATCAAAGCAGAAAATTTAATAAAGTATTAATATAATTAAAAAAAATTTACGCCCACCTTAGACAAACTGATTTCAGCATGTTTACAACACCTGTGGGGCCCACCCAATTGCAAAAAATGTTTTTATTAAAAAAATATTTAAAATTTTTAAAAATCAATTATTCTGGAACTTCAATAATTCATAATAAATAGCCCTTTTATCAAAAAAATTCAAATCTTATGTCCATTCCATAGGAAATTCAATTCTCTACAACTTTATAAGTTTAAGTTTTTCTAAATTCTAAACATAAATTGACCGAAATTCACATACGAACGATTTTACATGCTATAATCAAATTTCAGTCAAAAATTGGGCCCATCGACTTGTTTAACATGTTTTTATCATTTATTGCAACAAAAATACTCTTTCTTCTCATTTATTCATATATCACACATTCATCGTAAAAATATCATCATTATTATATTATTAAAATATAATATATTTAAATGAATTATTTTATCAGAAAAGATAAAATATCAATTCTTCCATTTATATCTACATAAATAAATATTTTTCTTATCATATAAATTAATAATTAATTATTCACAAATAATATTATAGAATCACAATACTGACAACCAGGCCGTTCACAGGAAAGAGGGGGCTTTCTAATAAGGATTTTTCCTTACTGACGCGCAATTAGGTGACCAAATCTCTTCTTAGACAGAACTTTCTAGACATTATCAATAATTTTATGTAATAAAATTATTAAAATAATACAAATTATTGATTTGATAATAAGAAATACTGTGCAGTGATAATTATTAAAACAACAATAATATAAAATATCAACGTAGCAATTATTGAATCAATAAAATAAAATATTGAACAGTAATTACTGTAACAATTATTGAGTAGTGCCTTCACTGTGTGCTACTGTGCAACACCGCGTATTACTGTGTTTTAACCACCGGGTATTCCAACAGTGTTAACGGTAACAACTACGTCGTTATTTATAAAAACTCATACTTGTCATTTTCTTCATCCAATCGCTTTCCGTTATGGGGCCCACACAAGGCTGCGCCGTCGTACGAATATTCTCCGACAGTAAAAATATTTTACAACTAAACGAATATTTCCCGACAATAATGAATATTTTATAACCACTTGCTTATTTAAGATATTTGCGCATTTTACCCATAACTAACCACATTAATCAAATCAACCCTTACTATTTCAAAATAATAAATAGAGGAAATTCAATTTCATTTATAAAAAGTTGGGGTCTTACAACCTCCACTCCTTATGAAATTTCGTCCTCGAAATTGACTACGTACCTGGTGTTTCGAAAAGGTGACGATACCTCGCTTTTATTTTCGTTTCCAACTCCCAGGTCATTTCCTCAATAGTATGGTTCTTCCACAAAACTTTGAGTTATGATATAACCTTTGTGCGTAGGACATACTCCTTCCTATCCAATATCTTGACAGGTATCTCCTCGTATGTTAAGTCTTCAGCTATCTCGTCTGGTTCTAACTCAATAATGTGGTTCGGGTCTTTCACAAATTTACGAAGCACAGATATGTGAAAAATATTATAAACACGAGACATGCTTGGAGGTAACGTAAGTCTATAGGCCACATTTCTTACTCGGTCAAGAATCTAAAATGGACCAATAAATTGTGGATTGAACATTTTTCTCTTCCCAAATCTTGTAACTCCCTTCCATGGAGCAACACGTAATAATACATGATCCCCAATATTAAATTTCACGTCCTTTCGATGAAGATCCACATAACTCTTTTGTCGATCATGTTCTATTTGTATATGTTGTCGAATCATTTGGATCTTTTCTGTAGTCATACGTACCAACTCTGGTCTCAACAATGTTGCTTCACCTACCTCATCCCAACATATTGGAGAGCGACACTTTCGTCCATATAATACTTCGAATGGAGCCACATCTATACTTGCTTGATAACTGTTGTTGTAAGAGAATTCCACCAATGGTAAAATCTTATCCCAACTCCCTTTGAAGTCTAGGACACAGAGGCTTAGTAGATCTTCAAGAGTTTGAATAGTCCTCTCTGATTGTGCGTCCGTTTGAGGATGGTATGCCGAACTCAATAGTAAATCTGTGCCCATAGCTTTCTGCAAGCTAACCCAAAATCGTGAAGTGAATCTTGGGTCACGATCCGAAACTATGGATACTGGTATGTCATGCAACCTCACAATCTCATTCACGTACATAAGAGCAAGACGTTCAAGGGAATAAGTCTCTCGTATCGGCAAGAAATGAGCAGACTTAGTTAATCTATCAACAATAACCCAAATCGCATCTATGCCTTGAGAAACCTTGGGAAGACCCGTAACAAAATCCATGGTAACGTGTTCCCACTTCTATTTCAGAATCTCAAGTGGTTGCAATGGACCCTTTGGCACTTGATGCTCCGCCTTTACACATTGACAAGTTAAACACCTCGAGATAAACTTCGCGATCTCTCTCTTCATAATGCTCTACCAAAATGTATGTCGAAGATCACGATACATTTTGGTACTTCCAGGGTGAATTGTAAACGGTGTGTTGTGTGCCTCCATCATGATCTTATACTTCAAATCAGAGTCATTAGGAACACAAAGTATGGAATTGACTAGAAGTATTCCTTCTTCATCGATTCTTGCTTCTGGGATAACACCTTCTTGTACTTTCTTCTTCATACGCATCAGCTTTAGGTCTGTGGCTTGAGCAACTTTAACTTTATCAATTAAAGTTGGTTCTATGCGTATACTTGACATCATCGCATGGGTCCCCGGAGTCTTGAATTCTATCTTCATCTTTTGTAAATCACACAAAATGGGCCTTTGTGTTGACAACATCGCACTCGTTCCCGCATATGATCTTCTACTCAATGTGTCAGCTACCACATTTGCTTTTTCAGGATGGTATTGAATGGTATGGTCGTAATCTTTCCAACAGCTCGAGCCAATGTCGTTGCCGCATGTTGAGTTCCTTTTGGGTGAAGAAATATTTCAGGCTTTTATGGTCCGAATATATCTCCGCTTTCTCCCCATATAGATAGTGCCTCCAGATTTTTAACGCGAAAACGACTGTTGCCAACTCTAGATCATGAGTAGGGTAATTTCTCTCATATTCTTTGAGTTGTCGCGAGGCATAGGCTATGACCTTCCCATGTTGCATGAGAATACATCTTAACCCTTTGCCCGAAGCATCACTATAGATAACAAATCCATCCGAACCAGATGGTATTGTCAGAACAGGTGCCAAAATGAGTCTCATCTTAAGCTCATGAAAACTCTTCTCTCATTCCTCGCTCCATACGAATTTTGTATCTTTTCGAGTCAGTTGAGTTAACAGAGTAGCGATTCGAGAAAATCATTCCACGAATCTCCGATAATAAACCTAGAAAGCTATGTACTTCGGTCACGGACTTCGGTTGCTCCCAACTTTGCATTGCTTTAATCTTCGTCGGGTCAACAGATACTCCATGCTTTGACACCACGTGCCCAAGGAATGCTACTTCCTCAAGCCAGAACTCGTATTTCTTTAACTTGGCATATAGCTTGTTTTCACGAAGCCCTTGAAGTACCAGCTTCGAATGGTGCTCATGATCTTCACGACTTTTGGAATATATGAGGATGTCATCAATAAAGACAACAACGAACTGATCTAAATATTTCTTGAATACTCGGTTCATCATATCCATGAAAGCCGCATGAGCATTAGTCAATCCAAAAGACATGACAAGAAATTCATAATGCCCATACCGAGTTCTAAAAGCAGTCTTCGGAATATCCTCAGTTTTAATCTTCAGCTGATGATATCCAGAACGAAGATCAATCTTTGAAAAGAATTGTGCTCCTTGTAACTGGTTAAATAGGTCATCAATGCGAAGTAGCGGATACCTACTCTTGATGGTGACATGGTTCAATTCCCGATAATCAATACAAAGTCACATACTCCCGTCTTTCTCCTTTACGAAAAAAATAGGAGCACCCCAAGGAGATGTACTAGGACGAATGAAAGCGATGTCCAACAACTTCTGTAGTTGGACCTTTAACTCCTGAAATTCAATAGGAGCCATTCAATATGGGGTTTTAGAAATGGGTTTTGTACCAGGTTCAAGATCAATAAAGAATTCAACTTCAAGTTCTGGGGGTATACCAAAAACTTCTTCAGGAAATACGTTAGGAAATTCACTAACAACAGAAATATTATTCAAATCTGACGTGTTTTTGTTCAAGTCCATGACATTGGCTAAGAAAGCTTGACATCTATTTTTTAATAAACGAATGGCTTTATAGTTTGATATGACAGTGATTGACTTTAGTGATTTGGTTGCTTGAATTCGCATAACAGGTTGGTTAGGAATATGAAAACTAGCAACCTTACGAAAATAATCAATTTTGGCATGATGAGTAGTTAACCAATCAATCCCTAAAATCACATCAAAAGCAAGTATCTTTAAAGAGATAAGATCAATAGGTAATGTGATGGTGCCAACTTGGATCAAACAAGATTTATAAACAGTAGATGTAATGAAAATTTCTCCTAACGGAGTCTCCACAAATAAGTCAAAGTCTAATTTCTCCGGAGTCAAGTTTAAACGTTGAGCACAAGCAGGAGAGATAAATGAATAGGTAGAACCGATATCTAGTAAGGTATAAACTTCGTAAGAATTTATGATTAGCTTACCTGTGATCACCTAGTTCGGGTTCCTCGTATTTTGGCCAGTCACGACAAACGCTATTCCAGAAACCGCTGACTTTGACTTGTCTGGGACAGCCTTTGGAGTCACCATCCCCGCTAGACTTGGTTTCGCTACAGTACAATCTCGATCGATATGTCCTTCCTTTCCATAATTATAACTTACCTTGAACTGTTGTGGACAGTTTGGGCTGATGGGTCCCTCTTTTCCACATTTATAATATACGACTGGTGGTCGTTCTCCTCCCTTAGAAACAGTTGATACTGGTGCAGACGTCTTCACATTGTCATTGTTGAATCTCCTCTTTTTGAAATGTCCACTTGACTCGCCTCTCCTATTATCATGACCACAATTACCACCGGAGTGGTTAACGCTTTTGTCTGTATTTTTTCCTCCCCGTTGGTTATCATTGCTCCGATGACTGCTGTCACCAGTATGACCCTGATTGTGGTCCCTCGATTGAACATACTCATTATCTTGCTCTAATAATTGAGCCCTGTTTACAACAGCTGAATATAAAGAAAATTTATGAGAGATAAGATATTGTCGAATCTCAGGTTTTAGACCTCTCAGAAACATCCGTGTCATTCGTACCTCATTCTCTACCAAATGAGGTGCAAACCTGGATAACTCTGCATACTTCGTCTCGTACTGGGACACCGTCATGTTATTTTGTTCCAGTCTGATAAACTCTACCTCCTTCATATGACGAATACTTTCAGGAAAGTACTTATCATTGAACAGTTTCTAAAACGTTTCCCAAGACATGTTGAGTGCGGCAGGCTGGGAACGCTTCACAGATTCCACCCAATAATCTGCCTCACCACGGAACATAAAGGTGGCGAATGGAACCTTATGTTCCTCCGTGCATCCCAAGACATCGAATATCTTGGTAATTTACTTGACCCACATTTCCGCCTTAATCGGATCTGGCTTTTCCCAGAATTTTGGTGGTCCCAACTCTTTGAACTGCTTGGCTGTGACAAACCGTGCGTTGTTATCATTTCCACCCCTATTTTGTGCACGAGTCTCCCTCGTCTGATTTTGTATGAACTGTAAAAAGTTTCTAAACATCCCATCGTTCATTGTCTGATCAGTGGTGTTGTTTACAGGAGGAACATTGTCGTCCCGTTGCACGTTCTCCTGATTGGTAATTAAAGGTGTCTTCACAGTCTCACTTACTCCATTGTTAACATTCTCAGTTGCCATTCTCAAATACTACCATAAAATAAGGGTTAATTAAAGAAATTAACATATCACATAATATCCCTATATTCTGACCAATCAATAAATAAGCTTAGGTAGGATACACTAGCAAAGGATTCACTCGTCTCTCCCCTCCTAGTTCTATTCCCCGATCTCTGCCAGAGACCATATCCCCAAGCTCTGATACCAACTGTGACGCCCCCAAAATAGGTATACATCACCCATTCTGAGTCGCCAAAAATATGTTACAGAAATAACTACAACTTTATTAATACAATTGTCGTGCAAAATACGACAACACATAAACTGTGAGTTAAAATACAAATATTGTCTTCTAGACAATATCCACACTCAAATAAGTCCTCATTACAATTATTGATACACTATTTTATAAAATAGTGAGGACTATAATAACAACTGCCTTGGAACATCACTCCACACCCCAACTACTTCCCACTATATTCTCGCTTTCTGAGAAGAAAAATAGAACAAAAAGGAAAAAGGGTGAGCTCAACTAGCCCAGTAAAGAATATTATGACTAAGATAATATAAAACAAATTATCGTTAGTCCTCAACAGGAAAAAATCTGATAGAATATAATAGACAATAAGTGTAAGACCCCAACTTTTATGAATAAAGAATAATTTTCTCGAAATATATTTTTGAATATTATGGTGTGAAATTGATATAATGTTATAGTTATGGGTAATATTTACAGATTTTGCAAAGTAAGCAAGTGGTTATATAATATTCGATTGGTCGGGAAATATTCGTTTTAACAGGGAATATTCGTACGACGACACAATCATTGGTGGACCCCACAACAGAAGTATTGTCGTATTTAGAAAACGACATAATTATCTTTTTATAAAAATAACGACGGAGGTGTTACCGTTAAAACTGTTAAACTATCCGGTAGTAAAAATACAGTAATACGCGTGGTTGCATAGTAGTACACGGTACTGATTATTGATGCTTACGTGAGAAGTCACTCAGTTATATTCAATTATTGCTACAGTAATTGCTGCATCATATCTCTCATATTATTGATTCAATTATTGTCAAAATATCATCTGCATAATATGTTATATTATTAAATCAATAATTGAGACGGCAAAGTTATTCATATTATTATTTACAATATTGATAATATCTAGAAGTTCTATCAAGGAGAGGTTTGGTCACCTAATTGCGCGCCAATAAGGAGAAATCCTTATCGGAAAGCCCCCTCTTTCCTGTGAACGACCTGGTTGTTAATTATTATGAATTATAATATTAATGATGAATAAGTTCGTGTTGATTAAAGATGAAATTGATAGTTCCATTGTATAGAAATTATTAGTGTTATTAAAAATCGATATTTATTTCGATAATAATTGATGTCTAGAGGTTATATTGACCAATCGGGTATTCGAGGCACTTTTCGTGTTAGAGTACTATTCACGGGTTACTATTCACCTAGTTACTATTCACTCTAGTATTGTTCACTCGGGTATTTGGGATACTTTTCGTGTCGGGGTACTATTCATGGGGTACTATTCTCGAAGTACTATTCACGGGATACTATTCACCCGAAAAATATATTTCTTTTCGGTCCAAATCATTTTTAAGTACAATATTATTCCATGAGAAGATGTGATAATTTTTCAGACAGTTGGTTGAAATTATAATAGTAAATCAATATAGATCGTTGGTTTGAAGTTTTAATAGTAACTTGTCCCTTCGGTTTTCTAAGAGTTACTTGTCCCTTCAGTTTTTCAAGAGTTACTTGTCCCTTCGGTTTTCCAAGAGTTACTTGTCCGTTCGATTTTTCAAGAGTTACTTGCTCCTTCGCAAATAGTAGTTGTCTCTTCAATATTACGAAGAGTCATTTTGACCATTCGTTAAGACCAAGAGCTTCTTTCAGTTCTTCTATAAATAGAAGCTCATTCCTTCATTATTTCTTACGAATTCACTGAAACTCTAGAGAGAGAAACTATAGAGAGAAAGAAGAAAAGTATTCTACTATTTCACTACTCCAGTATTCAAATTTTCTAAGGTAAGGGATATTATTTGTTGTACTTGTAAGGAATATTATTTGTTGTACTCGTAAGGGGTATTATTTCTTTCGTATTCATGAAGAGAGCTTCTATTATTCCATTCTTTATTACTATGTTGGAATAACCTGTTTATGCGAAGTACCGTATACATGGTGAAATTCTTCTGTTATTCAATTCTTTATTATTCTGTTGGAATAACATGTCTATCCAGAAATTAATAACGTCCAAATTGTCAACATGATACTGCTTTGTGGAGTAAAATTCAAGAATAATATTTATGTACTAAAAATAATTTGGACAGAAAAGAAATATATTTTTTTTGGGTGAATAGTACCGTGTGAATAGTACTTCGGGAATAGTACCTCATGAATAGTACCTCGACATGAAAAGTACCCCAAATACCCGAGTGAATAATATTCGGGTGAATAGTATTTGGGTGAATAGTAACTTGTGAACAGTATTCCGATACGAAAAGTGCCCTAAATACCCGAGTGAAAGAATGACAAGAATGATATTTCATGACGAGTACAAAAGAAATGATATCTCATACGAGTATAATAGAATATACGAAACTGCAAATGGATTTTCATCCGCTATGCGATAATCCACGTAGACAGATCATTTCTAACGGAATAATAAAGAATGGAATAATAAAAGAATTCACTAGGCATGCGATAGACCGCACAGACAGGTTATTCCCAACAGAATAATAAAGAATAGAATAACAGAAGAATTCATCTGGCATGCGATAGAGCGCACAGACAGGTTATTCCCAACAGAATAATAATAATAGAACCAGGTCATGCGTAATACGCACAGACATGATATTCCAATAGAATAATAAAGAATGGAACCAGGTCATGTGTAATCCGCACACATAGGATATTCCAACTGAATAATAAAGAATGGAATAACAGAAGAATTTCACCATGTATGCGGTACTTCGCATAGACAGGTTATTTCAACATAATAATGAAGAATTAAATAACAGAAGAATTTTACCATGTATGCGGTACTTTGCATAGACAAGTTATTCCAACATAATAATAAAGAATGGAATAACAAAAGCTCTCTTCATGAATACGAAAGAAATAATACCCCTTACCTTAGAAGAAAACTAGAATAGTGAGGTAGCAGACTTCTCTTCTTCTTTCTCTCTATAATTTTTCTCTATAATAATTATTCTATAGCTTTAGTGAATTGGAAAGAAATGAAGAAAGAATGAGCTTCTATTTATAGGAAAATATAGCTTCAATAATTGCACATTTTGGGGCTCGAAATATTACAGTATAATACCTTTCTCTTTTTCTTCATTTTTAATTTAGTCCTGCAAGTATTATCAAACTTGCACCACTTCCCCTAATAGTAAATCATGTGAATTAATAGTTCATTCATATGACTCAATAGTATAATCATGTGAAAAAACTAATTACAGTATAGTACCTCCATCTATACCTCCATTTTTAACTTAGTCATGCAAGTATTATCAATCTTGCACCAACTCCCCTAATAGTACAAGAATGTGAATTAATAGTACATGCATGTGAACAAATAGTTATAAGCATGTGAAATAATAGCAATTAATTACTCATTTATCCGGTGAATTATCCGATTGGTCAATATAACCTCCAGACATTAATTATTTTCAAAATAAATGTCGATTTCCACTAACACTAATAATTCTCACATAATGGAACTATCAATTTCATCTTTAATCAACACGAACTTATTCATCATTAATATTATAATTCATACTATTTAACAACCAGGTCGTTCCCAGGAAAGAGGGGGCTTTTCGATAAGGATTTCTCCCTATTGGCGCGCAATTAGATATCTAACCTCTCCTCGACAGAACTTTCTAGACATTGTCAATATTACAAATAATAATATGAATAACTTTGTCGTCTCAATTATTGATTTAATAATATAACATATTATATAGATGATACTGTGACAATAATTGAATCAATAATATGAGAGATATGATGCAGCAATTACTGTAGTAATAATTGAGTATAACTGAGTGACTTCTTACGTAAGCATCAATAATCAATACCATGTGCTACTATGTAACCACGCGTATTACTGTACTTTTACTAACAGGTAGTTCAACAGTTTTAACGGTAATACTTTCACCGTTATTTTTATAAAATGATAATTCTGTCGTTTTTTAACTACGACAATACTTTCGTTGTGGGGTCCATTAATGATTGTGCCGTCGTACGAATATTTCCCGATAAAAAGAATATTTCCCGACCAAACGAATATTTTATAACAACTTGCATACTTTGCAAAAAATTTCACATATCACCCTTAACTTTAACCTTTTATCAATTTAACCATTTACGAAATAAAATAATAATTATAAGAAAATTGAATACTTTCATTTCATAAAATTCGGGGTCTTACAATCTCCCCTCTTTATGAAATTTCTCCCTCGAAATTTACGTACATACCTGATATGCCGAAGAGATGATGATACTTCGTCAGATTCTAACTCTTGAGGTATAACCTTTGAGCGTAGAATATAATCCTTCTTATCCAAGATTTTAACACATATCTCCTCATACGTTAAATCTTCTGCTATCTCGTCTATTTCTAATTCAATATTGTGGTTCGGGTCGTCCACATATTTACGTAACATCGATATGTAAAAAAAACGTTATGAACACGCGACATACTTAGCGGTAAGGCAAGTATATAGGCCACAGTTTCTACTCGATCAAGTATTTCAAATGGGCCATTTAAATCGAGGGTTGAGATTTTCTCTCTTCGTCGATTCTTGCTTCTAGAATAACGCCCTCTTGAATCTTCTTCTTCACATTCATCAGATTCGGGTGTGTAACTTGAGCGGCTTTAACTTTATCGATTAAAGTCGATTCTACTAGTATATTCGTTATCTTCACTTGGGTCCCTAGAGTCTTTAACTCTATCTTCATCATTTGTAAGTTATACGAAATGGGTTTTTGTGTTAACAACATCGCACTCGTAAACGCATATGATCTTCTACTCAACGCGTCAGCTACCACGTTAGCTCTTCCACAATAATATTGAATGGTATAGTCGTAATCTTCAACATCTCGAGCCAACGTCTTTGGCACATAATACGTTCTTTCTAGGTGAAGAAATATTTAAGGGTTTTATACTGGGGTCAATACAAAATTCGATTTCACGCTCTGGGGGTAGGCTAGGAAGTCTTCAAGAATACGTCAGGAAATTTATTAACAATAAAAATATCATTCAAAACTGTGACTCTCATCCAAGACTTGGATAGCACATATAATGAAGGTTTCTCCTAACAGAGTTTTAACCGATAGTTTAAAATCTAATCTCTCCGGAGTCAAATTTAAACGTTAAGCGAAAGCAAGAGAGATAAAAGAATGGATAGAACCGGTATCTAATAAGGTATAGACTTCGCAAGAATTTATAATTAACTAACCCGTGCTAACTTCGTTCGGTTTACTCGCTTTTTGAGAAGTCATGAAAAACGCTCTTCCTGAAACTACCGACTTTGTTTTGTCCGTATCCGCCTTTGGTACCACCGTCCCAGCTGAACTTGACTTTGGTGCACGACAAAATCGGGCTAGGTGACCTTCTTTTCCATAATTGTAACATGTTTTGGACTGCATCACACAGTTTGGACTGATATGTCCCTCCCCTCCACATTTGTAACATACGAACGGCGGTCGTTCTCCTTCCTTAACAACAGGTGCTGGTGCTGACGTCTTTCCATCATTGTTGAACATTCTCTTCTTGAAATTTCCACTCCTATTATCTTGGCCATGATTACCACCGAAGTGGTTACCATTCTTGGCATGATAATTTCCCCCACGATAGTTATCATTGTTCCGATGGCCGTTGCCACCGGTACGATTATTATCGTGTTGTTGGTCATTACCTTTTGGTTGTGCTGACTCATTATCGCGCTCCAATAACTGAGCCCTATTCACAACATCTGAATATAAATAAAGTTTGTGAGAAATGAGGTATTGACGTATATCGGGTTTCAAACCTCTTAGAAATATTCGCGTCATTCGTTCCTCATTATCGACCAAATGGGATGCAAACCGGGATAACTTCGCAAATTTAGCCTCGTATTGCGACACGGTCATATTATTTTCCTCCAACTTGATAAACTCCACCTCCTTCATGTGACGAATACTTTCGGGAAAGTACTTATCGTTGAACAGCTCTTAGAACTTCTATCAAGACATCTTGAGTGCGTCAAGCTGGGTACGCTTTACAAATTTCCACCAATAATCTGCCTCTTCACGCAACATAAAGGTGGCAAAAGGAACCTTTTACTCCTCGAAGCATCCCAAGACATCAAATATCTTGGTGATCTGCTTTAACCACGTCTCCGCCTTAAGTGGTTCTGGCTTTTCCAAAATCTCTGGTGGTCCCAGCTCCTTGAACTGCTTAGCGGTGACCAACTGTGGGTTGCCATTATTTCCACTTACATTATGAATAGGAGTCTCTCTTGCCTGATGTTGCATGAATTGCATAAAGCCTCTTATCATCCCATCGTTCATCATCTGATCGGTGTTATTATTTACCTGAGAATTATTGTCTTCCTGTTACACATTATCCTGGGTATTGATCGTTGGTGACTCAACGGTCTCATGTGCTTCATTATTGATCTCAACATTTTCAGATGTCATTTTCAAACATTGTCACAAAACAAGGGTTAACTAACATATCACATATTATCCTTATACTCTAACCGACCAATTAAATACCAAATAAACTTAGGTAGGTCATACTAGCGAAGGAATTTTCCGTCTCTCCCCTCCTAGTTCTTGTCTCACATCTCAGCCAGAGATCATATTCCTTAGCTTTGATACCAACTTTGACGCCCCCAAAATAGGTATACATCACCCATCTTGAGTCACCAGATACATGGTACAGAATACAATTAAAAACTTAATTATACAACTGTCGTGTAACATATGACAAAACATAATCTGAGAGTTTTAGCATGAATATTGTCATCTAGACAATATCCACACTCAAATTTAATCTTATTATATTTATTATCACACTATTTCACAAAATAGTGAGGACTACTAATGCAACCATCTGGACCGTTAATCCATTCCCCGACTCGTCCCAGCTATATTCTCATTTTCTGAAGAGAACATCGTAAGAAAGGGTGAGCTCAACTAGCCCAGTAAAAAATATTATAAGCAAGATAATGAAGAATAAATTATCTTTAGCCTTCAATAGTATAACAACTGATAGAATATAATAGACAACAAGTTTTAGATCAACAACTGCAGCGGAATAAGTAATCCATTAGAAGAGTCAAGTAGAGCATAAAATCTAATATCTTCTATAATTTAAAAAGATTTTCATCAACTTTATTGCTGAGACTCAGCTTAATAAATAAAATCGAATCATCCCTACATCACGGCCAAGGATATTCATGTAATCATCAATGGTCATGATTATACCGAATAATCCCTGGTCATAATCATACCAACAACTGCCCATCAATGAACTACAGGCCAATGAGGACTTTCACCACATCATTCGTCACATTACGGTCATGATTATACCGAATAATTCATGGTCATAATCATACCAAGTCCATCTCTGCACGTAAGCCAAATATGACTTTCATCACAATATAAGTATGAGGATGATGACAATTACATAATAATTCAATAAAACAAGTTCAATGATAAATTTTAAAAATTTATAATTTAATTTATCCAGAAATCAATAACGTCCAAATTGTCAACATGATACTGCTTTGTAGAGTAAAATTTAGGAATAATATTCATGTACCAAAAATAATTTAGACAGAAAAGAAATATATTTTTTGTGGGTGAATAGTACCGTGTGAATAGTACTTCGAGAATAATACCTCATGAATAGTACCTCGACATGAAAAGTACCCCAAATACTCGAGTGAATAATATTCGGGTGAATAGTAATTTGGGTGAATAGTAACCCGTAAATAGTAACTCGTGAATAGTACTCTGACAAGAAAAGTGTCCCAAATACCCGAGTGAATGATACTAGAGTGAATAGTAACCCGTGAATAGTAACACGTAGAAGAAAAATACCAAAAAAAATGATATTCCATGACGAGTACAAAAGAAATGATATCTCATACGAGTATAATAGAATATACGAAACTGCAAATAAATTTTCATCCGTCATGCGGTAATCCACGTAAACAGATCATTTCTAACAGAATAATATAGAATGGAATAACAAAAGAATTCACCAGGCATGCGATAGACCGAACAGACAAGTTATTTCTAACAAAATAATAAAGAATGGAATAACAGAAGAATTCACCAGGCATGCGATGGACCGCACAGACAGGTTATTTCCAACAGAATAATAAATAATAAAACCAGGTCATGCGTAATACGCACAAACGTGATATTCCAACAGAATAATAAAGAATGGAACCAGATCATGCGTAATCTGTACAGACAGGATATTCCAACAGAATAATAAAAAATGGAATAATAGAAGAATTTCACCATGTATGCGGTACTTCGCATAGACAGGTTATTCCAACATAATAATAAAGAATGGAATAACAGAAGAATTTCACCATGTATGTGGTACTTCGCATAGACATGTTATTCTAACATAATAATAAAGAATGGAATAATAGATGCTTTCTTCATGAATACGAAAGAAATAATACCCCTTACCTTAGAAGAAAACTAGAATAGTGAGGTAGCAGACTTCTCTTCTTCTTTCTCTCTATAATTTTTCTCTATAATAATTACTCTATAGCTTTAGTGAATTGGTGAGAAATGAAGAAAGAATGAGCTTCTATTTATAGGTAAATATAGTTTTAATAATTACACATTTTGGGGCTCAAAATATTACAGTATAATACCTTCCTCTTTTTCTTCATTTTTAATTTAGTCCTACAAGTATTATCAAACTTGCACCACTTCCCCTAATAGTAAATCATGTGAATTAATAGTTCATTCATGTGACATAATAGTATAATCATGTGAAAAAACTAAATATAGTATAATACCTCCATCTATACCTCCATTTTTAACTTAGTCATGCAAGTATTATTAATCTTGCACCAACTCCCCTAATAGTACAAGAATGTGAATCAATAGTACACACATATGAACAAATAGTTATAAGCATGTTAAATAATAGCAATTAATTACTCATTTATCCGGTTAATTACCCGATTGGTCAATATAACCTCCAGACATTAATTATTATCGAAATAAATGTCGATTTTCACTAACACAAATAATTCTCACACAATAGAACTATCAATTTCATCTTTAATCAACACGAACTTATTCATCATTAATATTATAATTCACACTATTTAACAACCAGGTCGTTCCCAGGAAAGAGGGGGCTTTCCGATAAGAATTTCTCCCTATTAGCGCGCAATTAGATTATCTAACCTCTGCTCGACAGAACTTTCTAGACATTGTCAATATTGCAAATAATAATATGAATAACTTTGTCGTCTCAATTATTGATTTAATAATATAACATATTATACAGATGATACTATGACAATAATTGAATCAATAATATGAGAGATATGATGCAGCAATTACTGTAACAATAATTGGGTATAACTGAGTGACTTTTTACGTAAGCATCAATAATCAATACCGTGTGCTACTATGCAACCACGCGTATTACTGTACTTTTACTACCAGGTAGTTCAACAGGTTTAACGGTAATACTTTCGTCATTATTTTTATAAAATGATAATTTTGTCGTTTTCTAACTCCGACACTACTTTCGTTGTGGGGTCCACCAATGATTGTGCCGTCGTACGAATATTTTCTAATAAAAAGAATATTTCCCGACCAAACGAATATTTTATAATAACTTGCATACTTTGCAAAAAATTTCACATATCACCCTTAACTTTAACCTTCACTACTACAAAATAGTAAATAGACAATACTTAAACCACAACATTTTTATAAAAAACGTTGTGGTATTTTTTTTCATAACGTTTTTTAACAAAACGTTGTAGATACATATGAAAAAATGTTATCTATTTAAAATGACATTTTTTTGGTTTTAAATAGATAACTTTTTTAAAAAAAAAGTTGTGTAGGTCAAAAACACGAAGGAAAAAAAAAATCTCGTGGCTTGAAATTAAAAACCCTCCCCTTCCTGAAGCAACTCTCCCAAATCCCAATCTACACCCTCCCCTTGCTAATTTCACCACCACCCACTACTAGAAATCTCATAAGACGAAATCATCTTACCCAACCTCTAAATGGCCAGCAACGATCCAAAGCAAAGAGAAGAGGAAGAAACTGATGCCGACAAAGATGAAGATACCGGAGCACAAGTCGCTCCGATCGTAAGGCCAAAAATAGTCATCGTCACTACCGCTGAAGAAGATGAAGACACAATCCTTGATCTATACTTTCTCTCCATCTATTATTTGTTAATCGATCTGTTAGAAATTTCTCAAACCCTAACCCTCTTATTTACCCCTAAATATTTCTTATTCCATTAACATTTATATACAATTGCACAAAAGAAGCTTAATGAAGAGTAAGCTTTCAGATTTCGTGTTTTTTGCTTCTGAAAATGTTTTGAACAGTTTATACGTGTTTTGTTGATCTTCAATTTCAATTTAATTTGATTTTTACTTTGTGATGTGAAGTTTGGCGAAAGATGATTCAAATTCCAAAGCGATGAAGCGTCCTCCCAGTGCTTTCTTCGTCTTCATGTGAGATCTACTTTTGAATTCTACATATATAGCGATTCTTTGTTTTGATCTATAGCAATTCTTTGCAGTAATTTTCGTTTTTTGTGTTTATCTTAATGATTTGACAGGGGGAGTTTATGAATTTATTCAAGCAGAATTTTCCTGAAAACAAATCAGCGGCAGCTGTATGTTGTTTTAGGCGTCCTTTCTAAGCATTTTGATACTTTCAATCAAATTTTCTACAATTTCACTTGCATTATTTTAGTTGTGCTCCTTCAGCATAGTTGAACCAGGGAAATTCGTGCTCATGATATCTGATAAGGAACAGAATAACCTCATATCCCGTGTGCCATGTGATTTTACTGTTTATATTGGTGGGCCTTTTAGTGTATGCATTTATTGGAACTTCTATATCCTATTATCCTGCCATCATATGCTCTTGATAAAGTTTCATCATCTCTTTTTGTCAATTTTATGAAAAATATTGCAGGCTAGTGGTTCATTTCCTCTTCCCATATCCATCTCTGGCTGCTGTAGTTCTGACTTTGGTCAGTTGCAGTGTCAAGAATAACATTTACATTTTGATAAATCATGTTTTGCTTTCCCCTCTCAGAAGTAAATATTTTGTTTATCAGAGCTTAAATATGATGTATTGTTTGTAAATTTAGTGGTGGCTTGACTGATTTTTATGTGAAGTTAACGATTTGAAAAAGATCCTTAAGATGAAAAGTTTTCTTTGTGTATGAATGTATCTGATGACTGATTAGTGCATGCATATATTATTTGCCAATATGAGTTGTGGAGTGGTGAGCATAAATGGGAATGTAAAAATTAGCATCAATCTCCTCTTCTCGTGTAATAGAAAAAGTGAAACGTGGGCTGCAAGCTGCATTGGCTAATGAGTACACTCATTGGCCTTTCACTTGTGTTTTTGGCTTCTGGCAGGTTGCTGCAGCAAAAGCAAATTTGAACTATATTGGGTTGTAGACAACTGAACAACAGGTTCATGAGGTAATTCACCTACTAGTATAATTATTGAAGACAAAAAAATTAATAATAAATATAATTTTTTTAAAAGGAGATTTATACATTTGGTTATTTATTCTTTTTATGTTTTATTCCATATGGTTCTTCTGCATGGTGCAGGATGGAGCTTAAGAGGAGACTAACATCTGCAATATCTCAAGGATGATGAAAAGAAAGTAATTGTACATAGAAAAGCTTTTAGTACTTTCTTTGGACTACGAATTTTCAGAGATTCTGTTGAATTGCACGTTCAATAATAACACTAAGAGGAAGCCAACTAAATCTTCATGACCAAGCTCAATGTAATTGTCAACTAAATCTACCTCCTAGACTCCAAATGGTTTTTGACTGTTAAAGAGCATGATTTCTTTTGAGGCTCTACACATAATATTATCCCTTCATTCCAGTATCAGAGAACAAATTCAAATTCTGCAGTCAGTTCCTCTCGACAAGGTCCTGATATGGGAGCACTAGTACAAAGTTAAGGACACGTGATTGTAAAATTGTGATGAGATGTTTTACGTGCCGTACAATATAAATGATCAGGTTTTTGGTAGTGCTCTGCTTGAATTGCTTATTGTGGTCTTTCTCTGCTACAGGTGTGTTATATTATAATTTAGTTTGTTCCCTAGCTCAACTTTATTTAGCACAATACCCTGTTGATATGATCAGATAGCCATAAAACATGAACTTAAATGTGGAGCCATCTTATAGCATGAGCATACATCTCTTTAAATTGGATAGTTTGTACTTCTGCAGTTGTATTGTACATGTTCTATGATCTTATCAGGACCTTAAGGTCTTGACCAATTAAAATGGATAGGTTCGCCTAAGCCAGACTAAACCAAAGTAGGAGAAGGAAGAAAGGGACATAAAAAAGAGAGAAATGGGGAAGGGAGATGGGCTCACAGCTCTGTCAATTTCATATATTCATCAACATAATGGAAACATCTCATTCCTTACATATTTATACCAGACTTACTAGCTGGAAAATTAAACTTAAACTATAACTACTCACTTATCCTACACCACATAGTAACCAACTCACATGGAGTATGTTGATTCTAGAGACTACTATTAGTAACTACTTTCCCAAAATAACCTTAACTAACAATTCAAATTGCTGGGTCTTGACAATATGTTGTTTATGTTTTTTATTCTCAATATAATATCATAAAGAATAAGTATTTGATTTTAGTTAGTCAACACGATGTTCTAATGATGTAAGTTCTTTTACAATTTTCAGGTGTTCAGTAAACTTACCAATAACATGAGGTGATTTTAAAATTCCTGCTTTTGATTGAGCCCAGGCCTCAGTATTGCCAATAACATTGAGTTCTACACTACTAGTTATGTGTTTAATTCTCAAGTCAGACTTGACTTTATGTCTATGTGATTATGTCATCCATTTCAGTAATTTTTGAAGTGAGTAGCTAAATTATAGGGACAGAAAAATCCAACCTTACCATGATAAACTTTCGAGAACTGGCAGGTGTAACATTATAGAAGTTGATACCTAGCGTAGTTACGTAGTGAGAATTTGAATATGGCAAATTGGTCAGATTGGTGGTGAAAATATATTAACTGTGGTTCAATAGTTTTTGGCTGTTGTGTGTAATTACTAGCTCAATTAATTATACTAGTATTTTAGTGTTACCGGTGCACACATACACAATTGAGATCCGCACGCACAAATTACTTTCTTGTAAAAATTAGATTTGCTAACCAGCAGTAGCCAAACAAATGTTTTCCACAATTTCAATGCAAATATTTAATGTTTCTTCAACATTAAAACCTATATATACACACTAAACTTTCTTTCATGTTGATTATGCAGTATCCCATTATGGATTTTTGCACTCATCTTCTTGCTTCTAAATGTCTACAGTTAGTAACTCTCTCTATCAATCACTGTCTCAAACACAAATACACAATATTATGTATGAGTTAAATCATTCTAAATATTTGTGTCCCATGTTTTAACAATGTTTCAGAGTGGCATACACTAGCTTGGCTTTCAGTAGTGCCACTTTTGGTAAGATATTTGGTCCCTGACTTGATTAGCACAAATTGATCTCTGCTAAAATATGTATATAAATTGGTCTTAATATGTACTAGCGATCATTATCAATGCTTCTGATTAAATTGTTAGATTGAATAAAGGCATACCTCATTTAAATTGGTGTTCAAATACTTCTGCTGGTGGGTACAAAACTAGAACTAGTGATCATGGAGATGGCTCAGCAGATCTAAGATCGAACCACCGTTGTAAGAGGAGCTGGTGTTCAGATAATAATTGTGTGTTTTTTGCATGTTTTTTTAAAAAAAAACTTAATATCATGTGTTGACAATTGTAATTAATGCAATATCATTTCTCTTTGTTTTGGGTTACTGGTCTCTTTTCAGGATTAAATCAAGGTGTCACTGGTCTTCCATTGAAGGGTTGGCCTCTAACAGTGAGTTATTCATGATATTTTTTATGTTTGTTCCTTTAATATATGTAACATGGAGGTGTATAAGTGCTTGTCGATTGGATATCATGCAGGGAATTGACATATTGGAAATGGATATGCCCCAGTTCTTGATTGCCACACCTCTCACATTGTTGTCAAGTTTGCTGAGCTCTTGACCAAGATTGACAGCTTAGGTAGTGCACCACAGCTTAGGTAGTGTTCCAAAACTTAATTTTATGGATAGTTTGGTATATTTTGTGTATATAGTAATTTGAAACTATAAACGAATGATATTATTGGGATGTATTTTGAATGGTTGATACATTTTGACTTTAAATTTAAATGAGAATTTAGACCTTTTAGCTATATATCATGGCATTAGCATATTGCAGGTGCATTGGTAATATAGGTGAACCACAACCTTTTTTTTTCTTTATCTACAACATTTTAAAAATGTTGTATAAATTGGTTAAAAACGTTGTCTAATATATTAAACTACAACGTTTTTATCCAGAAAATGTTGTGGAATCATATCTTCTACAACGTTTTTAAGCATCTGTTAATTTATGAAAAACAAATCTACAATGTTTTTTTCTTAAAAACGTTGTGTAATGTGCTTAACTACAACGTTTTTAAAACGTTGTGTAAGGATGTCAAATAGATGACACCCTTAACCACGACGTTTTTTTGACAGAAACCACAACGTTTTTTCCGCGTTATCTATTTACTGTTTTGTAGTAGTGCTTTTATCAATTTAACCATTTAAGAAATTAAATAATAATTATAAGAAAATTGAATACTTTTATTTCATAAAATTTGGGGTCTTACAGACGCGTTGAATATAAGATCGTATGAGTTTACGAGTGCGATGTTATTAACACAAAAACACATTTCGTATAACTTACAAATGATGAAGATAGAGTTAAAGACTCTAGGGATCCACGTGAAGATAACAAATAAACGAGTAGAATCGACTTTAATCGATAAAGTTAAAGTCGTGCAAGCTACATGCTAAGAGCTGATGAATGTGAAGAAGAAGGTTCAAGAGAGTGTTATTCCAGAATCAAGAATCGATGAAGAAGGAATACTTCGAGTCAACTCCAGACTTTGTGTTCCTAACGATTCTGACTTGAAGTATAAAATCATGATAGAGGCGCACAACACACTGTTTGCAATCCATCCTGGGAGTACCAAAATGTATCGTGATCTTCGACATACATTTTGGTGGAGTAATATGAAGAGAGAGATAGCGGGATTTATCTCAAGGTGTCTAACTTGTCAACGAGTCAAGGCGGAGCATCAAGTGCCAAAAGGTCCATTGCAACCACTTGAAATTCTAGAATGGAAGTGGGAGAACATTACCATGGATTTTGTTACTGGTCTTCCCAAGGTTTCTCAAGGCATAGATGCGATTTGGGTCATTATTGATAAATTGACCAAGTCATCTCATTTCTTACCGATACGAGAAACTTATATACTTGAACGTCTTACTAGTATGTACATAAACGAGATTGTAAGATTGCATGGTATGCCAGTATCCATAGTTTCTGATCAAGACCCAAGATTCACTTCAAGATTTTGGGTTAGTTTGCAAAAAGCTATGGGCACGGATTCACAATTTAGTTCGGCATATCATCCTCAAACGGACGGGCAGTCAGGAAGAACTATTCAAACTCTTGAAGATTTATTAAGACTCTGTGTCCTTGACTTCAAGGGAAGTTGGGACAAGTTCTTACCATTGGTGGAGTTTTCCTACAACAATAGTTATCAAGCAAGTATTAGCATGGCTCCATTTGAGGCATTGTATGGAAGAAAGTGTCGTTCTCCAGTATGCTGGGATGAGGTGGGTGAAGCAACGTTGTTGGGACCGGAGTTGATACATATATGAAAAAGATTCAAATGATCCGACAACGTATAAAAACCTTACAAGATCGACAAAAGAGTTATGCTGATCTTCATCGAAAGGATGCGAAATTCAATATTGAAGATCATGTGTTGTTACGTGTTGCTCCATGGAAAGGAGTTATGAGATTTAGAAAGAGAGGAAAGGTCAATCCTCGATTCATTGGTCCATTTTTAATCCTCGAGCGAGTAGGAACTGTGGCCTATAGACTCGCCTTACCACCAAGTATGTCTCGTGTTCATAACGTTTTTCACATATCTATGTTACGTAAATATGTGAAAGTCCCGAACCACATTATTGAGTTAGAACCAGACAGAAGATTTAACGTATGAGGAGATACGTGTTAAAATCTTGGATAAGAAAGATCGTATTCAACACTCAAAGGTTATACCTCATGAGTTAGAATCTGAAATGAAATCAAAATATCCTCATCTCTTCGACATACCAGGTATGTACCCTAATTTCGAGGATAAAATTTCATAAGAAGGGGAGGTTGTAAGACCCCAACTTTTATGAATAAAGAATAATTTTCTCAAAATATATTTTTAAATATTATGGTGTGGATTTGATATAATGTTATAGTTGTGGGTAATATTTACAGATTTTGCAAAGTAAGCAAGTGGTTATATAATATTCGATTGGTCGAAAAATATTCGTTTTAACAGGGAATATTCGTACGACGACACAATCATTGGTGGACCCCACAACAGAAGTATTGTCGTAGTTAGAAAACGACAAAATTATCTTTTTATAAAATAACGGTGGAGGTGTTACTGTTAAAACTGTTAAACTACCCGGTAGTAAAAGTACAGTAATACGTGTGGTTGCATAGTAGCATACGGTACTGATTATTGATGCTTACATGAGAAGTCACTCAGTTATATTTAATTATTGCTACAGTAATTGCTGCATCATATCTCTCATATTATTGATTCAATTATTGTCACAGTATCATCTGCATAATATGTTATATTATTAAATCAATAATTGAGACGACAAAGTTATTCATATTATTATTTGCAATATTGACAATGTCTAGAAGTTCTATCAAGGAGAGATTTGGTCACCTAATTGCGTGCCAATAAGGAGAAATCCTTATCGAAAAGCCCTTTTTTTCCTGAGAACGACCTGGTTGTTAAATATTGTGAATTATAATATTATTGATGAATAAGTTCGTGTTGATTAAAGATGAAATTGATAGTTACATTGTATGGAAATTATTAGTGTTAGTAGAAATCGATATTTATTTCGATAATAATTGATATCTGGAGATTATATTGACTAATCGGGTATTCGGGGCAGTTTTCGTGTCAGAGTACTATTCATAGGTTACTATTCACCTGATTACTATTCACTCTAGTATTATTCACTCGGGTATTTGGGACACTTTTCGTGTCGGGATACTATTCACGAGGTACTATTCTTAAAGTACTATTCACGGGGTACTATTCACCTGAAAAATATATTTCTTTTCGGTCCAAATCATTTTTGAGTACAATATTATTCCATGAGAAGATGTGATAATTTTTCAGACAGTTGGTTGAAATTATAATAGTAAATCAATATGGATCGTTGGTTTAAAGTTTTAATAGTAACTTGTCCCTTCGATTTTCTAAGAGTTACTTGTCCCTTCGATTTTCTAAGAATTACTTGTCTCTTCGGTATTCCAAGAGTTAATTGCCCCTTCGCAAATAGTAGTTGTCTCTTCAATATTACCAAGAGTCATTTTGACCCTTCGTTAAGACCAAGAGCTTCTTTCAGTTCTTCTATAAATAGAAGATCATTCCTTCATTATTTCTTATGAAATCACTGAAACTCTAGAGAGAGAAACTATATAGAGAGAAAGAAGAAAAATATTCTGCTACTTCACTACTCTAGTATTCAGTTTTTCTAAGGTAAGGGATATTATTTATTGTACTCGTAAGGGATATTATTTGTTGTACTCGTAAGGGATATTATTTGTTGTACTCGTAAGGGGTATTATTTCTTTCGTATTCATGAAGAGAGCTTCTATTATTCCATTCTTTATTATTATGTTGGAATAACATGTTTATACGAAGTACCACATACATGGTGAAATTCTTCTGTTATTCCATTCTTTATTATTCTGTTGGAATAACCTGTCTGTGCGGTCTATCGTATTCCTGGTGAATTCTGTTGATATTCCATTCTTTATTATTCTGTTAAAATATCCTGTCTGTGCGAATTACGCATGACCTGGTTCCATTCTTTATTATTCTGTTGGAATAACCTGTCTATGCGGTCTATCGCATGCATGGTGAATTCTTCTGTTATTCCATTCTTTATTATTCTGTTAGAATAACTTGTCTATGTAGATTACCACATGCATGGTGAATGATCCTTCGTATTCATTCCTTATTAAATTGTGGAAATGATCTATCTACGTGGATTACCTCATGGCGGGCGAAAATTCATTTACAGTTTCATATATTCTATTATACTCAGTTGGTTAAAGCTTTGGCTTCTATACTTCATGAAATTAGTGGAATATCCTTGATATTTGCGCTTCATCCAGTATCTTTTCATGAAAATATTCTTCTGAGCATTCTTGAATTTTACTCTACAAAGCAGTATCATGTTGACAATTTGGACGTTATTAGTTCCTGGATAAATTAATTTATAAATCTTTAAAATTTATTCTTGAACTTGTTTTATTGAATTATTATGTCATTGTCATCATCCTCATGTTTATATTGTGATGAAAGTCATCTTTGGCTTACGTGCATAGATGAACTTGGTATGATTATGACCAAGAATTATTTGGTATAATCATGACCGTAATTTGACGAATGATGTGGTAAAAGTCCTCATTGGCCTGTAATTCATTGGTGGACAGTTGTTGGTATGATTATGACCAGGGATTATTCGGTATAGTCATGACCATTGATGATTACATGAATATCCTTGGTCGTAGAGCAGGGATGATTCGATTTTATTTATTAAGCTGAGTTTCAGCGATAAAGTTGATGAAAAACTTTTTAAATCATAGAAGATGGTATATTTTATACTTTACTTGACTCTTCTAATAGATTACTTATTTCCGCTGCAGTTTTTGATCTAAAACTTGTTGTCTATTATATTCTATCAGTTGTTATACTGTTGAAGGCTAAGGATAATTTATTCTGCATTATCTTAGTCATAATATTTCTCATTGGGCTAGTTGAGCTCATCCTTTTGCTTTCATTATTCTCTTCAAAAAATGAGAATGTAGCTGGGACTAGTCGGGAAACAGAGTGATGGTCCTAGATAGTGCATTAGTAGTCCTCACTATTCTATAAAATAGTGTGATAATAAATGTAATGAGGACTCCATTGAGTGTAGATATTGTCTAGATGACAATATTTGTATTAAAACTCACAGCCTAAGTTTTGTCGTATTTTACACGACTGTTGTATAATTAGTTTGTATTGTATTCAGTACCTTGTATCTGGCGTCCCAAGATGGGTGATGTATACCTATTTTGGGGGCGTCACAATAAGTTTTAGATCAACAACTGCAGCGAAAACAACAATCCATTAGAAGAGTTAAGTAAAGAATAAATTCTATTATCTTCTAGGATTTAAAAGTCCATCATCAATATTTTATCCCTGTAACATCAATCAATATACATCTTGAATCAATATTCATCTTTGGACTACAGGCAAAAGATATTCATCAGTTGGTCATGTTAATCTAAATACCTGTACATCTTAGCACTACGGCCAAAGATATTTATCAGAAAATCATTCATCTTTGCACTACAGGCCAAAGATATTCAGTAATATTATCATTTAGGACTGAAGATGATGAAAAATATTTTAAAGAAAACGAATCCAATGAGATAAAAGAATAAGGATTAAGGATTCGTATTTTAGTTAATCCATGTTCAAAAATACTCCATAATAAACCATTGTGGAGTAAAATTTAAGAATGAGGATCAAAACATAGATACAATCAAGGCTAGTAACCATAATAAACAACTTGGACAAGAAAAGAAAATTTTAATTTTTCTGTGAATAGTATGGTATACGTGAATAGTAACCCCGACTCAAAAAGACAAGAATTTTACAAGAAAAATCTTATCAATATTCCGGTATAATGATATTTAAAGAAATAACATCATTTACGAAAAAAATAATATCCCTTACCTCAAAAAGACAGTACTTCTAATTGGAATATCGGATATAGTGCTGAAGGAAAGTTGCACCGTATAGCAACACTCAAAGTATCAAAATACTCGCAAAAATATGCTCGATAATATAGATAGAAAACTTCAGTTTCTGGTGTAATTTTTAATTCTAACCTAAGCACCCTATTTATAAGAAAATGCTTAGAACACCGAAGTAAAAAATTTAATAAAATATTAATATAATTAAAAACAATTCATGCCCACCTTAGACAAACTGATTTCAGCATGTTTACAACACCTGTGGGGCCCACCCAATTGCAAATAACATTTTTATTAAAAAAATATTTAAAACTTCAAAAATCAATTATTCCAGAACTTCAATAATTCATAATAAATAGCCTTTTATCAGAAAAATTCGAATCTTATGTCCATTCCATACGAAATTCAATTCTCTACAACTTTATAAGTTTAAGCTTTTTCAAATTTCAAATAAAAATTGACCGAAATCCACATACGGAAGATTTTACAGGCTATAATCAAATTTCAGTCAAAAATTGGGCCCACCGACATGTTTAATATGTTTTTATCATTTATTGCATTAAAAATACTCTTTTTTCTCATTTATTCGTATATCACACATTTATCGTAAAAATATCATTATTATTATATTATTAAAATATAATATATTAAAATGAATTATTTTATCAGAAAAGATAAAATATCAATTTTTAACAATTGTCACTTTTCTAAAAATTTCTCCATTTATATCCACATAAATAAATATGTTCCTTATCATATAAATCAATAATTAATTATTCATAAATAATATTACAGAATCACAATACTGACAACAAGGCGGTTCCCAGGAAAGAGGGGGCTTTCCAATAAGGATTTCTCCTTACTGGCGCGCAATTAGGTGACCAAACCTCTCCTTAGACAGAACTTTCTAGACATTGCCAATAATGTTATCTAATAATATTATTAAAATAATATTAATTATTGATCTGATAATGAGAAATACTGTGCAATGACAATTATTGAAACAACAATAATATAAAATATCAACGTAGCAATTATTGAATCAATAAAATAAAATATTGAACAATAATTACTGTAACAATTATTGAGTAGTGCATTCTTACGTAAGAATCAATAATTGGTGCAATATCGTGTGCTACTGTGCAACATCGCGTATTACTGTGTTTTAACCACCGGGTATTCCAACAGTGTTAACGGTAACAACTACGTCGTTATTTATAAAAACCCACACAAGGCTGCGCCGTCGTACGAATATTCCCCGACAGTAAAAATATTCCACGACCAAACGAATATTCTCCGATAACAATGAATATTTTATAACCACTTGCTTATTTAAGATATTTGCATATTTTACCCATAACTAACCACATTAATCAAATCAACCCTTACTATTTCAAAATAATAAATAGAGAAAATTCAATTTCATTTATAAAAAGTTGGGGTCTTACAACCTCCCCTCCTTATGAAATTTCATCCTCGAAATTGACGTACGTACCTGGTGTTTCGAAAAGGTGAGGATACCTCGCTTTCATTTCCGTTTCCAACTCTCAGATCATTTCCTCAATAGCATGGTTCTTCCACAAAACTTTGACTTGTGGTATAACCTTTGTGCGTAGGACATGCTCCTTCCTATCCAATATCTTGACAGGTACCTCCTCGTATGTTAAGTCTTCAGCTATCTCGTCTGGTGCTAACTCAATAATGTGGTTCGGGTCTTTCACATATTTACGAAGCACGGATATGTAAAAAATATTATGAACACGAGACATGCTTGGAGGTAACGCAAGTCTATAGGCCACATTTTCTACTCGGTCAAGAATCTGAAATGGACCAATAAATCGTGGATTGAGCTTTCCTCTCTTCCCAAATCTTATAATTCCCTTCCATGGAGCAACACGCAATAATACATGATCCCCAATATTAAATTCCACGTCCTTTCGATGAAGATCCGCATAACTCTTTTGTCGATCCTGTGCCGTTTGTATACGTTGTCGAATCATTTGGATCTTTTCTGTAGTCATGCGTACTAATTCTAGTCCCAACAATGTTGCTTCACCCACCCCATCCTAACATACTGGAGAGCGACACTTTCGTCCATACAGTGCTTCGAATGGAGCCACACCTATACTTGCTTGATAACTGTTGTTGTAAGAGAATTCTACCAATGGTAAATACTTATCTCAACTCCCTTTGAAGTCTAAGACACAGAGTCTTAATAGATCTTTAAGAGTTTGAATAGTCCTCTTTGATTGTCCGTCCGTTTGAGGATGGTATGCCAAACTGAATAGTAAATCTGTGTCCATATCTTTCTGCAAGCTAACCCAAAATCGTGAAGTGAATCTTGGGTCACGATCTGAAACTATGGATACTAGCATGCCATGCAACCTCACAATCTCACTCACGTACATAAGAGCAAGATGTTCAAGGGAATAAGTCTCTCGTATTGGCAATAAATGAGCAGACTTAGTTAATCTATCAACAATAACCTAAATCGCGTCTATGCCTTGAGAAACCTTGGGAAGACCCGTAACGAAATCAATGGTAACGTGCTCCCACTTCCATTTCAAAATCTCAAGTGGTTGCAATGGACCCTTTGGCACTTGATGCTCCGCCTTTACACGTTGACAAGTTAAACACCTCGAGATAAACTTCGCGATCTCTCTCTTCATATTGCTCCACCAAAATGTATGTCGAAGATCACGATACATTTTGGTACTTCCATGGTGAATTGCAAACGTTGTGTTGTATGCCTCCATCATGATCTTATACTTCAAATCAGAGTCATTAGGAACTCAAAGTCTAGAATTGACTCGAAGTATTCCTTCTTCATCGATTCTTGCTTCTGGGATAACACCTTCTTGTACTTTCTTCTTCATACGCATCAACTCTGGGTCTGTGGCTTGAGTAACTTTAACTTTATCGATTAAAGTTAGTTCTATGAGTATATTTGACATCATCGCATGGGTCCCTGGAGTCTTGAATTTTATCTTTATCTTTTGTAAATAACACAAAATGGGCCTTTGTGTTGACAACATCGCACTCGTTCCCGCATATGATCTTCTACTCAATGCGTCAGCTACCACGTTCGTTTTTCTAAGATGGTATTGAATGGTATTATCGTAATCTTTCAACAGCTCGAGCCAACGTCGTTGCCGCATGTTGAGTTCCTTTTGGGTGAAGAAATATTTGAGACTTTTATGGTCCGAATATATCTCCACTTTCTCCCCATATAGATAGTGCCTTCAGATTTTTAGAGCGAAAACGACTGCTACCAACTCTAGATCATGAGTAGGGTAATTTCTCTCATATTCTTTGAGTTGTCGCGAGGCATAGGCTATAACCTTCCCATGTTACATGACAACACATCCTAACCCTTTGCCCGAAGCATCGTTGTAGATAACAAATCCATCCGAACCAGATGGTATTGTCAGAACAGGTGCCGAAATGAGTCTCCTCTTAAGCTCTTGAAAACTCTTCTCGCATTCCTCGCTCCATACAAATTTTGTATCTTTCCGAGTCAGTTGAGTTAACGGAGTAACGATTCTAGAAAATCCTTCCACGAATCTTCGATAATAACCAGCTAAACCCAGAAAACTACGTACTTCGGTCACCGACTTTGGTTGCTCCCAACTTTGTATTGCTTCAATCTTCGCCGGGTCAACAGATACTCCATGCTTTGACACCACGTGCCCAAGAAATGCTACTTCCTCAAGCCAGAACTCGCATTTCTTCAACTTGGCATATAGCTTATTTTCACGAAGCCTTTGAAGTACCATCTTCAAATGGTGCTCATTATCTTCACGACTTTTAGAATATATGAGGGTGTCATCAATAAAGACAACAACAAACTGATCCAAATATTCCTTGAATACTCGATTCATCATATCCATGAAAGCCGCAGGAGCATTAGTCAAGCCAAAAGACATGACTAGGAATTCATAATGCTCATACCGAGTTCTAAAAATTCCTCCATTTATATCCACATAAATAAATATTTTCATTATCATATAAATCAATAATTAATTATTCACAAATAATATTACAGAATCACAATACTGACAACCAGGCCGTTCCCAGGAAAGAGGGGGGCTTTCCAATAAGGATTTCTCCTTACTGGCGCGCAATTAGATGACTAAACCTCTCCTTAGACAAAACTTTCTAGAGATTGCCAATAATGTTATCTAATAATATTATTAAAATAATATGAATTATTGATCTGATAATAAAAAATACTATGCAGTGAAAATTATTGAAACAACAATAATATAAAATATCAACATAACAATTATTGAATCAATAAAATAAAATATTGAACAGTAAATACTGTAACAATTATTGAGTAGTGCCTTCTTACGTAAGAATCAATAATTGGTGCAATACCGTATGCTACTCTGCAACACCACGTATTACTGTGTTTTAACCACCGGGTATTCCAACAGTGTTAACGGTAACAACTACGCCGTTATTTATAAAAACTCATACTTGTCTTTTTTTCATCCAATCGCTTTCCGTTATGGGGCCCACACAAGGCTGCGCCGTCATACGAATATTTCCCGACAGTAAAAATATTTTACGACCAAAAGAATATTCCCCGACAACAATGAATATTTTATAATCGCTTGCTTATTTAAGATATTTGCGCATTTTACCCATAACTAACCACATTAATCAAATCAACCCTTACTATTTCAAAATAATAAATAAAAGAAATTCAATTTTATTTACAAAAAGTTGGGGTCTTACATTCAGCATTCTACATTAATTATAATGGATGTTGCTCCATGAAATGATCAAAAGTTGAAAAATAATAAAGCAAAAAAAAAAGTAAAACAGTTCAAGCTATTAGATCTTCAAACGATCAGGAATTAAGTTAACAAAATCTGTAATATATGACCATCTAGATACGGGTATAAACATTTAAGTTGGAGGTAATTTGGCAAAAGACATAGGCTTTAGGAACCTCAAAAATGCTGCAAATAGTTCCTAGTTTCGTAAATAGAATAGTGAATAAGTTACAAAAATATCATGAGATAACACAATCATTACAATCACTTGACAAGTGCCATGACCGACACTACCAAGGCTAGCCCACAAACGAACACGATGATATTGATGACGTGTTTAAGATTTGCCACATTGATTTCAATGACTCCAAGTCGAGCATCATCATTGTTGCGCCGCTGCACATGTGCTTCATCAGCGCAGTCGGGTTCGCCATACCCAATTGGATTGCACCAGTCCCTAAACTTACATTTTCCTTTGTCCTTCTCCCTTGGACAGTCATAGTAGAGCTTTCCAGGATTCTTCTCTGATTTAAATATTCTCACAGCAGCTCTCAGGTGACAATAACACATCTTGTTTCGAAATCGAGTATCATGAGTTTGAATGCTCATGTTGCTTGAAGTAGACATGCCTTTGTTGAACCTTATCTGCCAAAACCACCATAAGATTGCAATGTTTTAGAGACATTCTACAGTTGGTAATCCACAGATCATTACACATAATATATATAGTTAGAATAATCAAAAACATATTTTCTTAGCAAGAATAATCAAGTAATTTTGAATTTCTTCAAATATCTACCATTGTACAAAGCAGGTTAACCTAAAAATATAGTGCAAATGTAGAAAAAGCTACTTTGACAATATAATATCAAAGACTCCAGCCTACCCACAAAGCTTTGCATCAACACTCAAATTGGCTGGACAACAGTGCATAATGGTCTTTCACAGAATTAAAGTAGGATGTTCGTAAATTTCCTTGAATTACTACTACGTTACAATCATATACCAATCCACTCCGGTGGTCTAATTACTCCCTTTGTTCCACAGTAAGAATCCCAACTGTAAATATTTGTTGTGCCACAAAAGAGTCCTTTTTTTTGGCTGGACAATAGGACATAATGGCCTGTCAAAGTATTAAAGTAGGATGTTCGTATATTTCCTTGAATTACTATTATGTTATGTTGCAGAAATTAGAAGATCCAAATAGTAATGTTGCAGAAATTAGGAGATCTTATAGAAATTAGAAGATCCAAGATATCGCGCAAGATATCGCGCAAATGACCACATAGAAAAATTGCAAATTCAATTTAACACATGAAAGACAACCCATATATCATCACAGAAAAATCTACACAATCTACAAAATTTACTGCCAAACCCTAGATTTCATTCATTTGGTTCAAACAGAAAAATAGAAAATACCTTAGGAGACTCCTAAATCGCGGTTGTGCTTAGTTTGATAGAGCCCACGAGATTCAAAAAAGTTTGGGAGACTAAATCTTCTTAATCGATTTTGAGAAACGCTCCTCTGATATTGCTTTCATCAAGATTGCTGAACCTCAAGATTGCTGAACCAATCTTCTTAATCTTCTTAGTCAAGATTGTTGAACCTCAAGATTGCTGAACCAATCTTCTTAATCTTCTTAGTCAAGATTGTTGAACCTCAAAATGCTCCTCTTAATCTTCTTAAGATTAGAAAATGTATCCTCAAGATTACTGACCCAATTGCTCCTCTGATATTCTTTCGTCCGGCGCAATTTGAAAGAGAAACGCAATTTGGGAAAATTTGGAGGCATTTTCTTTTTTGACCTGAAAAGAGATCCGCGTATTTTTTTTTCCAACAGCTTTCCTGGTCCGTTGGATGTATCTGACGGCTGAAATCAGAAGTTCGTTTTTTAGCTAAATTCAGGGATCTCGGACCAGACATATATATATATATATATATATATATATATATATATATATATATATATATATATTAATTTTCAAAAATTTTAAAATGCATAATGATATAATATTATCTTGTTATTGTAAATTGTTAGTTAATTTTACATATTATATATGATAATTTTTTATTGAAATAAATAATCAAATAAGGAAAAAAATTTGGCATGCATACTAGTCCAAAATAAAATAAAGACTTTGGGTTGAACGAAAGAAATTGAAAACCAAAGTAAAATTTTGTGCTTAGACAAATGTCGATCTCGTGCATTACCTTGAACAAACTTTCCCCATCTCCAACTTCATCTTCAACCGAAGTCCATCTTCAACTTTCTACCCCATGCATGTCCATACTTAAGACCGTAGCTACAATCTTGAAACCCAATAACGAACAGATTGACTACCATCAATCCTGATACACATCTATGATTTCCATAGCTTGTGGACTTCAATTTTAAATCTCCCATCATGGCGGTCATCTCACAAATATATCTACAAAATAATTCATTTCATCCTCTTCTCTATTCCATTCTTTCACCAATTTTATTCTTTCAATGCAACCTTAGCATTAACATTAATCTTAGTATGTGGCGATTGGATTTCTTTGGTGCTTGATCATGTTAGGTTTTGTAGCTCAAAAGTACTTGCCTATCAAACTTTCTCCTTTTAAACTTCACATGGAGATGATAACCTAATGTCGATTCAATTTAGCTACAATATTAAGCCATTTTTTTTCACAAGAAGTACGAGTTACAATATTTAGTTTATTTATCGTAAAATTAGAGATATATTTTTAAAACGACAATATATGTGACCCCAAAACAGGTCCATTCCATCCAACCTATTCTGAGTCGCCAAATACATGGTACAGAAAATAACAACAACTTTATTACAACAATTGTCGTGCAAAATACAACAACACATATGCTGTAAGTTTGGATACAAATATATACCAAATGTGACACATGTCCCAACCGTGGACAACACGTCACAATGACACCTTACATAAAGGTATAGTCAAAAACTGTTTTAGAAATTAGAATCTTTGGAAAGTGCTCAAGGAAACCTTCGTACATGGGAGGCCATGCGTCAAGGTTATGATAGATATCATATGGCCACAGAACTATCCTTGGTTGACCCAATAGACCCCAAAGAAAAATGAAAAGATTACTATCATATTCTTCCCAATGGTGAGTCTTCTCTTGACATCATTATCTCCACTGTCTCTAAATGAGAATTATACTTCAAACAAACACCAAGATTATATAGGTAATGCTCGTAAATATACTCAGCAAGTGGATGAGCACAACCCTGTCTTATGATGAAACGAGGTTGTATGTCATTAGACATCTTGTATGATAGTGGCAAAACACCCTTCCAACGTTGGGTTCGCCTCACCCTATTTGATTCACCAAATATAACTACTAAATGATGACTACCGTTCTATTCCCCTGTTACCTACGCTTGACCCAGCTACACTTGTGACGCCCCCAAAATAGGTATACAACACCCATTCTGAGTCGCCAAATATATGGTACAAAAAGCAAACTACAACTTCAATAATACAATTGTCGTGCAAAATACGACAACACATACTGTGAGTTTAAATACAAATATTGTCTTCTAGACAATATCCACATTCAAATAAGTCCTCATTACAATTATTCAAACACTATTTTACAGAAATAGTGAGGCCTGCTAAAATATCTTTCTAGAACTATCACTCCATACCCCAACTAGATCCTGCTATGTTCTCACCTCCTGAGAAGAAAAATGGAACAAAAAGGAAAAGGGTGAGCTCAACTAGCCCAGTAAAGAATATTATGACTAAGATAATATACAACAAATTATCATTAGTATTCAACAGGGAAAAATCTGATAGAATATAATTGACAACAAGTTTTAGATCAACAACTGCAGCGGAAAAAGCAAACCATTAGAAGAGTCAAGTAGAGAATGAATTCTACTATCTTCTAAGATTTAAAAGTCCATCATCAATATTTTATCCCTGTAACATCAGTTAATAATCATCTTTAACCAAATATTCATCTTTGCACTACAGGCCAAAGATATTCATCAAGTAATCATATATCTTTGCATTACAGGCCAAAGATATTCAGTAATATCATCATTCAGGAATGAGGATGATGAAAAATATCTTAAAGAAAACGAATCCAGTGAGACAGAATGACAAATAGTAGGGATTTGTATAACAGTTTATCCAAGATCAATAATACTTCATAATAATCAATTGTGAAGCAGAATTCAAAAATAAAGGTCAAAGAATGGATACAATCAAAGATAGTAACCATAATAGATATCTTGGACAAAAAGGAAAAATTTTATTTTTCGGTGAATAGTGCCGTATTCGTGAATAGTGTCGTATACGTGAATAGTATCGTATACGTGAATAGTAACTCCGACACAAAAAGTTCCAAATTTGATAAAAACTCATATCAATATTTCATCATAATGATATTAAAGAAAATAATATCATTTAAGAAGAGGATAATATTTCTTACCTCCAAATAACCGTACTTCTGACTGAATATCGGATATGAGACTGAATGAAACTTGTGCTGAATAACAACTCTCAAAGTATCTAAATACTCACAAAATACACTCAATAATCTAGAGAGAGAAAGAGAGAAAACTTATGAATTCTGGTGTGATTTTTAATTCTAACTTAGCCCTCTATTTATAGGAAAATGTTAGCACGCCGAAACAGACTTAACCTGCAACATGATGGCTTTACCTGCTACTATTCCCACCCACCATATTTGAATAAAAATCTCAGCACATTTCTTCACCAACCAAGAGTGGGGCCCACCAATTCTAGAATTTTCTACCAAAATGATTAACTCCAAAAATTCAACAATTTCTGAACCAGTCATCTCGTAAAATTCATAACAAATCATACGTTCATTTTTAACGGTTCAAAATTTGTGGACACATACTCAACTTATATATGAATAACATATCCAAAAATTACCACGATCCAACAGTCAGATTAAAAATTATAAACACCGCAATATTTCTCAAAAATCCTAATTTGATTTTTAATACCTCCATTCCGACAAAAATACAGATAAAACACCTCAACATTAACTCCTTCATTTTTAACCACAAAAATATATCCCTCATTTATATCTCAATAAAATAAATATTTCCTTATCATATGAATCAATAATTAATTATTCACAAATAATATTACAGAATCACATTTATGACAACCAGGTCGTTCCCAAGAAAGAGGGGGCTTTCCAATAAGGATTTCTCCTTACTGGCGCGCAATTAGATGACCAAACCTCTCCTTAGACAGAACTTTCTAGACATTGCCAATAATGTTATCTAATAATATTATTCAAATAATATGAATTATTGATCTGATAAAGGAAAATACTGTGCAGTAACAATTATTGAAACAACAATAATATAAAATATCAACGCAGCAATTATTGAATAAATAAAATAAAATATTGAACAATAACTACTGTAACAATTATTGAGTAGTGCCTTCTTACGTAAGAATCAATAATTAGTGCAATACCGTGTGCTACTGTATTTTAACCACCGGGTATTCCAACAGTATTAACGGTAACAACTACGCCGTTATTTATAAATAACTTATACTTGTCGTTTTCTTCATCTAATCACTTTCCGTTATGGGGCCCACACAAGGCTGCACCGTCGTACGAATATTCCCCGACAAAAAGAATATTCCACGACCAAACGAATATTCCCCGACAAAATGAATATTTTATAACCACTTTCTTATTTTGCAAAATTTGCACATTTCACCCATAACCAAAGTATTATATCAAATTAACCCCTTATTATTCACAATAATATTTAGAGAAAATTTGATTTTATTTATTAATAAGTTGGGGTCTTACAACCTCCCCTCCTTATAAAATTTCGTCCTCGAAATTGACGTACGTACATGGTGTTTCAAAAAGGTGAGGATACCTCACTTTCATTTCTGATTCCAACTCCCAGTTCATTTCTTCAATAGCATGGTTTCTCCACAAAACCTTAACTTGTGGTATAACCTTCGTGCATAGGACATGTTCTTTCCTATCCAATATCTTAACAGGTACCTCCTCGTACGTTAAATCTTCGGCTATGTCGTCTGGTTCTAACGTAATAATATGATTCGGGTCGCCCACATATTTACGTAACATCGATACGTGAAAAACGTTATGAACACGCGACATACTTATCGTTAAGGCGAGTCTATAGGCCACAGTTCCTACTCGATCGACGATTTCAAATAAATCGAAGGTTTGAGCTTTCTTCTCTTCATCGACTCTTACTTCTAGAATAACTCATTCTTGCACCTTCTTCTTTATATTCATCAGCTCCAAGTCTGTAGCTTGAGCAGCTTTAACTTTATCGATTAAAGTCGGTTCTACTCCTATATTTGATATCATCATGTGGGTACTTGGAGCCTTCATCTCTATCTCCATCCTTTGCAAGTCATACAAAATGGGCCTTTGTGTTAACAACATTACACTCGTACCCGCATATGATCTTCTACTCAATGCGTCAGCTACTACGTTTGCTTTTCCAGGATGATATTGGATGGTATGATCGTAATCTTTCAACAGTTCGAGCCAACGTCGCTACCGCATGTTGAGTTCCTTTTGGGTGAAGAAATATTTGAGGCTTTTATGATCTGTATAGATCTCTACTTTCTTCCCATACAGGTAGTGTCTCCAGATCTTCAACGCAAAAACGACTGCTTCCAACTCCAAATCATGAGTAGGATAATTCCTCTCATATTCTTTGAGTTGTCGTGAGGCATAGGCTATGACTTTCCCATGTTGCATGAGAACACATCCTAACCCTTTGCCTGAAGCATCGCTGTAGATAACAAATCCATCCGAACCAGATGGTATTGTCAGAACAGGTGCCAAAATGAGTCTCCTCTTAAGCTATTGAAAAATCTTCTCGCATTCCTCGCTCCATACGAATTTTGTATCTTTTTGAGTCAGCTAAGTTAACGGAGTAGCGATTCGAGAAAATCCTTCCACAAATCTCCGATAGTAACCAGTTAAGCCCAGAAAGCTACGTACTTTGGTCACCGACTTCGGTTGCTCTCAATTGTGATTCATATCCCAATCTTGGATAGCACGTCACAATGGCACCTATTGTTTTACCACCACACAAATATAGAGTCCCTTACGGAGAGTTTGGCTTTGGTGCATTCCACAAAGGAAGTCACCAGATAGAGGCTCGGGTATCAACTTCTATAGTTGGGTTTTTAACTCCTGAAGTTCAATAGGAGCTATTCAATATGAGATTTTAGAAATGGGTTTTGTATCGGGTTGAAGATCAATACAAAAATTCAATATCACGCTCTGGGTTAGGCCAGAAAATTCTTCAAGAAATACGTCAAGAAATTCACTAACAACAGAAATATCATTCAAATCTGACATATTTTTGTTCAAGTCTATGACATGGGCTAAGAAAGCTTGACATTCATTTTTCAATAAACGAATGGCTTTATGGCTTGGTATTACATCGATTGATTTTAGTGGTTTGGTTGCTTGAATTCGCATAACAGGTTGGTTAGGAATATGAAAACTAACAACCTTACGAAAATAATCAATTTTGGCATGATGATTAGTTAACCAATCAATTCCTAAAATCACATCAAAAACAAGTATCTTTAAAGAGATAAGGTCAACAGGTAATGTGATTGTGCCAACTTGGATTAAGCAAGATTTATAAACTGTAGATGTAATGAAAGTTTCTCCTAACGGAGTCTCCACAGATAGGTCAAAGTCTAATTTCTCCGGAGTCAAGTTTAAACGTTGAGCACAAGCAGGAGAGATAAAAGAATGGGTAGAACCGGTATCTAGTAAGGTATAAACTTCGCAAGAATTTATAATTAACTAACCCGTTATACCTTCGTTTGGGTTCTTCGTATTTTGGGCAATCACGACAAACGCTCTTCCAGAAACTGCCGACTTTATTTTGTCCGTATCCGCCTTTGGTGTCACCGTCCCAGCTGGACTTGGTTTCGCTATAGTACAATCTCAAGCGATATGTCCTTCCTTTCCACAATTATAACATACCTTGAACTGTTGTGGGCAGTTTGGACTTATATGTCCCTCCTCTCCGCATCTGTAACATCTAACTGGCGGTCGTTTTCCTCCCCTAGAATTTGTTCCTGGTGCTGGTGCTGCTGTCGACGTCTTCCTGTCATCGTTAAATCTTCTCTTCTTGAAATCTCCTCCCGACTCGCTCCATCTATTATCACGACCACGATTACCACCAGAGTGGTTACCGCTTTTGTCCGAATGTTTTCCTCCCTGCTGGTTTTCATTACTTCGATGACTGCCGCCACTGGTATGACCCTGGTTGTGGTCCCTCGGTTGCACATACTCATTATCTCGCTCTAATAATTGAGCCATGTTTACAACATCTGAATATAAAGAAAATTTATGAGAGATAAGATATTGTCGAATCTCGGGTTTTAGACCTCTCAGAAACATCCTTGTCATTCGTTCCTCATTTTCGACCAAATGAGGTGCAAACCTGGATAACTCTGCAAACTTCGTCTCGTACTGGGACACCGTCATGTTATTTTGTTCCAGTCTGATAAACTCCACCTCCTTCATATTACGAATACTTTCAGGAAAGTACTTGTCATTGAACAATTTTTGAAATGTTTCCCAGGACATATTGAGTGCGTCAGGCTGGGTATGCTTCACAGACTCCCACCAGTAGTCTGCCTCACCGCGGAACATAAAGGTGGAGAATGGAATCTTCTGTTCCTCCGTGCATCTCAAGACATTGAATATCTTGGTAATTTGCTTGACCCACGTTTCCGCCATGATCGGATCCGGCTTTCCCTTAAATTCTGGTGGTCCCAATTCTTTGAACTGCTTAGCTGTGACAAACCGCGCGTTGTTATCATTTCCACCCATATTCTGTACACGAGTCTCCCTCGTCTAATTTTGCATGAACTGCAAAAAGCTTCTAAACATTCCATCATTCATCATTTACTCGGTAACGTTGTTTACAGGAGGAATATTGCCTTCCTGTTGCACGTTCCCCTGGGTGGTGATCAAAGGTGTCTCCACGGTCTGATTTACTCCATTATTAACGTTCTCGGCTGCCATTCTTAAATACTGCAATAAAACAAGGGTTAATTGACATGTCACATATTATCCCTACATCTGACCGACCAAATAAATACCAAATAAACTTAATCAGGTCATACTAGCGAAGGAATTCCCCGTCTCTCCCCTCCTAGTTCTTGTCTCACATCTCAGCCAGGGATCATATCCCTAAGCTCTGATACCAACTGTGACGCCCCCAAAATAGGTATACAACACCCATTCTGAGTCGCCAAATACATGGTACAAAAAGAAAACTACAACATCAATAATACAATTGTCGTGCAAAATACGACAACACATACTGTGAGTTTAAATACAAATATCGTCTTCTAAACAATATTCACATTCAAATAAGTCCTCATTATAATTATTCAAACACTATTTTACAGAAATAGTGAGGACTGCTAAAACATCTTTCTAGAACCATCACTCCATATCCCGACTAGATCCTGCTATGTTCTCACCTCCTAAGAAGAAAAATAGAACAAAAAGGAAAAGGGTGAGCTCAACTAGCCCAGTAAAGAATATTATTACTAAGATAATATACAACAAATTATCATTAGTATTCAACAGGGAAAAATCTGATAGAATATAATCGACAACAAGTTTTAGATCAACAACTGCAGCGGAAACAGCAAACCATTAGAAGAGTCAAGTAGAGAGTGAATTCTACTATCTTCTAAGATTTAAAAGTCCATCATCAATATTTAATCCCTGTAACATCAGTTAATAATCATCTTTAACCAAATATTCATCTTTGCACTACAGGCCAAAGATATTCATTTGTATCACCAGTCGGTCATATTCATCTCAACACCTGTTCATCTTTGCACTACAGGCCAAGGATATTCATCAAGTAATCATACATCTTTGCACTACAGGCCAAAGATATTCAGTAATATCATCATTCAGGAATGAGGATGATGAAAAATATCTTAAACAAAACGAATCCAGTGAGACAGAAGGACAAATAGTAGGGATTCGTATAACAGATTATCCAAGATCAATAATACTTCATAATAATCAATTGTGAAGCAGAATTCAAAAATAAAGATCAAAGAATGGATACAATCAAAGATAGTAACCATAATACATATCTTGGACAAAAAGAGAAAATTTTATTTTTCGGTGAATAGTGTCGTATTCGTGAATAGTGCCGTATACGTGAATAGTGCCGTATACGTGAATAGTAACCCCGACACAAAAAGTTCCAAATTTGATAAAAACTCATATCAATATTTCAGCATAATGATATTGAAGAAAATAATATCATTTAAGAAGAAGATAATATCCCTTACCTCCAAATAACCGTACTTCTGACTGAATATCGGATATGAGGCTGAATGAAACTTGTGCTGAATAGCAACTCTCAAAGTATCTAAATACTCACAAAATACACTCAATAATCTAGAGAGAGAAAGAGAGAAAACTTATGAATTCTGGTGTGATTTTTAATTCTAACTTAGCCCTCTATTTATAGGAAAATGTTAGCACGCCGAAGCAGACTTAACCTGCAACCTGATGGCTTTACCTGCAACTATTCTCACCCACCATATTTGAATAAAAATCTCAGCACATTTATTCATCAACCAAGAATGGGGCCCACCAATTCTAGAATTTTCTACCAAAATGATTAACTCCAAAAATTTAACAATTTCTGAACCAGTCATCTCGTAAAATTCAAAACAAAACATACGTTCATTTTTAACGGTTCAAAATTTGTGGACACATACTCAACTTATATATGAATAACATATCCAAAAATTACCACGATCCAACAGTCGGATTAAAAATTATAAACACCGCAATATTTCTCAAAAATCCTGATTTGATTTTTAATACCTCCATTCCGACAAAAATACAGATAAAACACCTCAACATTAACTCCTTCATTTTTAACCACAAAAATATATCCCTCATTTATATCCACATAAAATAAATATTTTCTTATCATATGAATCAATAATTAATTATTCACAAATAATATTACAGAATCACATTTATGACAACCAGGTCGTTCCCAGGAAAGAGGGGGCTTTCCAATAAGGATTTCTCCTTACTGACGCGCAATTAGATGACCAAACCTCTCCTTAGACAGAACTTTCTAGACATTGCCAATAATGTTATCTAATAATATTATTCAAATAATATGAATTATTGATCTGATAAAGGAAAATACTGTGCAGCAACAATTATTGAAACAACAATAATATAAAATATCAACGCAGCAATTATTGAATCAATAAAATAAAATATTGAACAATAACTACTGTAACAATTATTGAGTAGTGCCTTCTTACGTAAGAATCAATAATTGGTGCAATACTGTGTGCTACTGTATTTTAACCACCGGGTATTCCAACAGTATTAACGGTAACAACTACGCCGTTATTTATAAATAACTTATACTTGTCGTTTTTTTCATCAAATCGCTTTCCGTTATGGGGCCCACACAAGGTTGCGCCCGTCGTACGAATATTCCCCGACAGCAAGAATATTTCACGACCAAACGAATATTCCCCAACAAAATGAATATTTTATAACCACTTGCATATTTTACAAAATTTGCACATTTCACCCATAACCAAAGTATTATATCAAATTAACCCCTTATTATTCACAATAATATTTAGAGAAAATTTGATTTTATTCATTAATAAGTTGGGGTCTTACAACACTCTTATTACCTGAAAGGAATTGTGAAACAGAAGGGTGAGCACAACTAGCCCAATGAAGAATATCATAACTAAAGATAATTAAATTATCAATAGCCTTCATCAATAATAAATCAGAGATTTAGAACATATGGTAGATGATAAAAATTTTAACCATAGTTCCAGCGGAACGAGCAATCTATTAGAAGAGTCAAATAGAACTAAAGTCTATTATCTTCTCCATGTTAAAAATCTACCAACAATATTTTATCCCTATAACATTACTCAACAGTTCCTTTCCACAATCATATGAATAACTCATAATCATAATTGTGATTCTAAATTTTTCTTCGCACCCAGGACGAAGAATATTTTCATCACCTGTCTTTACCTGAAACATCAAAGATCATGGTTATACCAAATCACAGTTCCTGTTCATAATCATGCTAATAAATCCATCTTTGCACTATGGCCAATGATATTCATCAACAAACAATATTTACACTACAGGCCAAAGATATTCAACAACAGTTCATCTTTGCACTACAGGCTAAAGATATTAAACAACAGTTCATCTTCGCACTACAGGCCAAAGATTTTCATCAATAATTCATCTTTGCACTTCAGGCCAAAGATATTCAACAACAGCTCATCTTTGCACTACAGGCCAAAGATATTCATCAATAATTCATCTTTGCACTACAAGTCAAAAATATTAATATCTCAAAGAAATATATAATCATTTCAGAATTTATATAAATAATAATTATAACCATGTTGATCATTTCACCTTTGCACGTAAGCTAACGATATTCAATTATAAATTCGATGGTCATAATCATACAGTCAATAATTTAAATTTACACTACTGGCCAAAGGAAACCCATGTCATGATCATACCAAAAATCTACCCATCTTTACACTTAAGTTAAAGAGAAATTTCTTCATCAGGATTATAAAAATGTCATATATAATAGTAAGATCAATATAATCAAAATATCTAGATTTAATCTTAAGAGTAATATTCATAAATCAACTATAATTTGGTTAGAAAAAGAAACCAATTTTATCGTAAATAGTAACTCATGAATAGTATCTCATAAATAGTAACTCGTGAATAGTAACTCGTGAATAATAACTCGTGAATAGTAACTCGACATAAAAAGGTAGAAATTTTACAATAAAATGCATACCAATATTTCGGAATAATGATATTGAAAGAATAATATTTCTTAAGTTTATAAACAATTTATTTTAATTGTTTACACTTTACTAAATACTACATTTAATCATCCTAAAATGTCAAACTCATAAGATTTCATCACCAATAACCAAAAACCCTCATCCAAAATCTGCATATACCTCATATAGGATTCTCAAGCCATAAAATCTTATTTTCTAATTTTCTTATTTCATAAAACATATTTAATTCATTTACTCATAACTAGTCTATTTTCATGAAAAATACCAAATCAATTCTAAAAATATTTCTTTTCTGGGATTTAGCATAATATAGTCCCATATTGAACATATATTTTTTTCAGAATTTTTATAACTCATTTACTATTTTTCATATGGCTAAAACCGCCGAATATTTAGACATTTATCATAAATTGTACTTTTATCCAAAAATTTTGAAATTCACAGAGTACACTTATATTATATAGATATACTTCCAATAAAATGTTCATCAATTTTGGAGTTAACCACAAGGAGTTATAAGCAGTTGCTTTTAAAATAGTCTTTTCTCATAAAATTCATAACTCTTAATCTATACATCCAAAAATTACCATTTTTGGACACAATCAATAAAACTCATCAAAATATCATTTTAAATTTTTCCAGAATTTTCTGAAGGTCGGAAGAAGTACGAACTGAAAAATATAATAACTCTTAAAATTCCTTACCTCAAAAGAGCAGTACTTCGGAGGAAAACCGGAGAAAACTTCTACTAAATAGAAATTCTCAAGTATCTAAATACTCTCAAAAATATGCTTGATAATACAGAGAGAAAGAAAATTTATTTCTGGTGTGATTTTCAATTCTAACATAAGCACCTATTTATAGAAAAATGCTAGAACGGCATAGGAGAATAAAATAATAAAATATATTATTTTATTTCTTATTTTCTACGTATGCCCACATGTTTGATCAGCCATCAGCCATCATTGAACAAAGCTAGCAGCCCACATGTGTTAAAACACAAGTGGGTCCCACCCATAAATTAATAAAAATTATTTTATTTTCTGAAACTTCCATAATTCGTAGAAAATAGCCCGGTTAACAGAAAAATACGAATCTCACGATTTTATATAAGAAATTCAATTCTCTACAACTTTTCAGAAGAAAGTTTTTCCAAATTCCAAACAGAAATTGACCAAAATTTACATACGGACGATTTTACAGGCTATAATCAAATTTCAGTCAAGAAATGGGGTCCATCGACACACAAAACATATGTTAATTATGTAATGCAACAAAAATACTCTTTCTCCTCATATATCACACATTTATTGTAAAATATCATCATTATTATATTATAATAATATAATAAAATTTAAAAATCTCCTCATGTCACTTTAAAAAATTTCTCCATCTATATCCACATAAAATAAAAATGTTCCTTATCATATAATCAATAATTAATTATTCACAAATAATATTACAGAATCACAATCTTGACAACCAGGCAGTTCCTAGGAAAGAGGGGCTTTCTAATAAGAATTTCTCATTACTGGCGCGCAATTAGGTGACCAAACCTCTCCTTAGACAGAACTTTATAGATATTGCCAATAATGTTATCTAATAATATTATTCAAATAATATGAATTATTGATCTAATAATGGAAAATACTGTGCAGTAACAATTATTGAACAACAATAATATAAAATATCAACGCAGCAATTATTGAATCAATAAAATAAAATATTGAACAGTAATTACTGTAACAATTATTGAGTAGTACTTTCTTACGTAAGAATCAATAATTTAAAAATACTGTGCAAAACCGTGTGTTACTGTGCAACAACGCGTATTACTTTACTTTACCCACCGGGTATTCCAACAGTGTTAACGGTAACAACTACGCCGTTATTTATAAAAACTTAATTTTTGTCGTTTTCTTCATCCGACAGTTATTCGTTATGGGACCCACAAATGGTTGCGCCGTCGTACGAATATTCCCCGATAAAAAGAATATTTCACGACCAAACAAATATTTCCCGACAATTGAATATTTTATAACCACTTGCGTATTTAAAAAAATTCATATCTCACCCTTAACTTTAAACTTTTATCAATTTAACCATTTACTGAATAGATATTATAAGAAAAATTGAATACATTTATTTCATAAAATTCGGGGTCTTACAATCTCCCCTCCTTATGAAATTCGTCCCCGAAATTTGCGTACCTGGTATTTCGAAAAATTAAGAATACCTTGCTTTCATTTCAGATTTTTTTTCTCGGGTCATCATGATTTCTCTGTTGCTCATCTTCCGTGATAACTTCATTTGGGTTCCTCATTTTTTGGGAAGTCATGACAACCGTCATCCCTCGAACTACCCGACTTTGACTTGTCTGGGGCAGCATTTGGCATCATCACTACCGTTGGAATATACCTTTCTATAGGACATATTCCTCCCTCAACTGCCTCGTCGTACTCCTGATTCATGATCTGAATCATCAATCTTCGATTCATATCAAATTCCGGTTGACCGCTATGTACAGGGTAATTCAAAACTCGATGTTGGGTTCTCCCAATTGCTTTCCAAAAAGAAAAATTCATATCATCTATTTTAGCCTTCTTAGATCGGACATCTCTTTCCACAATATCCACGTGTCGTGCGGCTTTTGCCCATGCATCACTTATTCTCACTCGTTCAGTTTTTTCTTCTTTCAGCTTAGATTCCATCTTTATCATCTTATACTCTGCCAAAGAATGCTTCTGTTCAAGCATCACATATCGGGTAACACAAGCTTGAATTATTGCATCCTTCTGCTCCACGACCGCCTGTTGTTCTTCAGCCTGCTCTTCTAACTCATGAATACGATTTTGAAATTCTACATTTTGATCATATAATACCTCTAATAAACTTTCCCCAGGTACCTCTTCTTCCTCTTCTTCCTCACTCTCAGCTGTTACCTCTGCCACTATCTCGGGTGCAACTATCAATTCTTCACTCACCACATGGATATCTCTAATTCCTTCTTCGTCTGACATCACATTATCTTGGTTAGTGATTAGAGGTATCCCCACAGTCTCATTCGCTCCATTGTTAGCATTCTCAGCTGTCATTCTCAAATACTGCCATAAAATAAGGGTTAATTAAGCAAATTAACGTATCACATAATATCCGTATATTATGACCGACCAATAATTAAGCTTAGGTAGGACACACTAGTGAAGGATTTACTCATCTCTCCCCTCCTAGTCCTATTTTCTGATCTCCACCAGAGATCATATCCCTAAGCTCTGATACCATATGTTACAACCCCAAAACAGGTCCATTCCATCCAACCTATTCTGAGTCGCCAAATACATGGTACAGAAAATAACTACAACTTTATTACAACAATTGTCATGCAAAATACAACAACACATATGCTGTAAGTTTGGATATAAATATATACCAAATGTGACACATGTCCCAACCGTGGACAGCACGTCACAATGACACCTTACATAAAGGTATAGTCAAAAACTGTTTTAGAAATTAGAATCTTTGGGAAGTGCTCAAGGAAACCTTCGTACATGGGAGGCCATGCGTCAAGGTTATGATAGATATCATATGGCCACAGAATTATCCTTGGTTGACCCAATAGACCCCAAAAAAAATGAGAAGATTACTATCATATTCTTCCCAATGATGAGTCTTCTCTCAACATATCATTATCTCCACTGTCTCTAAATGAAAATTATACTTCAAACAAACACCAAGATTATATAGGTAATGCTCGTAAATATACTCAACAAGTGGATGAGCACAACCCTGTCTTATAATGACACGAGGTTGTATGTCATTAGACATCTTGTATGATAGTGGCAAAACACCCTTCCAACGTTGGGTTCGCCTCACCCTATTTGATTCACCAAATATAACTACTAAATGATGACTACCGTTCTATTCTCCTGTTACCCACGCTTGACCCAGCTACACTCTTATTACCTGAAAGGAATTGTGAAACAGAAGGGTGAGCACAACTAGCCCGGTGAAGATGACTAAAGATAATTAAATTATCAATAGCATTCATCAATAATAAATCAGAGATTTAGAACATATGGTAGATGATAAAAATTTCAACTATAGTTACAGCGGAACGAGCAATCCATTAGAAGAGTCAAATAGACCATAAAGTCTATTATCTTCTCCATGTTAAAAATTCAACAACAATATTTTATCCCTATAACATCACTCAACAGTTTCTTTCCACAATCATATGAATAACTCATAATCATAATTGTGATTCTAAATTTTTATTCGCACCCAGGACGAAGAATATTTTCATCACCTGTCTTTACCTAAAACATCAAAGATCATGGTTATACCAAATCATAATTTCTGTTCATAATCATGCTAATAAATCCATCTTTGCACTACAGCCAAAGATATTCATCAACAAATCATCTTTGCACTACAGGCCAAAGATATTCAACAAAAGTTCATTTTTGCACTACAGGCCAAAGATATTCAACAACAGTTCATCTTTGCACTACATGCCAAAGATATTCATCAATAATTCATCTTTACACTACATGCCAAAGATATTCAACAACAGTTCATCTTTGCACTACAGGCCAAAGATATTAATATCTCAAAGAAATATATAATCATTTCAGAATTTATATAAACAATAATTATAACCATGTTGATCATTTCACCTTTGCACGTAAGCTAAAGATATTCAATTATAAATTCAATGGTCATGATCATACCAGTCAATAATTTAACTTTGCACTACTGGCCAAAGGGAACCCATAGTCATGATCATACCAAAAATCTACCCATCTTTATACTTAAGTCAAAGAGAAATTTCTTCACCAGGATTATAAAAATGTCATATATAATAGTAAAATCAATATAATCAAAACATCTAGATTTAATCTTAAGAGTAATATTCATAAATTAACTATAATTTGGTTAGAAAAAGAAACCAATTTTATCGTGAATAGTAACTCATAAATAGTAACTCGTGAATAGTAACTCATAAATAGTAAATCTGACACAAAAAGGTAGAAATTTCACAATAAAATACATACCAATATTTTGGTATAATGATATTGAAAGAATAATATTTTTCAAGCTTATAAATAATTTATTTTAATTGTTTACACTTTACTAAATAATATATTTAATCATCCTAAAATGCCAAACTCATAAGATTTCATCACCAATAACCAAAAACCCTCATAAAAAATCTGCATATACCTCATATAGGATTCTCAAGCCATAAAATCCTATTTTCCAATTTTCTTACTTCACATAACATATTTAATTCATTTACTCATAACTAGTCTATTTTCATGAAAAATACCAAATCAGTTCTAAAAATATTTTTTTCTGGGATTTAGCAGAATATAGTCCCATATTGAACATATATTTTTCTCAAAATTTTTAAAACTCATTTACTATTTTTCATATGGCCAAAACCGCCGAATATTTAGACATTTATCATAAATTCTACTTTTATCCAAAATTTTTGAAATTCACAGAGTACACTGATATTATATAGATATACTTCTAATAAAAATTTCATCAATTTTGGAGTTAACCATAAGGAGTTATAAGCGGTTACTTTTAAAATAGTCTTTTCTCATAAAATTCATAACTCTTAATCTATACATCCAAAAATCACTATTTTTGGACACAATCAATAAAACTCATCAAAATATCATTTTAAATTTTTCCAAAATTTTCTGATGGTCGGAAGAAGTACGAACTGAAAAATATAATAACCCTTAAAATCCCTTACCTCAAAAGAGCAGTACTTCGGAGGAAAAATCGGAGGAAACTTCTACTAAATAAAAATTCTCAAGTATCTAAATACTCTCAAAAATATACTTGATAATATAGAGAGAAAGAAGAATTGTTTCTGGTATGATTTTTAATTCTAACATAAGCACCTATTTATAGAAAAATGCTAAAACGCCATAGGAGACTAAAATAATAAAATATATTATTTTATTTCTTCTTTTCTACGCATGCCCACATGTTTGATCAGCCACCAGCCATCTTTGAACAAAGCTAGCAGCCCACATGTGTTAAAACACAAGTGGGTCCCACCCATAAATTAATAAAAATTATTTTATTTTCTGAAACTTTCATAATTCGTAGAAAATAGCCCGGTTATCAGAAAAATATGAATCGCACAACTTTTTATAGGAAATTCAATTTTCTACAACTTTGCAGAAGAAAGTTTTTCCAAATTCCAAACAAAAATTGACCGAAATTCACATACGGACGATTTTACAGTCTATAATCAAATTTCAATCAAGAAATGGGGTCCACCGACACACCAAATATATGTTAATCATTTAATACAATAAAAATACTCTTTCTTCTCATATACTCATATATCACGCATTCATTATAAAATATCATCATTATTATATTATAATAATATAATAAAATATTATTTTATCAAAAAAAATAAAATATCAATTTTCAACAATTGTCACTTTAAAAATTTTCTCCATCTATATCCACATAAAATAAAAAATTTTCTTATCATATAATCAATAATTAATTATTCACAAATGATATTACAGAATCACAATCTTGACAACCAGGTAGTTCCTAGGAAAGAGGGGGCTTTCCAATAAGAATTTCTCCTTACTGGCGCGCAATTAGGTAATCAAACCTCTCCTTAGACAGAACTTTTTAGACATTACCAATAATGTTATCTAATAATATTATTCAAATAATATGAATTATTGATCTGATAATGGAAAATACTGTGCAGTAACAATTATTGAACAACAATAATATAAAATATCAACGCAGCAATTATTGAATCAATAAAATAAAATATTGAACAGTAATTACTGTAACAAGTATTGAGTAGTGCCTTCTTACGTAAGAATCAATAATTTAAAAATATTGTGCAAAACCGTGTGCTACAGTGCAACAACACGTATTATTTTACTTTACCCACCGGGTATTCCAACAGTTTTAACGGTAACAACTACGCTGTTATTTATAAAAACTCAATTTTTGTCGTTTTTTTTATCCGACAGTTATTCGTTATGGGGCTCACAAATGGTTGCGCCGTCGTACGAATATTCCCCGACAAAAAAATATTCCACGACCAAACGAATATTTCCCGACAATTGAATATTTTATAATCACTTGCATATTTAAAAAAATTTATATCTTACCCTTAACTTTAAACTTTTATCAATTTAACCATTTACTGAATAGTTATTATAAGAAAAATTGAATACTTTTATTTCATAAAATTCGGAGTCTTACAATATATATATATATATATATATATATATATATATATATATATATATATATAGTGACGCCCCCAAAATTAGGTATACATCACCCATTCTGATTCGCCAGATACATGGTACAAAATTCAAATACAACTTCATTTATACAACTGTTGAGCTGTCGTATAGAATACGACCACAGTTAACTATGAGTTTTAATACAAATGTATGTAACTCTCATTGTACCTCGACCACAACCTTACAATGATATTTTACATAAAAGTATAGTCAAAAAATATTTTAGAAATTAAAATATTTGGGAAGTGCTCAAGGAAACCTTCGTACATGGGAGGCCATGCGTCTAGGTTATGATAGATATCATATGTCCACAGAATTATTCTTGGTTGACCCAAAAGTCCCCAAATAAAAATAAGAATATTACTATCATCTTCTTTTTAATGGTGAGTCTTCTCTTGACATATAAATATCTCCGTTGTCTCCAAGTGAAAATTATACTTCAAATAAACTCCAAGATCATATAGGATAGTGCTCGTAGATATATTCAGCAAATGGATGTGTACAACCATATCTTATGAGAACACGAGGTTGTATGTCATTAGACATCTTGTATAATAGTGGCAAAACACCCTTCTAAAGTTGGGTTCGCCTCACCCTATTTGATTCACCAAATATAACTACTAAATGATGTATAGAATACAACACACTTTTCTATACTGTTTAGGGAGAACCTCCACAGCTATCACACTATTTAATAGAATAGTGAGGACTACTAATGATATCATCTGGACCGTCATTCCGTTCCCCTACTAGTCCCTGCCGCATTCTCACTTCCTGAAGAGAACAATGAAAGTAAAAGGGTGAGCTCAACTAGTCCAGTAAAAAATATCATAATTAAAGCTAATTTACATCATCAATAGCCTTCATCATTAATAAATCAGAGATTTAGAATATATGGTAGCTGATAAAATTTTTCAACCATAGTTGCAGCGGAACGAGCAATCCATTAGAAGAGTCAAATAGACCATTAGGTCTATTATCTTCTCCATGTTAAAAGTCCACCAATAATGTTTTACCCCTGTAACATCAATCAACCATTCATATCCACAATCATATGAATAACACATAATCATAATTGTGATTCAAAATTCCTCTTCGCACCCAGGACGAAGATAATTTTCATCACCTATATTCACCGTAAAAGAAACTTGATGTCGGAGTAATGAAGTAGCAGAATACTTTTCTTCTCTCTCTGTATAATTTCTCTCTTTAGAGTTTTAGTGAATTCGTAAGAAATAATGAAGGAATGAGCTTCTATTTATAGAAGAATGGACTACATAGTAACTAATTCTTGAACGGTCCAGATTGATTTATTTTTAATCGGACGGTCCATATTTAAAGCAAAATCTTTTAACTAAAATATAATATATTCTATTTATAATCTAATAAAACGAATAACTTTATAAAAGATTTTACTATACAAACACTATGCAGGCACTATGCAAATACTATGCATAATAAAATATAATATATTCTAATTATTGTCTAATAAAATAGATAATTTTATAAAAGTATTCTGTTTTATATAAAAAGATTTTACTATTAGCCTAATAAACGAATAACTTTATAAAAGTATTCTGTTTTATATAAAAAGATTTTCTGTTTTATTACATTAATAATACTAATAAAACAAAACTAAGTGACTTCTCACGTAAGCATCAATAATCAATACCGTGTGCTACTACGCAACCACGCATATTATTGTACTTTTAACACCGGGTGTTTCAACAGTTAACGGTAAAACTTTCGCCGTTATTTTCATAAAAATATTTTTATCGTTTTCTCAATCTGACAATAATTCCGTTGTGGGATCCACCAATGATTGTACCGTCGTACGAATATTTCCCGATAAAAAGAATATTCCCCGACTAATCGAATATTCCCCGACACAACGAATATTTTATATCAACTTGCTTACTTTAAATTTTTTTTTCCACATATTACCCTTAACTTTAAACTTTTATCAATTTAACTATTTACCAAAATAGAAAAATTGAATACTTTTATTTCATAAAATTCGGGGTCTCACATATATTTATATAAAATATAAGTAATACAATGTGGGTATTGCACAAAGATCAATCCAGAGCGATTTTCGAACCGTTTCTGGATAGACATGATTTGACTAGGCCAGACCCAATCCTAAAGCCTACTCAAACTAGGCCAGTCTAGGTTGGCCTTTATGATTAAAATGATGGACTGTTTTGGGCATGCAGGCTAAGCCTGCGGTTTGCCTAAATTTGATACTAGCAAATATGCAAGTATACAAGTATACGCAGTCCACAAGTAATATAATGATGAGTAGAGTATCGTTCCCACATAGAAAAATATTATAATTTATACTAACAAGTACTAATTTTATATTAACTTGATTTTATTAAACCAATGATTAAGTTATGAATTTCTGACAATTATCAACTAACTAAACTAAAGCTAAATAACACAAGGTCAAAAATAGATATTAAGAGACTTAAGATTATAATTTCACTTATTGTTTCATTTAGGTCAATACATTTCCTATCAAATTACATTAACTATTTCAAACTGTTAATCAAGAATTCATCAGTATTTATGACCATCTCTCAATGCGCACCATAAACATATCAACTTAAATTCACATATGATAGAATTAAGATGAACACCCTAGTTAACTAATTCACTACATCTCTATGTGAATTAAAATTAAAAAGACTTTGAAACACAGATTCTCTATCAAATTAAATGCGGTGTGTAGGTGTGTGTGTGTGTGTGTGTGTGTGTGTGTATATATATATATATATATATATATATATATATATATATATATATATACATCTTAAACACAAATCATGAATTTCATTGCCATGCAGAAAACACAATCACGTGTTATTATGGTTAGATCTAAACCTATAATCCATCTCTCGAATTCATATAGATTACCACAACAATTGTTGATCAGACAATTAAATAATTAAAAACAAACCATAATAGACAATCACATAATAGTCAATTATAATTAACAAGGAATTGTTCATATCTAAACTACGCAATAAGGTCCATTGTAATCTTAAGATAAAATTTAGTTCCTCATGAGTGAATAATTAATCCGCAGAAGAATTAAACATCTGAAAACACAAGAATTAAAAGAAAAGAAAGAATAAACTCTGCAATAAATCCTTCGTCCCAATCCTTCACTTGAGCTTCGAATGATCCGCCTTCTAGGTTCTTCAAAATCTCCTTGTATAATGTTCCAATTTGTGTATCCCTTGTGTGTTGAGTATTGTTGTATCTCCTCTCTATGTAATACCATAGTCCCACATCGAAAGATAGAAAAAAAATTTGTCTGCATATAAGGAAAAAAGTTACTACCAATAATATCTTCAAGTCATGATCTTTTGGGCGAGCATGTGGTAGGTTATGATGACCCAAAAAGATACTATTGGGCCAGTGGTTTGAGGCCTTATTTTGATGGATTTGATTCGATTCGGACTTGGGATTTGACTCGAGATTTATTCTGGACTCAGAATTTGACCCGGGTTGTTACATATGGTATCAAAGTCGACTCTCAAAAGCTCGAGTCAGGTCATTTGATCGGGTTGCCGAAGGTGGGGACACGAAGGTTGGTGGTATTATCCCACAATAGAGAGATAGAGATCCGGATGTGAGGACACGAAGCCAGTCGACATTATCCCACAATGGCTAGAGAGACAAAGATCTTTGGACCGTGTGTGTGATCGGTTCTGACGGGAACGTTAGAAATTTAAGTGGGGGAGTTTGTAACACCCCAGTACCACATCGAAAGATAGGAAAAAAATTTGTCTGCATATAAAGAAATATAAGTTACTACCAATAGTACCTTTAAGTCATGACCTTTTAGGTGAGCCTGTGATGGACTAGCTAGGATGAACCAAGAAGATACTATTGTGTCAGTAGTTTGAGACCTTATTTTGATGGATTTGATTCGATTCGGACTAGAAATTTGACCCGAGATTTATTACGGACTCGGGATTTGACCCGGGTTGTTACACTTTGCCTCTCCAATTGTTATTTTAATTTTATGTCCTTTGAATTCCTTCCCAAATCAGCCACCAGAATCCTTGTCAAAACCAACTTCTCAAAATAAGCCAACTGCCTTTTCCCGACTGAATCCACCCCAGAGGATTCAATGCCTAGAGGAGCTCGCCCCTGCGCATTCAATATGTCAATTCACCCCGACCGGTTCATTTACACTAGGGAAATTCGCCCCAGTGTATTCATCAAACCAAAATTACAAAAATGTCATTATGTCCCAATTTTCCTGTTTTAACCATCCAAAGTCATGCATGTCCTACAAAAGAAACACGAAAATAAGTAAAATGATATTAAAAATACTTGAAGTTAACAAAGATTTAAGCTTAAACGGTATCCGATTCGTAGGCATAAAACTCACTCATCAGTTTCATGGGGGCTCCAGCTTTTTCAGGCCTCCGCTTTATGTGTTGTTTTATTCTTTTCAATGCTTTTAATAAATTTAGAGTTCTTCTATGTATTGCGATAGATTTAAGCTGAATTACATAAAATTGGTAGGAATTATAGGAGGGTCCCATTTATTACACATCTCTCCAAAATATATTACCACTAATACTTATTCACATAACTGGCAATCAAAACTCGACGAAAAACATTCGCAATATATATCATTATGATAAATTTACTCTTATTTTACTTCAAAAAATATATAAGTAGCATGAAGTAAAGCCTAGATAAGTTAACTCTTAATTATTTAGAGTTTTAAAATACAAATAACATCAATTGACAGAATTAAAAAATAAATTTGTAATACATGGAACTGTAATATATAAAATAGACAATGCAAATATACATACAAATGAATATAGTTTTTGAATTTTGATGAACGAAAATACCCTCAAACTTGGACTTAATATAGCTGACTCAACTCAGCTTGTAGTCACTAGATCCAGCAAGTTTAAATCCGGCAACATTTGGTTGGCTAGTGGAAGAATTAACTAAAATCTGGGGGGTTCTTCAATCCCTGCCGTCGTCCTTATCTAATCGATTCAGCAGGAGTTCTGGTTTGTCTAGCAGCATGAGTTATTGATTTTCTTGTTGTTTAGCAAAATATAAAAATAAAAATAAATACTCATTCCGTCCCATATTATTTAGTACTCCCTCCGTCCCATATTAATTGTTCAGTTTTGATTTTTTTAAGTCAAATTGACTATTTTTAGAATTAATAATTAAGCATATATAAATATATTTCTAAAATTCTAAAAATTGAGATTAGTAATAAATTGTATATACTTTCTTTTGGTTATAATCTCTTCACCTATATTTTAGCAAAAATAGTAAAAAAATTAGTTTTAAAAATGGTCAATTTAACTTTAAAAAGTCAAAACTGAGCAATTAATTTGGGACGGAGGGAGTAATTGTTAATTTTTTAAGTCAACTTACGAAAATTTTAAATTTAAAATTGACTTAATTTTTTTTTAATTTTAATCAATATATTGATAAATATTATAAACTAGCTAAAAAATATTATTCATTATAAATTTTATTGTTTTTAATGAGTCGTCTCAATTTTAAATTTAAAAATATTTAAAATTAGTTTTCAAAATTCAATAAAAATCCTATAATTTGAAACGGAAAAAGTACATAAATAAAATTATATTAGCATTTACCATAGTTTGTGTAAATCAAGTTTATTTTTTATTTTTCTTATTTAAATGCCTTTTAATTAGAAAACCTTTTTGTTCGATGAGTACAACTCTTGAATGATAAATATGAATTTCAAATGACTAATATAATCGCCGAAAAAGTGATTGATCTGACAACAAAGAAATATAAAGAAAAAATCTGCTCAAAAAAAAAATATAAAGAAAAAATAGGTCAAGTGGTGGTTGATATAATGACAAATTTTTCAAGAGTACTTGTACGGCGATATTTTTTTTGACATTGAGTAGCGATATTTTTTTATTTTTTTGGTATTTTTTTTATAGTACCTCTCAAAAAATATATAGTATTTATTCTAACTGAAATTTTTATAAAAAATTATGTTTTAAGTGTAAAGAATTTGAGTTCAGTTGAGTTTGACCTCAATTTAACAGAACGCTTGATTCAGTGGGAATTTGAGTTTAGTTGTAAATTTGGAAATCTTGAGTTCGACTCAAATTCTAAAAAAACAAGGGTCACGAAACACAAATACAAGTCTGTTTTGAAAGTTTTGTTTAAAACTAGTCTGACTAAGTCGGGATACTCTACGTATTAAAATAAAAAAAATAAAGAGTAGATAACTGTGTACCTACTAACGAATAGACTTGTGCCAAACTCTGATTTGATAATGAAGCTTAGTACAATTATGAGTTCCAAATTCTTGATCCTTGTCATTTGGATGGTAGTGACAATGTCCATTTGAATTTGTTCTATACTACTCCTACATTTTTTATGTGTCTTTTCATATAGAAAATTTTGTTTCTATATTTATATGCGATTTGAATTTTGAGAAAAATTAGTTATTTAATTTTTCATATTATACCTAAACATTAAGCACAAATCAGTTTATCTCTAATCTATTCAACAAATTTACTTTAATGAGATGACATTCCTTCTTTTCTCTCAAATCTTTCTAATAAATTTAGAAGGGTATAATAAATTTAGTTCTATATTTTTTTTATTAAATTTTTTTCTTAATTAAATTAAAATTCTTTAACACTTAAAATTTGAACATATCACACTGTTTAATAATATTATTGATTATGTACTTTTCTTATTAAATTAGTTTTCTAGTTAAATTAATATTCATTAATACTTAAATTCTTAATTACACATCACGGGTTTAATTATATTCATTTTAACTACGAATTTCTTTAGTAACTTAGTGTCATAAATAGGTTCAAGTTCATTAAAACTTATATTCTTATCAAATTACGTTGCATAATTGTTAAATCTATTAATATAATAATTATCTTCTATGTTTCCTAATAACTATACATCACATTAAATTGATTATATTTGAATATTTAAGCGAAAAAATTTACACTGTATGGTTGAATTAGTTACTCTAATAAAAATAAAATTTTGATAATTTTCTTCTAGAAGTCTTAATTAAATATATCTATATCACATGCATTCAATTCAATATGTTATTAATTAATTGAAATATTTTTAAAAAAGAATTGGAGAAATTGTTGATTTAAGAAATAAAATAAATAATATGTTATATTTTAAAACCAATATTGAAGTATGGGCGGATGCTTCCAAAATTGTTTTTGGCTATATCTGTAGAACAACAAAAGAAGCCGTCAATTAAGAAAGATTAGTGATGGCCGAAAGATGAGAATATTATATAGAAAATTGACATTTTTACATGAATTTTTAATATTTATGTAAAAATTATCGCTATAGATGTATAGCGACGGTAAAAATTTATAACGACGATTTTCATATAAAAATATCAAAAAGTCATATGAAAATATCAGTTTTCTTTTATATACTTCTTACCAATATAATAGTGGATAATAATGACAAAGAAACCCCTTCCAACATACACACACTCATTTTGAAAATAATAATAATAATAATAATATTAATAAAATTATTAAATATTAAGCTTAGTAATAATAACATTATAATAAAATTGTAAAGATAAATTTATTATAATACTTTTCTCTTTCTATTAACATTAAAAAAAATTGGCAAATAAATTTTTATTGTCAAACAAGGGGAGTTGATAAATAAAAAACTGACAAATTACATTAGTTTAGAAAGAAAAATAATACAAAACTAGCATACCAAACATGAAATTATTTATTTAGTTTAGACATGTATAACAAATTTTGCATAATTTTCATTTTATGATGGGGGGTAGTAACTGTTATGTTAAACTATTTACTAGTGATACCAAAACATAAAAATCAAGTCTCTCATGGCTTAATGGTAAAAAAATTACTCTCTCTGTTTCTTAATATAAATCGTTTTAGAGAAATATTTTTTGTTCCTTAATATAAGTCGTTTTAAAATTTCAAGTAAACATTAATTGCTTAGTTTTCAATATTACTGTGACGCCCCCAAAATAGGTATACAACACCCATTCTGAGTCGCCAAATACATGGTACAGAAAGCAAACTACAACTTCAATAATACAATTGTCGTGCAAAATACGACAACACATACTGTGAGTTTAAATACAAATATTGTCTTCTAGACAATATCCACACTCAAATAAATTCTCATTACAATTATTCAAACACTATTTTACAGAAATAGTGAAGACTGCTAAAACATCTTTTTAGAACCATCACTCCATACCCCGACTAGATCCTGCTATGTTCTCACCTCCTGAGAAGAAAAATGGAACAAAAAGGAAAAGGGTGAGCTCAACTAGCCCAGTAAAGAATATTATGACTAAGATAATATACAACAAATTATCGTTAGTCTTCAACAGGGAAAAATCTGATAAAATATAATCGACAACAAGTTTTAGATCAACAACTGCAGCGGAAACAGCAAACCATTAGAAGAGTCAAGTAGAGAAAGAATTCTACTATCTTCTAAGATTTAAAAGTCCATCATCAATATTTTATCCCTGTAACATCAATTAATAATCATCTTTAACCAAATATTCATCTTTGCACTACAGGCCAAAGATATTCATTTGTATCATCAGTCGGTCATGTTCATCTCAACACCTGTTCATCTTTGCACTACAGGCCAAAGATATTCATCAAGTAATTATACATCTTTGCACTACAGGCCAAAGATATTCAGTAATATCATCATTTAGGACTGAGGATGATGAAAAATACCTTAAAGAGAACGAATCCAATGAGACAGAAGGACAAATAGTAGGGATTCGTATAACAGTTTATCCAAGATCAATAATACTTCATAATAATCAATTGTGAAGCAGAATTCAAAAATAAAGATCAAAACATGGATACAATCAAAGATAGTAACCATAATAGACATCTTGGACAAAAAGGAAAAATTTTATTTTTCGGTGAATAGTGCCGTATTCGTGAATAGTACCGTATACGTGAATATTGCCGTATACGTAAATAGTAACCCCGACACAAAAAGTTCCAAATTTGATAAAAACTCATATCAATATTTCAGCATAATGATATTGAAGAAAATAATATCATTAAGAAGAAAATAATATCCCTTACCTCAAAATATCAGTACTTCTGGTCGGAATACCGGTATAAGGCTGAAAGAAACTTGCTCTGATGAATAGAAACTCTCAAAGTATCTAAATACTCACAAAATACACTCAATAATCTAGAGATAGAAAGAGAAAAAACTTGTTTCTGGTGTGATTTTCAATTCTAACTTAGCCTTCTATTTATAGGAAAATTTTGGTAGGTTTGACCTGCAACCTGATGGCTTTACCTGCTACTATTCCCACCCACCACATTTGAAATATAATTCAGCACATTTCTTCACCAACCACAAGTGGGGCCCACCAATTCTAGAATTTTCCATCAAAATGATAAACTCCGAAAATTCAACAATTTCTGAACCAGTCATCTTGTAAAATTCATAATAAATCATATATTCATTTTTAACGGTTCAAAATTTATGGACATATACTCAACTTATATATGTATAACATATCCAAAAATTACCACGATCCAACGGTCGGATTAAAAATTATAACCCCCGCAAACTATCTCAAAAACCCTGATTTTTAATACCTCTATTCCGACAAAAATACTGACAAAAACCTCAACATTAACTCCTTCATTTTTAACCACAAAAATATATCCCTCATTTATATCCACATAAAATAAATATTTCCTTATCATATGAATCAATAATTAATTATTCACAAATAATATTACAGAATCACATTTATGACAACCAGGCCGTTCCCAGGAAAGAGGGGGCTTTCCAATAAGGATTTCTCCTTACTGGCGCGCAATTAGATGACCAAACCTCTCCTTAGACAGAACTTTCTAGGCATTGCCAATAATGTTATCTAATAATATTATTCAAATAATATGAATTATTGATCTAATAAATGAAAATACTGTGCAGCAACAATTATTGAAACAACAATAATATAAAATATCAACGCAGCAATTATTGAATCAATAAAATAAAATATTGAATAATAACTACTGTAACAATTATTGAGTAGTGCCTTCTTACGTAAGAATCAATAATTGGTGCAATACCGTGTGCTACTGTATTTTAACCACCGGGTATTCCAACAGTATTAACGGTAACAACTACGCCGTTATTTATAAACAACTTATACTTGTCGTTTTCTTCATCCAATCGCTTTCCGATATGGGGCCCACACAAGGCTGCGTCGTCGTACGAATATTCTCCGACAGCAAGAATATTCCACGACCAACCGAATATTCACCGACCAAAAATAAATATTTTATAACCACTTGCTTATTTTGTAAAATTTGCACATTTCACCCATAACTAAAGTATTATATCAAATTAACCCCTTATTATTCACAATAATATTTAGAGAAAATTTGATTTTATTCATTAATAAGTTGGGGTCTTACAATTACCCTAAGTATTAAATGTAATTTTGGTTCTGTCACTATTTTCTGTCTAATAAATAACATTCTCTTCTTCCAATACAAGGGCAAAATAGACAATTGATACTCCTTCCGTCCCAAATTATCTGCTTTTCTAGAGTTTCACACAAATACCAATATGTGTGATAAAAATACTAAAATACCCTTATGTGCTGATTTTTTTGTTTTCTGCGCATGAATCCTTATTGGTGAAAATATGAAAAGATGCTTAAAAAAAAGGAGAGGCATGAATGAGAGTAATGACTATCATTAATTAGGGTAAAGGGATAAACTTGGAAAACAAATGGAAAAAATACATTGACATCTTGAAAAAGCAGATATTGTGGGACAATTTTTTTTTGCTAAAACAGCAGATAATTTGGGACGGAGGGAGTATTATAGTTAATGTTATACAATCATTTTCTTAAGACTTGTGCACAACTCTAAAACGACATATATTAAAGAACGGAGTGAGTACTATTTATTACTTATTGTCAAGGCAAGAATGTTAAAATTTTTAGTCCAATATAGCAAAAAAAAAAAAAAAAAGTTGGAGTATTTTCCTTTAGAATTTAATTAACAAAAGAATCAGCAAGAAATCTTTTAACTACTAGAAACCAATAAAATCATAAAAAGAAATTAAAGAAAACAAAACTATAGACTTATTCAATGTAATTGCTTTCAATCAACATTGTACCATAATAATGCCATCACAAACTAACAAACTATCCCGCCAAATGGAGCTACGTCAGTGCATGCATGTATGTATACTCCCCAAATCAATTCAAAATTCAATTTACCATTCTTCTCCTAGCTAGTAGTCATACAAAGTAGACTGCCAAAAAATCTATCCCGGCCCTCCGATTAACCGTCCGATATGTCCACCACCACTCCTGCCACTACTCTCCGGCAAAACCTTCTTCTTTCTCTGTCTCTCCTCTGCCTCCTCTTGGTCGCAAAATCCGACGAGCTCCAACTACTTCTTGACATCAAAACTGCGCTCCAAAACTCCAACACCAACGTATTTGCTTCTTGGGAACCCAACAATTCCATATGTAGCTTCGACGGAATTAAATGCACTGAGGTTGGTTCGGTCAAAGAAATCGAGCTCTCGCATCAACATTTAACGGGCACAGTTCCTTTTAACTCGATATGCAAGCTCAAATCATTGGAAAAGCTCTCCCTTGGGGCCAACTCATTGTATGGCCCCGTTACCGAGGACCTAAATAACTGTACTCAGTTGCAGTATTTAGATCTCGGTAATAATTTTTTCTCTGAATCAGTACCAGACATATCTTCACTTAACAGGCTAACGGTTCTGCATATGAATAGTAGTGGATTCTCGGGGATTTTTCCTTGGAATTCACTTGAAAATATGACAAGCCTAGTTGTGTTAAGCCTCGGAGATAATCCGTTTGACCGGATTTTATTTCCGAACGAGGTGTTAGAGCTTAAGAATTTAACTTGGTTGTACTTATCAAATTGCAGTATAGAAGGAAAAATTCCACCTGGAATTGGAAATCTCATACAGCTGGAAAATTTAGAGCTAGCAGATAATTACATCTCAGGGGAGATTCCATCGGAGATTTCGAAGCTACGGAATTTATGGCAGCTTGAGCTGTACAATAACGAATTGAATGGAACATTTCCTCCTGGATTCGGAAACCTGACAAAATTACGAAATTTTGATGCCAAGAGGAATTTTCTAGAAGGTGACCTTTCTGAACTCAGGTTTCTGAACCAACTTGTGAGTTTACAACTCCACACAAATCAGTTTTCCGGTGAAATTCCGGCGGAATTTGGAGAATTCAAGCGCCTTGTGAACTTTTCACTTTTCACTAATAAGCTCACCGGCTCGCTTCCACAAAAACTCGGCTCGTGGTCGGATTTCGACTTCATCGACGTATCGGAGAATTTTCTGACCGGTCCAATTCCTGCAGATATGTGCAAAAGTGGTCAAATGTCCGAGCTCTTGATTCTACAGAACAATTTCACCGGCGAAATTCCAGAAACTTACGCGAATTGTGAATCTTTAACTCGATTTCGAGTAAGTAATAACTCTCTTTCGGGTAGAGTTCCAAGTGGTATTTGGGGATTGCCTAATGTTAATATTATTGATGTTGCAATGAATAATTTGGAAGGTCCAATTAGTCCCCACATTGGAAATGCAAAGTCTTTAGCTGAACTATACGTTGCCAATAATCGATTTTCGGGTGAATTGCCTACCGAATTAACCAAATCTTCCTCATTAGTTTTAATTGATTTGAGCAACAATCAGTTTTCTGGCAAAATTCCGGGAAATATTGGTGAACTAAACCAATTAAGTAGCCTTCATGTAGAAGTGAACAATTTTTTGGGCACGATACCGGATTCAATAAAATCCTGTGATTTTCTCAGTGACCTGAACATGGCTCACAATTCGTTTTCCGGTAAAATTCCGACCTCTTTAGGGTCTTTACGGACTCTAAATTCGTTAAATTTGTCCAATAACCAAATATCTGGTAAAATTCCGGAGAGTTTGTCATCATTAAGGCTTAGTCTTCTTGATTTATCGCACAACAGATTGACAGGTCGTATACCGGAATCTCTTTCTATTGAGGCCTATAACGGTAGTTTTACCGGAAATGATGGCCTTTGCAGCCAGAATATCGAGTTTTTCCGGCAGTGTTCATCCGGTGAATCTCGAGAGACCCGGACTCTTGTTGCTTGCCTTACAGTTGGTTCGATTGCTCTGTTTTCTTTACTAGCATGGTTCTTTTACTTGAAAAAGAGTGGTGATCAAAATCAAAAGGATGGTAACCGTTCATTGAAGGAAGATTCTTGGGATGTGAAATCATTTCATGTTTTGAGCTTTACGGAAGATGAGATTGTTGATTCAGTTAGAAAAGAGAATCTAATTGGAAAGGGCGGATCTGGAAATGTTTACAGAGTTGTGCTACCAAATGGGGTACAATTGGCGGTCAAACATATTTGGAATTCGGAATCCGATGGCCGGAAAAAGATCCGGAGTACCTCCCCTATTCTGTCCAAGAGCAGCCGGAGGACCTCACCGGAATTTGAGGCCGAGGTTCAAACATTGAGCGCCATACGGCACGTTAATGTGGTGAAACTGTATTGCAGCATTACGAGCGAGGATTCGAGCTTGTTGGTGTACGAGTACATGCCTAATGGGAGTTTGTGGGATCAATTGCATACTGACTTTGGGAAAAGGGCACTTGATTGGGGACAAAGGTATAAAATAGCTGTTGGTGCCGCAAAAGGATTGGCTTATCTCCATCATGGCTGCGAAAGGCCGGTGATTCATCGTGATGTTAAGTCTAGTAACATTTTGTTGGACGAGTTTTTGAAGCCTCGGATTGCAGATTTTGGGCTTGCCAAAATTGTGCACTCTAATTCAAGTTTTTCTACTGGTGTTATTGCAGGAACATATGGATACATTGCTCCTGGTAAGTACATTACATTCCCCCATTATATTATTCCTAGATTCTACACCAATTTGTTACATGATGTATAACTACTGCTTGTTGTATTTTACAGAATATGGGTATACATATAAAGTGAATGAGAAGAGTGATGTGTATAGCTTTGGAGTGGTTTTAATGGAGCTTGTGACGGGGAAAAGCCCGATTGAGCCAGATTTTGAAGAAAACAAGGACATTGTGAGTTGGGTATGTAGCAAGTTGAGGGGCAAAGATAGCGTTTTAAGCGTAATCGACTCCAATATCATCCAAAGTTGCAAGGAAGAGGCTATTAAAGTTTTGAAGATAGCTATTCTCTGCACGTCGAGACTGCCAGCGTTACGACCAACAATGAAAAGCGTGGTTCAAATGCTAGAGGAAGCGGAGCCTTGTCGATTAATTGGCGTGCTTGAAATTACCATTGGTGGTAGTAAGAAAGAGGAATTGCAAGAGCAATGATAAACTTTAAGCCATGTCCCCTTTAAAATGGTCATTGTTGTCTAGGAAGGCCAACTTGGTTCGTAGATTTGCTTTGAATTGTAATGTAGTGATCATCGATAATATAATGAAGTCGTAAATTTGCTAGTTTTTATATTGAACAAAGTCGATATGAGCAAATTAAACTTGCCATATTAATCTAATATGTCACGAAAAAACCCAAAATTTAGCACAATGTTTTTGTTTTCAAGTTGATACAAAATGTATGAATAAGGAGTGCAGATAATTAGTTTTTTTTTTGCCCACTTTATTTCACTTTCATATTGTCATTGTATGTGGAATGCTGTCCATGAGCTGCTGGCGGGGAGTGAATTAGCACAATCAGTCAATACCTTCCAATGGAATAAAAGCCGAATAAAAGCCGCCCGCGCATTATGACTTGGTTGTTGGCTGTACGTATACCGTTAACGTCTGATTTTGTACACATGACGAAATAATTAAAATAACATGCTAAAATAGCGTTAACAGTTGATAGTTGATAGAATAGTTGATTGTATTGTTGTGAAATCAAACTCACGAAATACACACATAAACATACACACATCATTGTAAGAGATAAAATATGAACATAAGAAATTACATGGAAATTCAATTAGGAAAAAACTACGGAGAGAGAAGAAATCCACTATAATAATATGAAGAGTACAAATTGTTTATTTGTGTCCTATGTTATTGTGTCATTCTAACCCTTGCTTGTTGTTGTATTTATAGAAGTCATGTCCACCTGAATCTAATTATGAGTACAAATCTTTTTCAGAATCACCTTATAACTGCAATTAATGACTGATCGTTTCCTTCCCAAGTTAGATCTCATTATCCCACAAAATAAGGAAATACAATCTTACTTTAATAAGGACTCTCCCACTATTTGAGCAAGCTGTCCAAATAAACGTATATGACTCAACACAAAATCCGGTCCATTAAATAAGTTGGGCTACACCTTGGCTAAACCCAAATAATTACATCCCAACATTGCCCATCAGTCTCTTATTTATAAGAAACTTAGAATAAGAGAGTATAAATTTATACCAACAAAAGATTCATATCTGCCGAAGACGAAATATCATACCCAAACAACCGAAGATAGATTAAATAATCAACCTTATCACAACCAAAGATAGATAAATAATCAACCTTATCACAACCGAAGATAGATAACCAACCTTATAACAAAAGGTAGATAACCAATCTTATCACGATCGAACCAACTTTATTACAACCGAAGATAACCAACATTACCACAACCGAAGATAACTGACCATATTACAACCTAAAACAACCAACCTTATCACAACTGAAGATAACCAACCCTACTGTGACGCCCCCAGAATAGGTATACAACACCCATTCTGAGTCGCCAAATACATGGTACAGAAAGCAAACTACAACTTCAATAATACAATTGTCGTGCAAAATACGACAACACATACTGTGAGTTTAAATACAAATATTGTCTTCTAGACAATATCCACACTCAAATAAATTCTCATTACAATTATTCAAACACTATTTTACAGAAATAGTGAGGACTGCTAATACATCTTTCTAGAACCATCACTCCATACCCCGACTAGATCCTGCTATGTTCTCACCTCCTGAGAAGAAAAATGGAACAAAAAGGAAAAGGGTGAGCTCAACTAGCCCAGTAAAGAATATTATGACTAAGATAATATACAACAAATTATCGTTAGTCTTCAACAGGGAAAAATCTGATAAAATATAATCGACAACAAGTTTTAGATCAACAACTGCAGCGGAAACAACAAACCATTAGAAGAGTCAAGTAGAGAAAGAATTCTACTATCTTCTAAGATTTAAAAGTCCATCATCAATATTTTATCCCTGTAACATCAATTAATAATCATCTTTAACCAAATATTCATCTTTGCACTACAGGCCAAAGATATTCATTTGTATCATCAGTCGGTCATGTTCATCTCAACACCTGTTCATCTTTGCACTACAGGCCAAAGATATTCATCAAGTAATTATACATCTTTGCACTACAGGCCAAAGATATTCAGTAATATCATCATTTAGGACTGAGGATGATGAAAAATATCTTAAAGAGAACGAATCCAATGAGACAGAAGGACAAATAGTAGGGATTCGTATAACAGTTTATCCAAGATCAATAATACTTCATAATAATCAATTGTGAAGCAGAATTCAAAAATAAAGATCAAAACATGGATACAATCAAAGATAGTAACCATAATAGACATCTTGGACAAAAAGGAAAAATTTTATTTTTCGGTGAATAGTGCCGTATTCGTGAATAGTGCCGTATACGTGAATAGTGCCGTATACATGAATAGTAACCCCGACACAAAAAGTTCCAAATTTGATAAAAACTCATATCAATATTTCAGCATAATGATATTGAAGAAAATAATATCATTTAAGAAGAAAATAATATCCCTTACCTCAAAATATCAGTACTTCTGGTCGGAATACCGGTATAAGGCTGAAAGAAACTTGCTCTGATGAATAGAAACTCTCAAAGTATCTAAATACTCACAAAATACACTCAATAATCTAGAGAGAGAAAGAGAGAAAACTTGTTTCTGGTGTAATTTTCAATTCTAACTTAGCCCTCTATTTATAGGAAAATTTTGGTAGGTTTGACCTGCAACCTGATGGCTTTACCTGCTACTATTCCCACCTACCACATTTGAAATATAATTCAGCACATTTCTTCACCAACCACAAGTGGGGCCCACCAATTCTAGAATTTTCCACCAAAATGATAAACTCCGAAAATTCAACAATTTCTGAACCAGTCATCTTGTAAAATTCGTAATAAATCATACGTTCATTTTTAACGGTTCAAAATTTGTGGACATATACTCAACTTATATATGTATAACATATCCAAAAATTACCACGATCCAACGGTCGGATTAAAAATTATAACCCCCGCAAAATATCTCAAAAACCCTGATTTTTAATACCTCCATTCCGACAAAAATATGGATAAAAACCTCAACATTAACTCCTTCATTTTTAACCACAAAAATATATCCCTCATTTATATCCACATAAAATAAATATTTTCTTATCATATGAATCAATAATTAATTATTCACAAATAATATTACAGAATCACATTTATGACAACCAGGCCGTTCCCAGGAAAGAGGGGGCTTTCCAATAAGGATTTCTCCTTACTGGCGCGCAATTAGATGACCAAACCTCTCCTTAGACAGAACTTTCTAGACATTGCCAATAATGTTATCTAATAATATTATTCAAATAATATGAATTATTGATCTGATAAATGAAAATACTGTGCAGCAACAATTATTGAAACAACAATAATATAAAATATCAACGCAGCAATTATTGAATCAATAAAATAAAATATTGAATAATAACTACTGTAACAATTATTGAGTAGTGCCTTCTTACGTACGAATCAATATACTGTGCAATCCGTGTGCTACTGTGCAACCACGCGTTATTACTGTATTTTTAACCACCGGGTATTTAAACAGTGTTAACGGTAACAACTACGCCGTTATTAATAAACAACTTATACTTGTCGTTTTCTTCATCCAATCGCTTTCCGTTATGGGGCCCACACAAGGCTGCGTCGTCGTACGAATATTCCCCGACAGCAAGAATATTCCACGACCAAACGAATATTCCCCGACAAAATGAATATTTTATAACCACTTGCTTATTTTGCAAAATTTGCACATTTCACCCATAACCAAAGTATTATATCAAATTAACCCCTTATTATTCACAATAATATTTAGAGAAAATTTGATTTTATTCATTAATAAGTTGGGGTCTTACAACCTCCCCTCCTTATGAAATTTCGTCCTCGAAATTGACGTACGTACCTGATGTTTCAAAAAGGTGAGGATACCTCGCTTTCATTTCTGATTCCAACTCCCAGGTCATTTCTTCAATAGCATGGTTTCTCCACAAAACCTTAACTTGTGGTATAACCTTCGTGCGTAGGACATGCTCTTTCCTATCCAAGATCTTAACAGGTACCTCCTCGTACGTTAAATCTTCAGCTATCTCGTCTGGTTCTAACTCAATAATGTGGTTCGGGTCTTTAACATATTTACGAAGCATAGATATGTGAAAAATATTATGAACACGAGACATGCTTGGAGGTAATGCGAGTCTATATGCCACATTTCCTATTCGCTCAAGAATCTCAAATGGACCAACAAATCTTGGATTGAGCTTTCCTCTCTTCCCAAATCTTGTAACTCCCTTCCATGGTGCAACACGTAACAATACATGATCCCCAATATTAAATTCCACGTCCTTCCGATGAAGATCCGCATAACTCTTTTGTCGATCCTGTGCCGTTTGTATACGTTGTCGAATCGTTTGGATCTTCTCTGTAGTAATGCGTACCAATTCTGGTCCCAACAATGTTGCTTCACCCACCTCGTCCCAGCATACTGGAGAACGACATTTTCTTCCATACAACGCCTCAAATGGAGCCATACCTATGCTCGCCTGATAACTGTTGTTGTAGGAGAATTCCACCAATGGTAGGTACTTATCCCAACTCCCTTTGAGATCTAAGACACAAAGTCTTAATAGATCTTCAAGAGTTTGAATAGTCCTCTCTGATTGTCCGTCCGTTTGAGGATGGTATGCTGAACTGAATCGTAAATCCGTGCCCATAGCTTTCTGCAAGCTAACCCAAAATCGTGAAGTGAATCTTGGGTCACGATCCGAAACTATGGATACTGGCATGCCATGCAATCTCACAATCTCGTTCACGTACATACTAGCAAGACGTTCAAGGGAATAAGTCTCACGTATCGGCAAGAAATGAGCGGACTTGGTTAATCTATCAACAATAACCCAAATCGCATCTATGCCTTGAGAAACCTTGGGAAGACCTGTAACAAAATCCATAGTAATGTGTTCCCACTTCCATTTCGGAATCTCAAGTGGTTGCAATGGACCCTTTGGTACTTGATGCTCCGCTTTTACACGTTGACAAGTTAAACATCTCGAGATAAACTCCGCGATCTCTCTTTTCATATTGCTCCACCAAAATGTATGTCGAAGATCGTGATACATTTTGGTACTCCCAGGATGGATTGCAAACGGTGTGTTGTGTGCCTCCATCATTATTCTATGCTTCAAGTCAAAATCGTTAGGAACACAAAGTCTGGAGTTGACTCGAAGTATTCCTTCTTCATCGATTCTTGCTTCTGGAATAGCACCTTCTTGCACTTTCTTCTTCATACGCATCAGCTCTATATCCGTAGCTTGAGCAGCTTTAACTTTATCGATTAAAGTCGGTTCTACTCGTATATTTGATATCATCATGTGGGTACTTGGAGCCTTCATCTCTATCTCCATCCTTTGCAAGTCATACAAAATGGGCCTTTGTGTTAAAAACATTGCACTCGTACCCGCATATGATCTTCTACTCAATGCGTCAGCTACTACGTTTGCTTTTCCAGGATGGTATTGGATGGTATGATCGTAATCTTTCAACAGCTCAAGCCAACGTCGTTGCCGCATGTTGAGTTCCTTTTGGGTGAAGAAATATTTGAGGCTTTTATGATCTGTATAGATCTCCACTTTCTCCCCATACAGGTAGTGTCTCCAGATCTTCAACGCAAAAACGACTGCTGCCAACTCCAAATCATGAGTAGGATAATTCCTCTCATATTCTTTGAGTTGTCGTGAGGCATAGGCTATGACTTTCCCATGTTGCATGAGAACACATCCTAACCCTTTGCCTGAAGCATCGCTGTAGATAACAAATCCATCCGAACCAGATGGTATTGTCAAAACAGGTGCCGAAATGAGTCTCCTCTTGAGTTCTTGGAAACTCTTCTCGCATTCCTCACTCCATACGAATTTTGTATCTTTCCGAGTCAGCTGAGTTAACGGAGTAGCGATTCGAGAAAATCCTTCCACAAATCTCCGATAATAACCAGCTAAGCCCAGAAAGCTACGTACTTCGGTTACCGACTTCGGTTGCTCCCAACTTTGTATGGCTTCAATCTTCGCCGGGTCGACAGATACTCCATGTTTTGACACCACGTGCCCAAGGAATGCTACTTCCTCAAGCCAGAACTCGCATTTCTTCAGTTTGGCATATAGCTTGTTTTCACGAAGCCTTTGCAGTACCAGCTTCAAATGGCGCTCATGATCTTCACGGCTTTTGGAATAGATGAGGATGTCATCAATAAAGACAACAACGAACTGATCCAAATATTCTTTGAATACACGGTTCATCATATCCATGAAGGCAGCAGGAGCATTAGTCAATCCAAAAGACATTACTAAGAATTCATAATGCCCGTACCGAGTTCTGAAGGCAGTCTTTGGAATATCCTCAGTTTTAATCTTCAGCTGATGATATCCAGAACGAAGATCGATCTTTGAAAAGAATTGTGCTCCTTGCAACTGGTCAAACAGGTCATCAATGCGAGGTAGCGGATACCTATTCTTGATGGTGACATGGTTCAATTCTCGATAGTCAATACAAAGTCGCATACTCCCGTCTTTCTTCTTTACGAATAAAACAGGAGCACCCCAAGGAGACGTACTAGGACGAATAAAACCGATGTCCAACAACTCCTGTAGTTGGACTTTTAACTCCTGAAGTTCAATAGGAGCCATTCGATATGGGGTTTTAGAAATGGGCTTTGTACCGGGTTCAAGGTCAATAAAGAATTCAATTTCTCGTTCCGGGGGTAGACCGGGAAGTTCTTCAGGAAATACATCGGAAAATCTCTAACAATAGAAATATTATTCAAATCTGACTTGTCTTTGTTCAAATCCATAACATGGGCTAAGAAAGCTTGACATCCGTTTTTCAATAAACGAATAGCTTTGTGGCTTGATATGACAGTGACTGATTTTAGTGGTTTAGTAGTTTGAATTCGTATGACAGGTTGGTTAGGAATATGAAAACTAACAACCTTACGAAAACAATCAATTTTAGCATGATGAGTGGTTAACCAATCAATTCCTAAAATCACATCAAAAGCAAGTATCTTTAAAGAGATAAGATCAACAGGTAATGTGATAGTGCCAACTTGGATCATGCAAGATTTATAAACTGTAGATGTAACGAAGGTTTCACCCAACGGAGTTTCAACAGATAAGTTAAAGTCCAATTTCTCCGGAGTCAAGTTTAAACGTTGAGCACAAGCAGGAGAGATAAAAGAATGGGTAGAACCGGTATCTAGTAAAGTATAAACTTCGCAAGAATTCAAGATTAGCTTACCCGTGATCACCTCGTTCGGGTTTCTCACGTTTTGGCCAGTTACGACAAACGCTCTTCCAGGAACCGCTGATTTCGCCTTATCCGGGACAGCCCTTGGAATCACCACTCCCGCTGAACTTGGTTTCGCTATAGTACAATCTCGAGCGATGTGGCCTTCCTTCCCACAGTTGTAACACACCTTGGATTGTTGTGGACAGTTTGGGCTGATATGTCCCTCTTTCCCGCATTTGTAACATCTAACTGGTGGTCGTTCTCCTCCCCTAAAATTTGTTGTTGGTGCTGGTGCTGCTGCTGATGTCTTCCCGTCATTGTTGAATCTCCTCTTTCTGAAATTTCCACTTGACTCACCTCTCCTATTATCATGGCCACGATGACCACCGAGTGGTTACCGCCTTTGTTCGTATTTTTCCCTCCTCGTTGGTTATCATCGCTCTGATGATTGCTGTCACCGGTATGACCCTGGTTGTGGTCCCTCGGTTGAGTATACTCATTATCTCTCTCTAATAATTGGGCCCTGTTGACAACGTCTGAATACAGAGAAAATTTATGAGAGATAAGGTATTGACGAATCTCAGGTTTTAAACCTCTCAGAAACATCCGCGTCATTCGTTCCTCATTTTCGACCAAATGAGGTGCAAACCTGGATAACTCTGCAAACTTCGCCTCGTACTGGGACACCGTCATGTTGTTTTGTTCCAGTCTAATAAACTCAACCTCCTTCATATGACGAATACTTTCAGGAAAGTACTTGTCATTGAACAGTTTTTGAAATGTTTCCCAGGACATGTTGAGTGCGTCAGGCTGGGTACGCTTCACAGACTCCCACCAGTAGTCTGCCTCACCGCGGAACATAAATGTGGCGAATGGAACCTTCTGTTCCTCCGTGCATCCCAAGACATCAAATATCTTGGTAATTTGCTTGACCCACGTTTCCGCCATGATCGGATCCGGCTTTCCCTTAAATTCTGGTGGTCCCAATTCTTTGAACTGCTTAGCTGTGACAAACCGCGCGTTGTTATCATTTCCACCCGTATTCTGCACACGAGTCTCCCTCGTCTGATTTTGCATGAACTGCAAAAAGCTCCTAAACATTCCATCATTCATCGTTTGCTCGGTAACGTTGTTTACAGGAGGAATATTGCCTTCCTGTTGCACGTTCCCCTGGGTAGTGATCAAAGGTGTCTCCACGGTCTGATTTACTCCATTATTAACGTTCTCAGCTGCCATTCTTAAATACTGCCATAAAACAAGGGTTAATAGTCATGTCATATATTATCCCTATACTCTGACCGACCAAATAAACACCAAATAAACTTAGTCAGGTCATACTAGCGAAGGAATTCCCCGTCTCTCCCCTCCTAGTTCTTGTCTCACATCTCAGCCAGGGATCATATCCCTAAGCTCTGATACCAACTGTGACGCCCCCAGAATAGGTATACAACACCCATTCTGAGTCGCCAAATACATGGTACAGAAAGCAAACTACAACTTCAATAATACAATTGTCGTGCAAAATACGACAACACATACTGTGAGTTTAAATACAAATATTGTCTTCTAGACAATATCCACACTCAAATAAATCCTCATTACAATTATTCAAACACTATTTTACAGAAATAGTGAGGACTGCTAATACATCTTTCTAGAACCATCACTCCATACCCCGACTAGATCCTGCTATGTTCTCACCTCCTGAGAAGAAAAATGGAACAAAAAGGAAAAGGGTGAGCTCAACTAGCCCAGTAAAGAATATTATGACTAAGATAATATACAACAAATTATCGTTAGTCTTCAACAGGGAAAAATCTGATAAAATATAATCGACAACAAGTTTTAGATCAACAACTGCAGCGGAAACAACAAACCATTAGAAGAGTCAAGTAGAGAAAGAATTCTACTATCTTCTAAGATTTAAAAGTCCATCATCAATATTTTATCCCTGTAACATCAATTAATAATCATCTTTAACCAAATATTCATCTTTGCACTACAGGCCAAAGATATTCATTTGTATCATCAGTCGGTCATGTTCATCTCAACACCTGTTCATCTTTGCACTACAGGCCAAAGATATTCATCAAGTAATTATACATCTTTGCACTACAGGCCAAAGATATTCAGTAATATCATCATTTAGGACTGAGGATGATGAAAAATATCTTAAAGAGAACGAATCCAATGAGACAGAAGGACAAATAGTAGGGATTCGTATAACAGTTTATCCAAGATCAATAATACTTCATAATAATCAATTGTGAAGCAGAATTCAAAAATAAAGATCAAAACATGGATACAATCAAAGATAGTAACCATAATAGACATCTTGGACAAAAAGGAAAAATTTTATTTTTCGGTGAATAGTGCCGTATTCGTGAATAGTGCCGTATACGTGAATAGTGCCGTATACGTGAATAGTAACCCCGACACAAAAAGTTCCAAATTTGATAAAAACTCATATCAATATTTCAGCATAATGATATTGAAGAAAATAATATCATTTAAGAAGAAAATAATATCCCTTACCTCAAAATATCAGTACTTCTGGTCGGAATACCGGTATAAGGCTGAAAGAAACTTGCTCTGATGAATAGAAACTCTCAAAGTATCTAAATACTCACAAAATACACTCAATAATCTAGAGAGAGAAAGAGAGAAAACTTGTTTCTGGTGTAATTTTCAATTCTAACTTAGCCCTCTATTTATAGGAAAATTTTGGTAGGTTTGACCTGCAACCTGATGGCTTTACCTGCTACTATTCCCACCTACCACATTTGAAATATAATTCAGCACATTTCTTCACCAACCACAAGTGGGGCCCACCAATTCTAGAATTTTCCACCAAAATGATAAACTCCGAAAATTCAACAATTTCTGAACCAGTCATCTTGTAAAATTCGTAATAAATCATACGTTCATTTTTAACGGTTCAAAATTTGTGGACATATACTCAACTTATATATGTATAACATATCCAAAAATTACCACGATCCAACGGTCGGATTAAAAATTATAACCCCCGCAAAATATCTCAAAAACCCTGATTTTTAATACCTCCATTCCGACAAAAATATGGATAAAAACCTCAACATTAACTCCTTCATTTTTAACCACAAAAATATATCCCTCATTTATATCCACATAAAATAAATATTTTCTTATCATATGAATCAATAATTAATTATTCACAAATAATATTACAGAATCACATTTATGACAACCAGGCCGTTCCCAGGAAAGAGGGGGCTTTCCAATAAGGATTTCTCCTTACTGGCGCGCAATTAGATGACCAAACCTCTCCTTAGACAGAACTTTCTAGACATTGCCAATAATGTTATCTAATAATATTATTCAAATAATATGAATTATTGATCTGATAAATGAAAATACTGTGCAGCAACAATTATTGAAACAACAATAATATAAAATATCAACGCAGCAATTATTGAATCAATAAAATAAAATATTGAATAATAACTACTGTAACAATTATTGAGTAGTGCCTTCTTACGTACGAATCAATATACTGTGCAATCCGTGTGCTACTGTGCAACCACGCGTTATTACTGTATTTTTAACCACCGGGTATTTAAACAGTGTTAACGGTAACAACTACGCCATTATTAATAAACAACTTATACTTGTCGTTTTCTTTATCCAATCGCTTTCCGTTATGGGGCCCACACAAGGCTGCGTCGTCGTACGAATATTCCCCGACAGCAAGAATATTCCACGACCAAACGAATATTCCCCGACAAAATGAATATTTTATAACCACTTGCTTATTTTGCAAAATTTGCACATTTCACCCATAACCAAAGTATTATATCAAATTAACCCCCTTATTATTCACAATAATATTTAGAGAAAATTTGATTTTATTCATTAATAAGTTGGGGTCTTACACCTACCACAACCGAAGATAACCAACCTTATTACAACCGAAGATAGAAAAATAATCATCATTATCAAAACCGAAGATAGATAAATAACCAACCTTATCACAACCGAAATAACCAACCTTATTACAACCGAAGATAACCAACTTTATCACAACCGAAGATAACCAACCTTACCACAACCGAAGATAACCAACCTTATCATAACCGAAGATAACCAACCCTACCACAACTGAAGATATAGATAATGAAAATACTCGTTCCGAATAACTGAATGACAATTAATGAAGATATTCGTCCCCATGAATCGAATATGTAAGACCCCAACTTTTATAAATAAAGATGAATTTTTTTTATAAATATCATTTTTGAATATTATGGAGTTAATTTGATATAATGTTATAGTTGTGGGTAATATTTATAAATTTTACAAAGTACGCAAGTTGTTATATAATATTCGATTGGTCGGGGAATATTCGTTTTAACAGGGAATATTCGTACAACGACACAATCATTGGTGGACCCCACAACGGAATTATTGTCGGATTGAGAAAACGACAAAAAAATATTTTATTAAAAATAACGGCGGAAATTTTACCATTGTTGCTGTTGAACTACTCGGTAGTAAAAGTACAGTAATACGTGTGGTTGCATAGTAGCACACGGTATTGATTATTAATGCTTATGTGAGAAGTCACTCAGTTTGATTCTATTATTGTCAGTTAATAATATGAATTATTTAGCGATAATGACGTTTTGTTTTATTCGTATTATTAACGTAATAAAACAGAAACATCTTTTTATATAAAACAAAATACTTTATTAAAGTTATTCTATAAATAGAATATATTTTATTTTATTTAAAAGATTTTTTCTTTAAATATGGACCGTCAGATTAAAGTAATCAATCTGGACCGTTCATGGATTAGTTACTATGCATTCTATTTTTCTATAAATAGCAGCTCATTCCTTCATTATTTCTTACGAATTCACTGAACTCTAGAGAGAGAAACTATAGAGAGAAACTATAGAGAGAGAGAAGAAGAGTATTCTGCTACTACTTCCTTACTTCAGCTCTTCTTTAAAACGGTAGGGAATATTATTTCTTTTATATTCATGAAGAGAACTTCTGTTATTCCATTTGTTATTATTCTGTTGGAATAACCAGTATACGCGGTCTACCCTATACTTGGTGACATTCTTCTATTATTCTGTTGGAACATCCTGTCTGTGTGTTTTACACCGGACCTGGTTCCGTTTATTATTCTGTTGGAACATCCTGTCTGTGTGTTTTACACCGGACCTGGTTCCGTTTATTATTCTGTTGGAACATCCTGTCTGTGTGTTTTACACCGGACCTGGTTCCGTTTATTATTCTGTTGGAACATCCTGTCTGTGTGTTTTACACCGGACCTGGTTCCGTTTATTATTCTGTTGGAACATCCTGTCTGTGTGTTTTACACCGGACCTGGTTCCGTTTTATTATTATTCTGTTGGATATCCTGTCTGTGTGTTTTACACCGGACCTGGTTCCATTATTTATTATTCTGTCGGAATATCCTGTCTGTGCGTTTACGCCGGACCTGGTTCCATTATTTATTATTCTATTGGAATAACCTGTCTGTGCGGTCTATCGCATGCATGGTGATTTCTTTTGTTATTCCATTCTTTATTGTACTCAGTTGGTTAAGTTTTGACTTCTATACTCCATGAAATTTGTGGAATATCCTTGATAGTTGCGTTTCATCCAGTATCTTTTCAAGAAAATATTCTTCTAAGCATTCTTGAATTTTACTCCACAATGCAGTATCATGTTGACAATTTGGACGTTGTTAATTCCTGGATAAATTAATTCTTGAACTTGTTTTATTGAATTCTTATATCATTGTCATCATCCTCATGTTTATAAAATGTTGAAAGTCATCTGTGGCCTGTAGTGCATAGATGGACTTGGTATGATTATGACCAGGGATTATTCGGTATAATCATGACCGTAATGTTACAAATGATGTGGTAAAAGTCCTCATTGGCCCGTAGTGCATTGATGGACAGTTGTTGGCATGATCATGACCATTAATGAATACACGAATATCCTTGGCCGTAGTGCAGGGGTGATTCGATGATGTGGATTATTTTATTAAGCTGAGTCTCAGCGATCACAGTGTTGAAAAACCTTTTAAATCATAAAAGATAGTAGAGTTTATTTTCTACTTGACTCTTTTAATGGATTGCTTGTTCCGCTACAGTTAAACTTGATGTCTATTATATTTTATCAGTTTAACATTGTTGAAGGCTAATGATAATTTATTCTGCATTATCTTAGTCATAATATTTCTTACTGGGCTAGTTGAGCTCACCCTTTCTTTCACTGTTCTCTTCAGGAAATGAGAACGTAGCTGGGACAAGTCGGGGTACGGAGTGATGGTCCGAATGATAGTATTAGTTAGTAGTCCTCACTATTCTATGTAATGGTGTGTTAATAAATGTAATGAGGACTCCTTTTGAGTATGAATACTCTCTAGAAGATAATATTTGTATTCAAACTCACAGTTTATGTTTTGTCGTATTGTACACGACAGTTGTATTAATAAGTTGTATTTGTATTCTGTACTATGTATCTGACGACCCAAGATGGGTGATGTATACCTAATTTTGGGGGCGTCACAGTTGGTATCAGAGCTTAGGGATATGATCCCTGGCTAAGATGTGAGAATAGAACTAGGAGGGGAGAGACGGGGAATTCCTTCGCTAGTATGACATACCTAAGTTTATTTGCATGGTATTTAATTGGTCGGTCATAATATAAGGATAATATATGACATATCAATTAATTTTTATTTTGTGGCAGTATCTGAAAATGGCATCTGAGAATGTTGAGAATAGCAATGGAGCACAGACGACTGTTGATTCACCACATATCAATAATCAGGATAATGTGCATCAGGAAGGTGACAATCCTCATGCAAACAACAACACTGACCAAATGATGAATGATCAAATGTTCAGAGGCTTTATGCAATTCATGCAACAACAGGTGAAAGCGGCTCCTGTCCACAACGTAGGTGGAAATACTGGAAACTCTCAGGCGGTCACCGCTAAACAGTTTAAGGAGCTGGGACCACCGGAGTTTAAGGGAGAACCCAAACCACTTGTAGCTGAAACATGGATAAAGCAGATCACCAAGATATTTGATGTCTTGGGTTGCTCCGAGGAGCAAAAGGTTCCCTTTGCCGCCTTTATGTTGCGAGGAGAGGCAGATTACTGGTGGGAATCGATAAAGCGTACTCAACCTGCCGCACTGAAGATGTCTTGGGAGAAGTTCCAAGAGCTGTTTAACGACAAATACTTTCCCGAGAGTATTCGTCACATGAAGGAGGTGGAGTTCATCAAATTGGAGCAGAATAATATGACCGTGTCGCAGTACGAGGCAAAATTTGCGGAGTTATCCCGGTTTGCGTCCCACCTGGTGGATAATGAAGAAAGAATGACGCGGATGTTTTTAAGAGGTTTGAAGCCGGAGATACGTCAACATCTTGTTTCTCATAAACTGTGTTTGTATTCAGATGTTGTAAATAGGGCTCAGTTGGTGGAGCGCGATAACGAGACAACGCAACCAAAAGAGAGCAGCCGGCAAAATGATAATACCAGTGAGAGCAGTCATCGAAGCGGTGACAACAAGCGTGGAGGGAATCAACAGGCCAGAAATGGTAACCACTTCGGTGGTAATCAGGGCCAAAACAATAAGAATGGACATTTCAAGAAGAGGAGATTCAACAATGATGGAAAGACGTCAGCACCAGCACCTGTCGTTAAGGAAGGAGAACGACCACCTATCATATGTTTCAAATGCGGAGGGGAGGGGCACATCAGTCCAAACTGCGCGATGCCGTCCAAAGCATGTTATAATTGTGGAAGAGAAGGTCATTTAGCTCGATTTTGTCGTTTACCGAAGACAAATTCAGCTAGGATGGAGGCACCAAAAGCCGTCCCAGAAAAGTCAAAACCGGTTGTGCAAGGGAGAGCGTTTGTTGTGACCTCCCAGAACGCAAGGAACCCGAATGAGGTCATCACGGGTAAGCTTATCATAAACTCTAACGAAGTCTATACTTTATTTGATACCGGTTCAACCCATTCTTTTATTTCTCCTACTTGCGCTCATCGATTAAATTTGATTCCGGAGAAATTAGACTTTGACTTAGCAGTTGAAACTCCATTGGGAGAAACCTTCATTACATCCACGGTTTATAAGTCTTGTTTGGTTCAAGTTGGTACCCACACATTACCTGTCGATCTTATTTCATTAAAAATACTTGCATTTGACGTGATTCTAGGGATTGATTGGTTAACTACTCATCATGCAAAAATTGATTGTTTTCGTAAGGTTGTTAGCTTTCATATTCCTAATCGACCTATTATGCGAATTCAAGCAACCAAACCATTAAAATCAATCGCTGTCATCTCAAGCCATAAAGCTATTCGTTTATTGAAAAACGGATGTCAAGCTTTCTTAGCTCATGTCACAGATCTAAACAAAAATACGTCAGCTTTGAATGATATTTCTGTTGTTAATAAATTTCCTGACGTATTTCCCGAAGAACTTCCTGGCCTACCCCCAGAGCGTGAAATTGAATTTTGTATCGACCTTGAACCCGGTACAAAACCCATTTCCAAAGCCCCATATCGAATGGCTCCTATTGAACTTCAGGAGTTAAAGACCCAACTGCAGGAATTGTTAGACATTGGTTTTATTCGTCCTAGTACTTCTCCTTGGGGTGCTCCTGTTCTGTTCGTGAAGAAGAAAGATGGAAGTATGCGACTTTGTATTGATTATCGGGAGTTGAATCATGTCACCATCAAAAACAGGTACCCATTGCCACGTATTGATGACCTGTTTGACCAGTTGCAAGGAGCACAATTCTTTTCAAAGATCGATCTTCGTTCTGGATATCATCAGCTGAAGGTTAGAACTGAGGATATTCCAAAGACGGCTTTTAGAACTCGGTACGGGCATTATGAATTCCTAGTCATGTCCTTTGGATTGACTAATGCTCCTGCTGCCTTCATGGATATGATGAACCGGGTATTCAAGGAATATTTGGATCACTTTGTGGTCGTCTTTATTGATGACATCCTTATTTATTCCAAAAGCCGTGAAGATCATGAGCAACACTTGAGGCTGGTACTCCAAAAGCTTCGTGAATACAAACTTTATGCCAAGTTGAAGAAATGCGAGTTCTGGCTGGAGGAGGTAGCATTCCTTGGGCACGTAGTATCAAGTCGTGGAATATCAGTTGACCCGGCAAAGATTGAAGCTATTCAAAGCTGGGAGCAACCTAAATCAGTGACCGAGGTACGTAGCTTTCTTGGTTTAGCTGGTTATTATCGGAGATTCGTGGAAGGATTTTCTCGAATCGCTACTCCATTAACTCAGCTGACTCGGAAAGATACAAAGTTTGGTTGGAGCGAAGAATGTGAGCAGAGTTTTCAAGAACTCAAGAGGAGACTCATTTCAGCACCTGTTCTAACAATACCATCTGGCTCGGAGGGATTTGTCATCTACAGTGATGCTTCGAGCAAAGGGTTGGGATGCGTTCTCATGCAACATGGAAAAGTCATAGCCTATGCATCAAGACAACTCAAGGAATATGAGAGGAATTATCCTACTCATGATCTAGAGTTGGCAGCTGTTGTCTTTGCACTTAAAATTTGGAGGCATTACTTGTATGGGGAGAAAGTGGAGATCTTTACGGATCATAAAAGCCTCAAATATTTCTTCACTCAAAAGGAACTCAACATGCGACAACGACGTTGGCTTGAACTGTTGAAAGATTATGATCATACCATTCAATACCATCCTGGAAAAGCGAACGTGGTAGCTGACGCATTGAGTAGAAGATCATATGCGGGTACAAGTGCAATATTAACAACGCAAAGGCCCATTTTGTGTGACTTGCAAAGGATGGAGATAGAGTTGAAGACTCCAGGGACCCATGTGATGATGGCGAATATACGAGTAGAACCGACTTTAATCGATAAAGTTAAAGCTGCTCAAGCTACAGACCTGGAGCTGATGCGTATGAGGAAGAAAGTGCAAGAAGGTGCTATGCCGGAAGCAAGAATCGATGAAGAAGGAATACTTCGAGTCAACTCCAGACTTTGTGTTCCTAACAACCCTGATTTAAAGTATGAAATCATGATGGAGGCGCACAACACACCGTTTGCAATCCATCCTGGAAGTACCAAAATGTATCATGATCTTCGTCATACATTTTGGTGGAGCAATATGAAGAGAGAGATAGCGTTGTTTATCTCAAGGTGTCTAACTTGTCAACGAGTCAAAGCGGAGCATCAAGTACCAAAAGGTCCATTGCAACCACTTGAAATTCCAGAATGGAAGTGGGAGCACATTACCATGGATTTCGTTACCGGTCTTCCTAGGGTTTCTCAAGGTATTGATGCGATTTGGGTCATTGTTGATAGATTGACCAAGTCTGCTCATTTCTTACCGATACGAGAAACTTATACACTTGAACGTCTTGCTCGTATGTACATAAACGAGATTGTAAGACTGCATGGTATGCCAGTATCCATAGTTTCTGATCGAGACCCAAGATTCACTTCACGATTTTGGGTTAGTTTACAAAAAGCTATGGGCACGGAGTTACGATTTAGTTCAGCATATCATCCTCAGACGGACGGACAATCAGAGAGGACTATTCAAACTCTTGAAGATCTATTAAGACTCTGTGTCTTTGACTTCAAGGGAAGTTGGGACAAGTTCTTACCATTGGTGGAGTTTTCCTACAACAACAGTTATCAAGCAAGTATTGGCATGGCTCCATTCGAAGCATTGTATGGAAGAAAATGTCGTTCTCCAGTATGCTGGGATGAGGTGGGCGAAGCAACGTTGTTGGGACCGGAGTTGGTACGTATGACTACAGAAAAGATTCAAACGATCCGACAACGTATAAAAACCTCACAAGATCGACAAAAGAGTTATGCTGATCTTCATCGAAAGGACGTGGAATTTGATGTAGGAGATCATGTGTTCTTACGTGTTGCTCCATGGAAAGGAGTTACGAGATTTGGAAAGAGAGGAAAGCTAAATCCTCGATTCATCGGTCCATTTTTAATCCTCGATCGAGTAGGAACTGTGGCTTATAGACTCGCTTTACCGCCAAGTATGTCTCGTGTTCATAACGTTTTCCACATATCCATGTTACGCAAATATGTGGAAGACCCGAACCACATTATTGAGTTAGAACCGGACGAAATAGCGGAGGATTTGACGTATGAAGAAGTTCCTGTTCAAATCTTGGATAAGAAGGAACATATTCTACGCTCCAAGGTTATACCTCAAGTCAAAGTTTTGTGGAGAAACCACGATGTTGAGGAAATGACTTGGGAGTTAGAATCAGAAATGAAATCAAGGTATCCTTACCTCTTCGACATACCAGGTACGTACCCTAATTTCGAGGGCGAAATTTCATAAGAAGGGGAGGTTGTAAGACCCCAACTTTTATAAATAAAGATGAATTTTTTATAAATATCATTTTTGAATATTATGGAGTTAATTTGATATAATGTTATAGTTGTGGGTAATATTTATAAATTTTGCAAAGTACGCAAGTTGTTATATAATATTCGATTGGTCGGGGAATATTCGTTTTAACAGGGAATATTCGTACAACGACACAATCATTGGTGGACCCCACAACGGAATTATTGTCGGATTGAGAAAACGACAAAAAAATATTTTATTAAAAATAACGGCGGAAATTTTACCATTGTTACTGTTGAACTACTCGGTAGTAAAAGTACAGTAATACGTGTGGTTGCATAGTAGCACACGGTATTGATTATTAATGCTTATGTGAGAAGTCACTCAGTTTGATTCAATTATTGTCAGTTAATAATATGAATTATTTAGCGATAATGACGTTTTGTTTTATTCGTATTATTAACGTAATAAAACAGAAACATCTTTTTATATAAAACAAAATACTTTATTAAAGTTATTCTATAAATAGAATATATTTTATTTTATTTAAAAGATTTTTCTTTAAATATGGACCGTCAGATTAAAGTAATCAATCTGGACCGTTCATGGATTAGTTACTATGCATTCTATTTTTCTATAAATAGCAGCTCATTCCTTCATTATTTCTTACGAATTCACTGAACTCTAGAGAGAGAAACTATAGAGAGAAACTATAGAGAGAGAGAAGAAGAGTATTCTGCTACTACTTCCTTATTTCAGCTCTTCTTTAAAACGGTAGGGGTATTATTTCTTTTATATTCATGAAGAGAACTTCTGTTATTCCATTTCTTATTATTCTGTTGGAATAACCTGTATACGCGGTCTACCCTATACTTGGTGACATTCTTCTATTATTCTGTTGGAACATCCTGTCTGTGTGTTTTACACCGGACCTGGTTCCGTTTATTATTCTGTTGGAACATCCTGTCTGTGTGTTTACACCGGACCTGGTTCCGTTTATTATTCTGTTGGAACATCCTGTCTGTGTGTTTTACACCGGACCTGGTTCCGTTTATTATTCTGTTGGAACATCCTGTCTGTGTGTTTTACACCGGACCTGGTTCCGTTTATTATTCTGTTGGAACATCCTGTCTGTGTGTTTTACACCGGACCTGGTTCCGTTTTATTATTATTCTGTTGGATATCCTGTCTGTGTGTTTTACACCGGACCTGGTTCCATTATTTATTATTCTGTCGGAATATCCTGTCTGTGCGTTTACGCCGGACCTGGTTCCATTATTTATTATTCTATTGGAATAACCTGTCTGTGCGGTCTATCGCATGCATGGTGATTTCTTTTGTTATTCCATTCTTTATTGTACTCAGTTGGTTAAGTTTTGACTTCTATACTCCATGAAATTTGTGGAATATCCTTGATAGTTGCGTTTCATCCAGTATCTTTTCAAGAAAATATTCTTCTAAGCATTCTTGAATTTTACTCCACAATGCAGTATCATGTTGACAATTTGGACGTTGTTAATTCCTGGATAAATTAATTCTTGAACTTGTTTTATTGAATTCTTATATCATTGTCATCATCCTCATGTTTATAAAATGTTGAAAGTCATCTGTGGCATGTAGTGCATAGATGGACTTGGTATGATTATGACCAGGGATTATTCGGTATAATCATGACCGTAATGTTACAAATGATGTGGTAAAAGTCCTCATTGGCCCGTAGTGCATTGATGGACAGTTGTTGGCATGATCATGACCATTAATGAATACACGAATATCCTTGGCCGTAGTGCAGGGGTGATTCGATGATGTGGATTATTTTATTAAGCTGAGTCTCAGCGATCACAGTGTTGAAAAACCTTTTAAATCATAAAAGATAGTAGAGTTTATTTTCTACTTGACTCTTTTAATGGATTGCTTGTTCCGCTACAGTTAAACTTGATGTCTATTATATTTTATCAGTTTAACATTGTTGAAGGCTAATGATAATTTATTCTGCATTATCTTAGTCATAATATTTCTTACTGGGCTAGTTGAGCTCACCCTTTCTTTCACTGTTCTCTTCAGGAAATGAGAACGTAGCTGGGACAAGTCGGGGACGGAGTGATGGTCCGAATGATAGTATTAGTTAGTAGTCCTCACTATTCTATGTAATGGTGTGTTAATAAATGTAATGAGGACTCCTTTTGAGTATGAATACTCTCTAGAAGATAATATTTGTATTCAAACTCACAGTTTATGTTTTGTCGTATTGTACACGACAGATGTATTAATCAGTTGTATTTGTATTCTGTACTATGTATCTGACGACCCAAGATGGGTGATGTATACCTAATTTTGGGGGCGTCACAGAATATACCACCGATCACACAAAATATTCATTCCTAGAAACTGAACACGCCACCAAACTCCAAAAATAATGTTCGCTCCTAAGAGCTGAACAGATCACCGATCACCAAAATACTGTTCGCTCCTAAGAGCTAAACAAATTCCTCCGAACACCAAAATAATGTTCGCTCTCAGGACCTGAACAGATTCCACCGAACACCAAAATACACTGTCAGCCCCAAAGGCTGAACAGGTTCCACCGAACGCCAAAAAACACTGTTATCCCCAAGAGCTGAACAGGTTCCTCCGAAAGCCAAAAAATAATGTTCGCCTCAAGGGCTGAACAGGTTCCACCGAACGCTAAAAACACTGTTCGCCCTAAGGGCTGAACAGGTTCCACCGAACGCCAAAAACATTGTTCGCCCCCAAGGGCTGAACATACCCCTAAACTCCATAAAAACAAATGTTCGCCCTAAGGGCTAAACATACCACCGAACTCAATAAACACAAATGTTCGCCCAAGGGGCTGAACATACCATCGAACTCCATAAACACAAATGTTCGCTCTAAGGGCTGAACATACTACCGAACTCTATAAAATAAATGTTCGCCCAAGGGGCTGAATATACCATTGAACCTCCTTTAACACCATGTTCGTTCCTAAGAACTGAATAATAGTAGTTCGTTCACTGAATTGAATAACCCCGCCTTATAACACCATCCGTCCTTATAACTACCGAATGTAGATGGACGAATTAGATAGAATGAAGCCGATGTGATGTAACCCGACGTGTGTGGCTATCATTCGAAGCGCCATAGGCAAACATCTCAGATCGTTGAAGTTTATACCAGGCTTGTGTATCCTGCCCCCCGGTCACCTTAACTTGAACATAAGAGGAAATTTGAATCTAATATGTATACCGCCGGACAGATACTAACCTTATACTTTGCCAATGTAATGAGAAGAAAAACCATAAAATCTCATAATTAAAGTCATCCCAACAATCCTCCCACTACCCATTGCCAAACAATACCTCCATATCCGAAGTGCTCTCCCACCAGTATCTGAAGTACTCTCCAACCAGTAGCCTCTATATCTAAATTACGCTCCCACCAGTAGCCTCTATATCCGAAGTACTCTCCCACCAGTAGTCTCCATATCCGAAGTGCTCTCCCACCAGTAGCCTCCATATCCGAAGTGCTCTCCCACTAGAAGCCTCCATATTCGAAGTACTCTCCCACTAGTAACCTTCATATCTGAAATACTCTCCCACTAGTAGCCTTTATATCCGAAGTACTCTCCCACCAGTAGCCTACATATTCGAAGTACTCTCTCATTAGAAGCCTCCATATCCGAAGTACTCTCCCTCCAGTAGCTTCCATATCTGAAGTACTCTCCCACCAATAGCCTCCATAGCCGAAGTTCGCTCCCACCAGTAGCTTCAATAAATATTTTAGGACCCACATCCTCCACCGTTATCTCTCCTCGACCAGATTTTACAATTTAAAAAAAGTGAACCACTTATCTTTTATGCGTAGGATCTGTCTCCTTATCATAGCAAGTAGGTAGATTAATTGTGTTGGTGATTTTTCAAATAAAATTTTACTTTCCTATAGGCGGCATGTGAGACCCCAAATTTTATGAATAAATATTTAATTTTTCTCGAAATAATTTTTTTTATATTATGGTGTGGATTTGATATAATAGTTATATAATTTTTCAAAGTATGCAAGTTGTCATATTATATTCGATTGGTCGGGGAATATTCTTTTTATCGGAGAATATTCGTACAACGGTACAATCATTGGTGGACCCCACAACGGAATTATTGTCGGATTGAGAAAACGACAAAAATATTTTATTAAAAATAACGGCGGAAATTTTACCATTGTTACTGTTGAACTACTCGGTAGTAAAAGTACAGTAATACGTGTGGTTGCATAGTAGCACACGGTATTAATTATTAATGCTTATGTGAGAAGTCACTCAGTTTGATTCAATTATGGTCAGTTAATAATATGAATTATTTAGCGATAATGACGTTTTGTTTTATTCGTATTATTAACGTAATAAAACAGAAACATCTTTTTATATAAAACAGAATACTTTATTAAAGTTATTCTATAAATAGAATATATTATATTTTATTTAAAAGATTTTTCTTTAAATATGGACCGTCAGATTAAAGTAATCAATCTGGACCGTTCATGGATTAGTTACTATGCATTCTATTTTTCTATAAATAGCAGCTCATTCCTTCATTATTTCTTACGAATTCACTGAACTCTAGAGAGAGAAACTATAGAGAGAAACTATAGAGAGAGAGAAGAAGAGTATTCTGCTACTTAACTACTTCCTTATTTCAGCTCGTCTTTAAAACTGTAAGGGGTGTTATTCTTTCTTATTCATGAAGAGAACTGTTGTTATTCCATTTCTTATTATTCTGTTGGAATAACCTGTATACGCGGATCTACCCTATACTTGGTGACATTCTTCTATTATTCTGTTGGAACATCCTGTCTGTGTGTTTTACACCGGACCTGGTTCCGTCTTGTTATTATTCTGTTGGAACATCCTGTCTGTGTGTTTTACACCGGACCTGGTTCCATTATTTATTATTCTGTCGGAATATCCTGTCTGTGCGTTTACGCCGAACCTGGTTCCATTATTTATTATTCTGTTGGAATAACCTGTCTGTGCGGTCTATCGCATGCATGGTGATTTCTTTTGTTATTCCATTCTTTATTATACTCAGTTGGTTAAGTTTTGACTTCTATACTCCATGAAATTTGTGGAATATCCTTGATAATTGCGTTTCATCCAGTATCTTTTCATGAAAATATTCTTCTACGTATTCTTGAATTTTACTCCACAAAGCAGTATCATGTTGACAATTTGGACGTTGTTAATTCTTGGATAAATTAATTCTTGAACTTGTTTTATTGAATTCTTATATCATTGTCATCATCCTCATGTTTATAAAATGTTGAAAGTCATCTGTGGCCTGTAGTGCATAGATGGACTTGGTATGATTATGATCAGGGATTATTCGGTATAATCATGACCGTAATGTTACAAATGATGTGGTAAAAGTCCTCATTGGCCCGTAGTGCATTGATGGACAGTTGTTGGCATGATCATGACCATTAATGAATATACGAATATCCTTGACCGTAGTGCAGGGGTGATTCGATGATGTGGATTATTTTATTAAGCTGAGTCTCAGCGATCACAGTATTGGAAAATCTTTTAAATCATAAAAGATAGTAGAGTTTATTTTCTACTTGACTCTTTTAATGGATTGCTTGTTCCACTGCAGTTAAACTTGATGTCTATTATATTTTATAAGTTTAACATTGTTGAAGGCCAATGATAATTTATTCTGCATTATCTTAGTCATAATATTTCTTACTGGGCTAGTTGAGCTCACCCTTTCGTTCACTGTTCTCTTCAGGAAATGAGAACGTAGCTGGGGCAAGTCGGGGAACGGAGTGATGGTTTGAATGATAGTATTAGTTAGCAGTCCTCACTATTCTATGTAATAGTGTGTTAATAAATGTAATGAGGACTCCTTTTTAGTATGAATACTCTCTAAAAGATAATATTTGTATTCAAACTCGCAGTTTATGTTTTGTCGTATTGTACACGACAGTTGTATTAATAAGTTATATTTGTATTCTGTACTTTGTATCTGACGACCCAAGATGGGTGATGTATACCTAATTTTGGGGGCGTCACAGTTGGTATCAGAGCTTAGGGATATGATCCCTGGCTAGGATGTGAGAATAGAACTAGGAGGGGAGAGACGGGGAATTCCTTCGCTAGTATGACCTACCTAAGTTTATTTTGTATTTAATTGGTCGGTCAAAGTATATGGATAATATGTTATATGTTAATTAACCCTTGTTTTGTTGCAGTATTTACAAATGGCATCCGAAAATGTTGAGATAAACAATGAAGCACATGAGACCATTGAATCACCAACGATCAATGCTCAGGGTAATGTGCAACCAGAGGACAATAATCCTCATGAAAATAATAACACCGATGAAATGGTGAATGATGGGATGGTCAGAGACTTTATGCAATTCATGCAATAACAAAATAACTCTCGGACGGTCACCGCTAAGCAGTTCAAGGAGCAATTCATGCAACAACGGGCGATAGCGGCTCCTATCCAAAATGAAGGAGGAAACAATGACAACCCACGGTTGGTCACCGCTAAGCAATTCAAGGAGCTAGGACCACCGGAGTTTTTGGGAAAGCCAGAACCACTTAAGGCGGAGACGTGGTTAAAGTAGATCACCAAGATATTTGATGTCTTGGGATGCTCCGAGGAGCAAAAGGTTCCCTTTGCCACCTTTATGTTGCGTGAAGAGGCAGATTACTGGTGAGAATCTGTAAAACGTACTCAGCCTGACGCACTCAAGATGTCTTGGGAGAAGTTCCAAGAGCTGTTCAATGACAAATACTTTCCCGAAAGTGTTCGTCACATGAAGGAGGTGAAATTCATCAAATTGGAGCAGAATAATATGACCGTGTCGCAGTATGAGGCTAAATTTGCTGAGTTGTCCCGGTTTGCGTCCCACTTGGTGGATAATGAAGAGCGAATGACGCGAATGTTTTTGCGAGATTTGAAACCTGAGATACGTTAACATCTTATTTCTCATAAACTATGTTTGTATTCAGATGTTGTGAATAGGGTTCAGTTAGTGGAGCGCGATAACTAGTCAACGCAACCAAAAGAGAGTAGTCGACAAAATGATAATACCAGTGACAACAGTCATCGAAGCGGTGACAATAAGCGTGGAGGGAATCAATATGCCAGAAATGGTAACCACTTTGGTGGTAATCATGGCCAAAACAATGAGAATGGACACTTCAAGAAGAGAAGGTTCAACAATGACGTGAAGACGTCGGTACCAGCACCCGTTTCAAAGGAAGAAGAACGACCACCGGTCGTATGTTTCAAATGCGGACAGGAGGGACACATCCGTCCAAACTGTACGCAGCAATCCAAAGCGTGTTTTAATTGCGGAAGAGAAGGTCACCTAGCTCGATTTTGTCGTATGGTGAAGTCAAGTCCAACTGAGATAGTGATGCCAAAGGATGTCCCAGACAAGCCAAAGCCGGTAGTTTAAGAGAGAGCGTTTTTTTTTCGTGACGAGGAACCTGAATAAAATTATCACGGGTATGTTAGTCATAAACTCTTTTGAAGTCTATACCGTGTTAGATACCGGTTCTACTCACTCTTCTATTTCAGCTAGTTGTGTTCAATGTTTGAACTTAACTCCGGATAAGTTAGACTTTGATTTATCTGTTGAAATTCCGTTGGGAGAAACCTTTGTTACCTCCACTATTTATAAATCTTGTTCAAATCAACACTTCCACGTTACCTGTTGATCTTATCTCTTTGAAAATACTTGCATTGATGTGATTTTTGGAAACGATTGGTTAACTGCTCATCATGCTTTTCGTAAGGTTGTTAGCTTTCATATTCCTAACCAACCAATTATGCGAATTCACGTAACCAAATCACTAAAGTCAATCATTGTCATATCAAGCCATAAGTAAAAATTCTCGTTCCTTTCGTTGTTGACTTCCTGGTGTGGAATGCACCGAAGCTAGACTTTCCGTAGGAGACGTTGTAAATGACGATGACAAGTTGATAGGTATCAATGTGACGTGTTATCCAAGTCTTGGATGAGGGTCACAGTTTTGAACGATATTTCTATTATTAATAAATTTCTTGACGTATTCTTGAAGACTTCTTAGCCTACCCCAGAGCGTAAAATTGAATTTTGTATTTACCCCAGTACAAAACCCATTTCTTAAACCCTCAAATATTTCTTCAACTAAAACGAACGTATTATGCGCCAAAGACGTTGGCTCGAGCTGTTGAAGATTACGATCGTACCATTCAATAACATCGTGGAAAAGCGAACGTGGTAGCTGACGCGTTGTGTAGAAGATCGTATACGGTTACAAGTGCGAATATATGAACCCACGTGAAGATACCGAATATACGATTAAAATCGACTTTAATCGATAAAGTTAAAGCCGCTCAAGCTACATACTCAGAGCTGATAAATATGAAGAAGAAGGTTCAAGAGGGCGTTATTCTAGAAGCAAGAATCGACGAAGAGAGGAAATCTCAACTCTCGATTTAATTGGCCCATTTGAAATCCTCGATGAAGTAGGAACTGTGGCCTATAGACTCATTTTACCGCCAAGTATGTTGCGTGTTCAGAACATTTTTTTTTTACGTATCGATGTTACGTAAATATGTGGACGACCCGAACCACATTATTAATTTAGAACCGGACGAGATAGCGAAAGATTTAACGTATGAGGAGATACGTGTTAACATTTTAGATAAGAAGGATCATATACGATGCTTAAAGGTTATACCTCAAGAGTTAGAATTTGAAGTGAAGTCAAGGTATCCTCACATGTTCGGCATACCAAGTACGTACGTAAATTTCGAGGGCAAAATTTCATAAGGAGGGCAGATTGTGAGACCCCAGATTTTATGAATAAATATTTAATTTTTCTCAAAATAATTTTTTTTTATATTATGGTGTGGATTTGATATAATAGTTATATAATTTTTTAAAGTATGCAAGTTGTCATATTATATTCGATTGGTCGGGGAATATTGTAAGACCCCAACTTATTAATGAATAAAATCAAATTTTCTCTAAATATTATTGTGAATAATAAGGGGGTTAATTTGATATAATACTTTGGTTATGGGTGAAATGTGTAAATTTTGCAAAATAAGCAAGTGGTTATAAAATATTCATTTTGTCGGGGAATATTCGTTTGGTCGTGGAATATTCTTGCTGTCGGGGAATATTCGTACGACGACGCAGCCTTGTGTGGGCCCCATAACGGAAAGCGATTGGATAAAGAAAACGACAAGTATAAGTTGTTTATTAATAATGGCGTAGTTGTTACCGTTAACACTGTTTAAATACCCGGTGGTTAAAAATACAGTAATAACGCGTGGTTGCACAGTAGCACACGGATTGCACAGTATATTGATTCGTACGTAAGAAGGCACTACTCAATAATTGTTACAGTAGTTATTATTCAATATTTTATTTTATTGATTCAATAATTGCTGCGTTGATATTTTATATTATTGTTGTTTCAATAATTGTTGCTGCACAGTATTTTCATTTATCAGATCAATAATTCATATTATTTGAATAATATTATTAGATAACATTATTGGCAATGTCTAGAAAGTTCTGTCTAAGGAGAGGTTTGGTCATCTAATTGCGCGCCAGTAAGGAGAAATCCTTATTGGAAAGCCCCCTCTTTCCTGGGAACGACCTGGTTGTCATAAATGTGATTCTGTAATATTATTTGTGAATAATTAATTATTGATTCATATGATAAGAAAATATTTATTTTATGTAGATATAAATGAGGGATACATTTTTGTGGTTAAAAATGAAGGAGTGAATGTTGAGGTTTTTATCCATATTTTTGTCGGAATGGAGGTATTAAAAATCAGGGTTTTTGAGATATTTTGCGGGGGTTATAATTTTTAATCCAACCGTTGGATCGTGGTAAATTTTGGATATGTTATACATATATAAGTTGAGTATATGTCCACAAATTTTGAACCGTTAAAAATGAACGTATGATTTATTACGAATTTTACAAGATGACTGGTTCAGAAATTATTGAATTTTCGGAGTTTATCATTTTGGTGGAAAATTCTAGAATTGGTGGGCCCCACTTGTGGTTGGTGAAGAAATGTGCTGAATTATATTTCAAATGTGGTAGGTGGGAATAGTAGCAGGTAAAGCCATCAGGTTGCAGGTCAAACCTACCAAAATTTTCCTATAAATAGAGGGCTAAGTTAGAATTGAAAATTACACCAGAAACAAGTTTTCTCTCTTTCTCTCTCTAGATTATTGAGTGTATTTTGTGAGTATTTAGATACTTTGAGAGTTTCTATTCATCAGAGCAAGTTTCTTTCAGCCTTATACCGGTATTCCGACCAGAAGTACTGATATTTTGAGGTAAGGGATATTATTTTCTTCTTAAATGATATTATTTTCTTCAATATCATTATGCTGAAATATTGATATGAGTTTTTATCAAATTTGGAACTTTTTGTGTCGGAGTTACTATTCATGTATACGGCACTATTCACGTATACGGCACTATTCACGAATACGGCACTATTCACCGAAAAATAAAATTTTTCCTTTTTGTCCAAGATGTCTATTATGGTTACTATCTTTGATTGTATCCATGTTTTGATCTTTATTTTTGAATTCTGCTTCACAATTGATTATTATGAAGTATTATTGATCTTGGATAAACTGTTATACGAATCCCTACTATTTGTCCTTCTGTCTCATTGGATTCGTTCTCTTTAAGATATTTTTCATCATCCTCAGTCCTAAATGATGATATTACTGAATATCTTTGGCCTGTAGTGCAAAGATGTATAATTACTTGATGAATATCTTTGGCCTGTAGTGCAAAGATGAACAGGTGTTGAGATGAACATGACCGACTGATGATACAAATGAATATCTTTGGCCTGTAGTGCAAAGATGAATATTTGGTTAAAGATGATTATTAATTGATGTTACAGGGATAAAATATTGATGATGGACTTTTAAATCTTAGAAGATAGTAGAATTCTTTCTCTACTTGACTCTTCTAATGGTTTGTTGTTTCCGCTGCAGTTGTTGATCTAAAACTTGTTGTCGATTATATTTTATCAGATTTTTCCCTGTTGAAGACTAACGATAATTTGTTGTATATTATCTTAGTCATAATATTCTTTACTGGGCTAGTTGAGCTCACCCTTTTCCTTTTTGTTCCATTTTTCTTCTCAGGAGGTGAGAACATAGCAGGATCTAGTCGGGGTATGGAGTGATGGTTCTAGAAAGATGTATTAGCAGTCCTCACTATTGCTGTAAAATAGTGTTTGAATAATTGTAATGAGAATTTATTTGAGTGTGGATATTGTCTAGAAGACAATATTTGTATTTAAACTCACAGTATGTGTTGTCGTATTTTGCACGACAATTGTATTATTGAAGTTGTAGTTTGCTTTCTGTACCATGTATTTGGCGACTCAGAATGGGTGTTGTATACCTATTCTGGGGGCGTCACAGTTGGTATCAGAGCTTAGGGATATGATCCCTGGCTGAGATGTGAGACAAGAACTAGGAGGGGAGAGACGGGGAATTCCTTCGCTAGTATGACCTGACTAAGTTTATTTGGTGTTTATTTGGTCGGTCAGAGTATAGGGATAATATATGACATTACTATTAACCCTTGTTTTATGGCAGTATTTAAGAATGGCAGCTGAGAACGTTAATAATGGAGTAAATCAGACCATGGAGACACCTTTGATCACTACCCAGAGGAACGTGCAACAGGAAGGCAATATTCCTCCTGTAAACAACGTTACCGAGCAAACGATGAATGATGGAATGTTTAGGAGCTTTTTGCAGTTCATGCAAAATCAGACGAGGGAGACTCGTGTGCAGAATATGGGTGGAAATGATAACAACGCGCGGTTTGTCACAGCTAAGCAGTTCAAAGAATTGGGACCACCAGAATTTAAGGGAAAGCCGGATCCGATCATGGCGGAAACGTGGGTCAAGCAAATTACCAAGATATTTGATGTCTTGGGATGCACGGAGGAACAGAAGGTTCCATTCGCCACATTTATGTTCCGCGGTGAGGCAGACTACTGGTGGGAGTCTGTGAAGCGTACCCAGCCTGACGCACTCAACATGTCCTGGGAAACATTTCAAAAACTGTTCAATGACAAGTACTTTCCTGAAAGTATTCGTCATATGAAGGAGGTTGAGTTTATTAGACTGGAACAAAACAACATGACGGTGTCCCAGTACGAGGTGAAGTTTGCAGAGTTATCCAGGTTTGCACCTCATTTGGTCGAAAATGAGGAACGAATGACGCGGATGTTTCTGAGAGGTTTAAAACCTGAGATTCGTCAATACCTTATCTCTCATAAATTTTCTCTGTATTCAGACGTTGTCAACAGGGCCCAATTATTAGAGAGAGATAATGAGTATACTCAACCGAGGGACCACAACCAGGGTCATACCGGTGACAGCAATCATCAGAGCGATGATAACCAACGAGGAGGGAAAAATACGAACAAAGGCGGTAACCACTCGAGTGGTCATCGTGGCCATGATAATAGGAGAGGTGAGTCAAGTGGAAATTTCAGAAAGAGGAGATTCAACAATGACGGGAAGACATCAGCAGCAGCACCAGCACCAACAACAAATTTTAGGGGAGGAGAACGACCACCAGTTAGATGTTACAAATGCGGGAAAGAGGGACATATCAGCCCAAACTGTCCACAACAATCCAAGGTGTGTTACAACTGTGGGAAGGAAGGCCACATCGCTCGAGATTGTACTATAGCGAAACCAAGTTCAGCGGGAGTGGTGATTCCAAGGGCTGTCCCGGATAAGGCGAAATCGGCGGTTCCTGGAAGAGCGTTTGTCGTAACTGGCCAAAACGTGAGAAACCCGAACGAGGTGATCACGGGTAAGCTAATCTTGAATTCTTGCGAAGTTTATACTTTACTAGATACCGGTTCTACCCATTCTTTTATCTCTCCTGCTTGTGCTCAACGTTTAAACTTGACTCCGGAGAAATTGGACTTTAACTTATCTGTTGAAACTCCGTTGGGTGAAACCTTCGTTACATCTACAGTTTATAAATCTTGCATGATCCAAGTTGGCACTATCACATTACCTGTTGATCTTATCTCTTTAAAGATACTTGCTTTTGATGTGATTTTAGGAATTGATTGGTTAACCACTCATCATGCTAAAATTGATTGTTTTCGTAAGTTTGTTAGTTTTCATATTCCTAACCAACCTGTCATACGAATTCAAACTACTAAACCACTAAAATCAGTCACTGTCATATCAAGCCACAAAGCTATTCGTTTATTGAAAAACGGATGTCAAGCTTTCTTAGCCCATGTTATGGATTTGAACAAAGACAAGTCAGATTTGAATAATATTTCTATTGTTAGAGAATTTCCCGATGTATTTCCTGAAGAACTTCCCGGTCTACCCCCGGAACGAGAAATTGAATTCTTTATTGACCTTGAACCCGGTACAAAGCCCATTTCTAAAACTCCATATCGAATGGCTCCTATTGAACTTCAGGAGTTAAAAGTCCAACTACAGGAGTTGTTGGACATCGGTTTTATTCGTCCTAGTACGTCTCCTTGGGGTGCTCCTGTTTTATTCGTAAAGAAGAAAGACGGGAGTATGCGACTTTGTATTGACTATCGAGAATTGAACCATGTCACCATCAAGAATAGGTATCCGCTACCTCGCATTGATGACCTGTTTGACCAGTTGCAAGGAGCACAATTCTTTTCAAAGATCGATCTTCGTTCTGGATATCATCAGCTGAAGATTAAAACTGAGGATATTCCAAAGACTGCCTTCAGAACTCGGTACGGGCATTATGAATTCTTAGTAATGTCTTTTGGATTGACTAATGCTCCTGCTGCCTTCATGGATATGATGAACCGTGTATTCAAAGAATATTTGGATCAGTTCGTTGTTGTCTTTATTGATGACATCCTCATCTATTCCAAAAGCCGTGAAGATCATGAGCGCCATTTGAAGCTGGTACTGCAAAGGCTTCGTGAAAACAAGCTATATGCCAAACTGAAGAAATGCGAGTTCTGGCTTGAGGAAGTAGCATTCCTTGGGCACGTGGTGTCAAAACATGGAGTATCTGTCGACCCGGCGAAGATTGAAGCCATACAAAGTTGGGAGCAACCGAAGTCGGTAACCGAAGTACGTAGCTTTCTGGGCTTAGCTGGTTATTATCGGAGATTTGTGGAAGGATTTTCTCGAATCGCTACTCCGTTAACTCAGCTGACTCGGAAAGATACAAAATTCGTATGGAGTGAGGAATGCGAGAAGAGTTTCCAAGAACTCAAGAGGAGACTCATTTCGGCACCTGTTTTGACAATACCATCTGGTTCGGATGGATTTGTTATCTACAGCGATGCTTCAGGCAAAGGGTTAGGATGTGTTCTCATGCAACATGGGAAAGTCATAGCCTATGCCTCACGACAACTCAAAGAATATGAGAGGAATTATCCTACTCATGATTTGGAGTTGGCAGCAGTCGTTTTTGCGTTGAAGATCTGGAGACACTACCTGTATGGGGAGAAAGTGGAGATCTATACAGATCATAAAAGTCTCAAATATTTCTTCACCCAAAAGGAACTCAACATGCGGCAACGACGTTGGCTTGAGCTGTTGAAAGATTACGATCATACCATCCAATACCATCCTGGAAAAGCAAACGTAGTAGCTGACGCATTGAGTAGAAGATCATATGCGGGTACGAGTGCAATGTTTTTAACACAAAGGCCCATTTTGTATGACTTGCAAAGGATGGAGATAGAGATGAAGGCTCCAAGTACCCACATGATGATATCAAATATACGAGTAGAACCGACTTTAATCGATAAAGTTAAAGCTGCTCAAGCTACGGATATAGAGCTGATGCGTATGAAGAAGAAAGTGCAAGAAGGTGCTATTCCAGAAGCAAGAATCGATGAAGAAGGAATACTTCGAGTCAACTCCAGACTTTGTGTTCCTAACGATTTTGACTTGAAGCATAGAATAATGATGGAGGCACATAACACACCGTTTGCAATCCATCCTGGGAGTACCAAAATGTATCACGATCTTCGACATACATTTTGGTGGAGCAATGTGAAAAGAGAGATCGCGGAGTTTATCTCGAGATGTTTAACTTGTCAACGTGTAAAAGCGGAGCATCAAGTACCAAAGGGTCCATTGCAACCACTTGAGATTCCGAAATGGAAGTGGGAACACATTACTATGGATTTTGTCACAGGTCTTCCCAAGGTTTCTCAAGGCATAGATGCGATTTGGGTTATTGTTGATAGATTAACCAAGTCCGCTCATTTCTTGCCGATACGTGAGACTTATTCCCTTGAACGTCTTGCTAGTATGTACGTGAACGAGATTGTGAGATTGCATGGCATGCCAGTATCCATAGTTTCGGATCGTGACCCAAGATTCACTTCACGATTTTGGGTTAGCTTGCAGAAAGCTATGGGCACGGATTTACGATTCAGTTCAGCATACCATCCTCAAACGGACGGACAATCAGAGAGGACTATTCAAACTCTTGAAGATCTATTAAGACTTTGTGTCTTAGATCTCAAAGGGAGTTGGGATAAGTACCTACCATTGGTGGAATTCTCCTACAACAACAGTTATCAGGCGAGCATAGGTATGGCTCCATTTGAGGCGTTGTATGGAAGAAAATGTCGTTCTCCAGTATGCTGGGACGAGGTGGGTGAAGCAACATTGTTGGGACCAGAATTGGTACGCATTACTACAGAGAAGATCCAAACGATTCGACAACGTATACAAACGGCACAGGATCGACAAAAGAGTTATGCGGATCTTCATCGGAAGGACGTGGAATTTAATATTGGGGATCATGTATTGTTACGTGTTGCACCATGGAAGGGAGTTACAAGATTTGGGAAGAGAGGAAAGCTCAATCCAAGATTTGTTGGTCCATTTGAGATTCTTGAGCGAATAGGAAATGTGGCATATAGACTCGCATTACCTCCAAGCATGTCTCGTGTTCATAATGTTTTTCACATATCTATGCTTCGTAAATATGTTAAAGACCCGAACCACATTATTGAGTTAGAACCAGACGAGATAGCTGAAGATTTAACGTACGAGGAGGTACCTGTTAAGATCTTGGATAGGAAAGAGCATGTCCTACGCACGAAGGTTATACCACAAGTTAAGGTTTTGTGGAGAAACCATGCTATTGAAGAAATGACCTGGGAGTTGGAATCAGAAATGAAAGCGAGGTATCCTCACCTTTTTGAAACATCAGGTACGTACGTCAATTTCGAGGACGAAATTTCATAAGGAGGGGAGGTTGTAAGACCCCAACTTATTAATGAATAAAATCAAATTTTCTCTAAATATTATTGTGAATAATAAGGGGGTTAATTTGATATAATACTTTGGTTATGGGTGAAATGTGCAAATTTTGCAAAATAAGCAAGTGGTTATAAAATATTCATTTTGTCGGGGAATATTCGTTTGGTCGTGGAATATTCTTGCTGTCGGGGAATATTCGTACGACGACGCAGCCTTGTGTGGGCCCCATAACGGAAAGCGATTGGATAAAGAAAACGACAAGTATAAGTTGTTTATTAATAATGGCGTAGTTGTTACCGTTAACACTGTTTAAATACCCGGTGGTTAAAAATACAGTAATAACGCGTGGTTGCACAGTAGCACACGGATTGCACAGTATATTGATTCGTACGTAAGAAGGCACTACTCAATAATTGTTACAGTAGTTATTATTCAATATTTTATTTTATTGATTCAATAATTGCTGCGTTGATATTTTATATTATTGTTGTTTCAATAATTGTTGCTGCACAGTATTTTCATTTATCAGATCAATAATTCATATTATTTGAATAATATTATTAGATAACATTATTGGCAATGTCTAGAAAGTTCTGTCTAAGGAGAGGTTTGGTCATCTAATTGCGCGCCAGTAAGGAGAAATCCTTATTGGAAAGCCCCCTCTTTCCTGGGAACGACCTGGTTGTCATAAATGTGATTCTGTAATATTATTTGTGAATAATTAATTATTGATTCATATGATAAGAAAATATTTATTTTATGTGGATATAAATGAGGGATACATTTTTGTGGTTAAAAATGAAGGAGTGAATGTTGAGGTTTTTATCCATATTTTTGTCGGAATGGAGGTATTAAAAATCAGGGTTTTTGAGATATTTTGCGGGGGTTATAATTTTTAATCCAACCGTTGGATCGTGGTAAATTTTGGATATGTTATACATATATAAGTTGAGTATATGTCCACAAATTTTGAACCGTTAAAAATGAACGTATGATTTATTACGAATTTTACAAGATGACTGGTTCAGAAATTATTGAATTTTCGGAGTTTATCATTTTGGTGGAAAATTCTAGAATTGGTGGGCCCCACTTGTGGTTGGTGAAGAAATGTGCTGAATTATATTTCAAATGTGGTAGGTGGGAATAGTAGCAGGTAAAGCCATCAGGTTGCAGGTCAAACCTACCAAAATTTCCTATAAATAGAGGGCTAAGTTAGAATTGAAAATTACACCAGAAACAAGTTTTCTCTCTTTCTCTCTCTAGATTATTGAGTGTATTTTGTGAGTATTTAGATACTTTGAGAGTTTCTATTCATCAGAGCAAGTTTCTTTCAGCCTTATACCGGTATTCCGACCAGAAGTACTGATATTTTGAGGTAAGGGATATTATTTTCTTCTTAAATGATATTATTTTCTTCAATATCATTATGCTGAAATATTGATATGAGTTTTTATCAAATTTGGAACTTTTTGTGTCGGAGTTACTATTCATGTATACGGCACTATTCACGTATACGGCACTATTCACGAATACGGCACTATTCACCGAAAAATAAAATTTTTCCTTTTTGTCCAAGATGTCTATTATGGTTACTATCTTTGATTGTATCCATGTTTTGATCTTTATTTTTGAATTCTGCTTCACAATTGATTATTATGAAGTATTATTGATCTTGGATAAACTGTTATACGAATCCCTACTATTTGTCCTTCTGTCTCATTGGATTCGTTCTCTTTAAGATATTTTTCATCATCCTCAGTCCTAAATGATGATATTACTGAATATCTTTGGCCTGTAGTGCAAAGATGTATAATTACTTGATGAATATCTTTGGCCTGTAGTGCAAAGATGAACAGGTGTTGAGATGAACATGACCGACTGATGATACAAATGAATATCTTTGGCCTGTAGTGCAAAGATGAATATTTGGTTAAAGATGATTATTAATTGATGTTACAGGGATAAAATATTGATGATGGACTTTTAAATCTTAGAAGATAGTAGAATTCTTTCTCTACTTGACTCTTCTAATGGTTTGTTGTTTCCGCTGCAGTTGTTGATCTAAAACTTGTTGTCGATTATATTTTATCAGATTTTTCCCTGTTGAAGACTAACGATAATTTGTTGTATATTATCTTAGTCATAATATTCTTTACTGGGCTAGTTGAGCTCACCCTTTTCCTTTTTGTTCCATTTTTCTTCTCAGGAGGTGAGAACATAGCAGGATCTAGTCGGGGTATGGAGTGATGGTTCTAGAAAGATGTATTAGCAGTCCTCACTATTTCTGTAAAATAGTATTTGAATAATTGTAATGAGAATTTATTTGAGTGTGGATATTGTCTAGAAGACAATATTTGTATTTAAACTCACAGTATGTGTTGTCGTATTTTGCACGACAATTGTATTATTGAAGTTGTAGTTTGCTTTCTGTACCATGTATTTGGCGACTCAGAATGGGTGTTGTATACCTATTCTGGGGGCGTCACAAATATTCTTTTTGTCGGGAAATATTCGTACAACGGTACAATCATTGGTGGACCCCACAACGGAATTATTGTCGGATTGAGAAAACGACAAAAATATTTTATTAAAAATAACGGCGGAAATTTTACCATTGTTACTGTTGAACTACTCGGTAGTAAAAGTACAGTAATACGTGTGGTTGCATAGTAGCACACGGTATTGATTATTAATGCTTATGTGAGAAGTCACTCAGTTTGATTCAATTATGGTCAGTTAATAATATGAATTAATTAGCGATAATGACGTTTTGTTTTATTCGTATTATTAACGTAATAAAACAGAAACATCTTTTTATATAAAACAGAATACTTTATTAAAGTTATTCTATAAATAGAATATATTATATTTTATTTAAAAGATTTTTCTTTAAATATGGACCGTCAGATTAAAGTAATCAATCTAGACCGTTCATGGATTAGTTACTATGCATTCTATTTTTCTATAAATAGCAGCTCATTCCTTCATTATTTCTTACGAATTCACTGAACTCTAGAGAGAGAAACTATAGAGAGAGAGAAAAAGAGTATTCTGCTACTTAACTACTTCCGTATTTCAGCTCGTCTTTAAAACTGTAAGGGGTGTTATTCTTTCTTATTCATGAAGAGAACTGTTGTTATTCCATTTCTTATTATTCTGTTGGAATAACCTGTATACGCGGATCTACCCTATACTTGGTGACATTCTTCTATTATTCTGTTAGAACATCCTGTCTGTGTGTTTTACACCGGACCTGGTTCCGTCTTGTTATTATTCTGTTGGAACATCCTGTCTGTGTGTTTTACACCGGACCTGGTTCTATTATTTATTATTCTGTCGGAATATCCTGTCTGTGCGTTTACGCCGAACCTGGTTCCATTATTTATTATTCTGTTGGAATAACCTGTCTGTGCGGTCTATCGCATGCATGGTGATTTCTTTTGTTATTCCATTCTTTATTATACTCAGTTGGTTAAGTTTTGACTTCTATACTCCATGAAATTTGTGGAATATCCTTGATAATTGCGTTTCATCCAGTATCTTTTCATGAAAATATTCTTCTACGTATTCTTGAATTTTACTCCATAAAGCAGTATCATGTTGACAATTTGGACGTTGTTAATTCTTGGATAAATTAATTCTTGAACTTGTTTTATTGAATTCTTATATCATTGTCATCATCCTCATGTTTATAAAATGTTGAAAGTCATCTGTGGCCTGTAGTGCATAGATGGACTTGGTATGATTATGACCAGGGATTATTCGGTATAATCATGACCGTAATGTTACAAATGATGTGGTAAAAGTCCTCATTGGCCCGTAGTGCATTGATGGACAGTTGTTGGCATGATCATGACCATTAATGAATATACGAATATCCTTGGCGTAGTGCAGGGGTGATTCGATGATGGTGGATTATTTTATTAAGCTGAGTCTCAGCGATCACAGTGTTGGAAAATCTTTTAAATCATAAAGATAAGTAGAGTTTATTTTCTACTTGACTCTTTTAATGGATTGCTTGTTCCACTGCAGTTAAACTTGATGTCTATTATATTTTATCAGTTTAACATTGTTGAAGGCTAATGATAATTTATTTTGCATTATCTTAGTCATAATATTTCTTACTGGGCTAGTTGAGCTCACCCTTTCGTTCACTGTTCTCTTCAGGAAATGAGAACGTAGCTGGGGCAAGTCGGGGAACGGAGTGATGGTTTGAATGATAGTATTAGTTAGCAGTCCTCACTATTCTATGTAATAGTGTGTTAATAAATGTAATGAGGACTCCTTTTGAGTATGAATACTCTCTAGAAGATAATATTTGTATTCAAACTCGCAGTTTATGTTTTGTCTTATTGTACACGATAGTTGTATTAATAAGTTATATTTGTATTCTGTACTTGTATCTGACGACCCAAGATGGGTGATGTATACCTAATTTTGGGGGCGTCACACAGCACCAATGTTACTCCTTATTTTGTACGCCTGACAAAAATCACCAAAACAGTAGGCCAAAATAGCGCTAACAGTTGATGGAGTAGTTGATTGTATTATTGTGAAATCAAGTTCACGAAATACACACAGATAAACATACACCCATAATTGTAAGAGATAAAATATGAACACAAGAAATTATGAGGAAACCCAATTGAGAAAAAATCACGGAGAGAGAAGAAATCTACTATAATAATATGAAGAGTACATATTGTTTATTTGTGCCATATGCTATTATGTCCTTCTAACCCTTGCCCGTTGTTGTATTTATAGAAGCCATGTCCACCCTAAATCCAATTAAGAGTAAAAGTATTTTCAGAATCACCTTATAACTGCAATTAATGATGATCGCTTGCTTCCCAAGTTAGATCTTCTTATCCCACCAAATAAGGAAACACAATCTTACTTTAATAAGGATTTTCCCACTATTTGAGCAAGCTATCCAAATAAACGTATATGGGTCAACACCAAATTCGGTCAATTAAATAAGTTGGGCTACACCTTGGCTACACCCAAATAATTACATCCCAGCATATACATTTGCACACGTAAATTCTATTATACATTTTCGAATCTAAATTTAACTGAAAGTGTTTTTACGACAAATTTATATTTATATTAAATATTGACGTGTGTAGATACCAATATAGGATATGAGATATTAAAAGGAATTCACAATTCATCGTCATAAGATATGTGTGTAGATATGCAGGATAAGATATTGATGTTTTTACTTTTATGCCTGCTCCTCTCCCGAGAACGGCTTCGGCGCCTGCTCCTTTTCTGTCGAGAACCGTCCAAAAGATGTGTCCTGGATCATTTCCCTGGCGATGCTTCCCGACAACGATTATGGGTAGAAGAAACCTCCTCCCTATTTTGCAATGCCAACTGTGCATCCAACTCCTTTCATTAAAGATAGAGGGCTTTGGAAGCATCCTGATTCTCCTGCATTTTCTTAGCTAGGATCAACTGCCTGGTGTCCTGACTATCTCTCCTAGAGTCCCGATCATCCTTGGTACGTATTCTGGATGGTATATGATGAGTGGTTTCTATACCTACAAATTAAGTACTTTTGACTTGCTGATTTGTGAGTTTTCGAGTATTTTCTATTCCTTTTTATGTGTTTTTTATGTATGAAATGAAGTTGAGAGCTATTTGGTTTCATCTAGTTAAATTGGATCTATATGGATGCATTTTGAGTCAATTGGAGTATATTTGTGATTTTAAGCTTTTCGACGATTTGACCTCCGGAGATTTAACTGAGATTTAGATGGTGTTAGAGTTTTAGAATGATAAAGTTGTCTTCTTGAAGTTTGTAGAGGACTTATCAAGCTTTGCATAAAGGTATGGTGGGCAAAAATAAAAGTTTATTTGGATGTCCAAACAGTGTGTCAAAGTCAGCTGATCTGAACCTTGCTTGGATTGGATTCGTTTTTAGACCAGTTCACTTCAAATCGGCATAAAATTGAGCTCCCGAAAACCAAATGAGGTGATTCAAAAGCCTAAATTCATCAACATTTCTAGAGCTACAACTCTTAAGAAGAGACCAAGTCGAGATTCATTCGTTATCTAATAGAAAAATAGCTCACAAGTTCCATCACGACAATAGATTTTTAGTGTACATAAAGTTGGGAGCCGCGATCGACAGAAGAGGAAGTCGCGGCAGGCAATGTGGAGAGTCACGACGCTTGAGGCACTAGGACGCATTTGGACGAGTTTTGGCACAATTTTTGACTTAGAATTGGGCTGGGATGTCTACTTGTGATAGGTTTTCTTCACTTGAGATCTATAAATACCAATAACGAGACATGATTTGGGGAGACTAACACCCTAGAGAGTATATTAACATCCTAATACACCACCAAAAACTAGGGTTTGTAATCAGATTTTCCAAAGGAACGAGAAAGAAGTATACAAGGGAATCAAGACTTGAAGGTTGTGCTTGGAGATCAAAGATCCTGAAAATATTATTTTCTAAACTCTTTCAATAATTCTTGTGTATCTGTCGACGCCAGAAAAAAAAGATTTTTTCGTGTTTCGTCTTTTTCTGTTTGATTATTTTTTCCTTGTTTTCCTTTTTACCCTTTATTTTGATGTGTCGATTGGTTTAATTAAAGGGTGAGGTTTTAGGAAAATAATGACATTTAGTCAACTTATTTTACCAAAATTTGATTTTATTGATGTCGATGATTTGACCGAATGAGATAGAGCCGCCAGTTGGTATGGTTTAAATGGATGTACCAACTCATTCGAATTAATTTTGAAGGTTTTCACAATATGGTCCAATATGTGACTCCGTATGATTTTTTTGGAAACCTGAGATTCATAGAGTGCAGCGGCTTGCTTAAGCGAGAGGAAGGTGTTAGGCACCCCCCAACTTCCTTGAAAACAAGGTTACCGCATCTTATTGATTTCCTATACATAAATTGTGTTTGTGTGTGTATGTGTTATTGTGAGCAATGCTTTTATTTTATAGTCTTTTCTAGGCTTTATTTGTATTATTTGAAAGTATTGATGTTCCTCTTTTGCACCTATGCACGAAAGATTTGATTTAGCAAAAAATTTATTTTAAACAAAATATACATTTCGATGATATTTTGGAAAAACATGATTTTACAATCTTTCGCTCAAATAGTAATCGAGGACCTTTGATACTTCCTTTTATCTTTATGTTTCTTAGATGTTCTACCAAAATCTCTTTATTCTGCATGGAAGCTCTTTGTGATTTTATTGAGAAATTGTTTTGGGTGATAATGTATGCAATAAAAGCGCCAAAAAAGGTCGAGCTATCATCGGACATAAAGCCATCTCGATAGACTTGAACTCCTGCATATAAAATTTTCACTAACAGGGACCTTAAATTCAAATTCTCGGGACAAGCCCCTCGATCTCGTTTTAAGATCTAATATTACATGTATAACAATTTTGCAGTATTTAAACATAGCATTTTAATAAAATTCCATTATGGGAATCTAGTTAAGATCCATTCAATAGATCTCACCCCCAGATTCCTAGGTTCACATTATTATGCTTAAATATGTATATACAACATCCTAAACTAGAATAATATATGATTTCATCGGTTGAAAATCTCCATTACGAGCCATAAGACCCCCTTACCTCTAGATAAAGGTCTAAGGCTCTACGGAGTGACCGGGACTGACCAAAAGCAATAAAACATCTAGATCTACCATAGATCTAAGCCAATCTAGCACATAGGTTAGCAGAGTCGGTCCTGAGTTTTCTAAGACCCAAGACAAAATTTTTCAAGTGTGCCCCTTTTTACAAATTAAACAAAAAATAAATAAATAAATTATCAACTAATTAATTTTATTAAAATTATAAGAATTTACAAAAAATAAGGAAGAACACTTTGGGGGCCTCATTAAAACCTTGTTTGGGGAAAACTCAATGGACAAAACCCAAATGAAGGAAAATGAGTACCCTGGATTGTAATATTGCATTAACAAAATATTTATTCAAAGACCCTCTTAAACTTTGAGCAATTTCTTCTTCTTTTTTCTTTCTTTGTCTCTTGAGATTTCCAGAAAGTTGTTTTTCAGGAAATATTTTTTAATTTTTATAATAAACACAACACAATAAAAAATAATAAAACTAATTAACAACGAACAATAAAACCTGGATTTTTGAGCATATTTTCTTCCACTTGAAACTTCCAAATATAAAGAACAAAAATCCTAACCAAGTTTTCTGTTGAATCAAATATAAATAAGAAAAAGTTAAGAAAGATATGTATTACAATTTACAAAATTTATACATCTAGATTCTATATGTATCTTTAAAAAAATTACCTTTAAAGAAAGACGCCGTTCTAACTGGTGGATGATTTATTTTCCAACTCTGTTGGAGAAGAGGAGAATTACCAAAAAAAAAATTGCTTGCGTTGCATTATGAACTGAGAGGGTTGAAGGGTTTTTCCTTCTTTTTGTGGCAAAAGTCTGTTTTGATTCCCCATATTTATTGATTTGTTTTATATTATATTTTATAATTAATATGGGACTTCCTTACTCAATACGTTTCTTCTTGAGATTGAGTATATAATTATTGATTGGCTTCCCTTTTCATTAACAGGCACATGCGACAACTTCTTATGTTTTATTTTTTATTTTTTTATACATATATATACATAAGCTTATAAAACATTTTGGCCCCAGGCTGTAGCACTGGTTTCCCTGGCTCAAGGCCGGCTCTGTAGGTTAGAGCATCATGCTTCATAACCGTTCCAAAGTGCTATATCTAGGTAGATCTAGTCAAATAACTTGATTTACAACTGGATATGCACAAAATAACCGGTAGAACTCAATATTTACCAACTACTATGCATTATATAATAAATATTATATAATATATATATATATATAGAGAGAAGAGAGAGAGAGCGAGAGAGAGAGAGAGGTCCGATCCTGTCTGGGAAGCCTGGACAGGTTAAAATTCAGACCTTTTTTTTTTCTTTTTTTGCTTTTTTTTTAAAACAACTAATTTTTTTTTAATATTTTATGGAACTGAAATTTTTAAATAATACAGTGTTTTTGGTGTGATTTGGATACATATAACAAAACATATCTGTACAGACTGTACATACATGTTTTGTTGTATATATGTATCTAAATCACACCCAAAACACTGTATTATGTAAAAATTCCAGTTCCATAAAATATTAAACTTTTTTTTTAGTTGTTTAAAAAAAAATAATAATAAAAAATAAGGTCCGAATTTTGGTCAGGTCCGGGAATTCGGACCTGATCCATTCTAAATATATATA